>JAJTUV010001279.1:0-325000 GCA_021653895.1 Mastomys natalensis
CAGCCAGGGCTATACAGAAAAACCCTGTCTCAAAAAACCCAACAACAACAACAAAAAAATTTCCCAACCTAAAGAAAGATATACCTATAAAAATATAAGAAGTTTACAGAACATCAAACAGATTGGACCAGAAAAGAAAATCCTCCCACCACATAATAATCAAAACACTAAATATACAGAACAAGGACAGAATATTAAAAGTTTCCCAACACTATCCTCCAAAATAAACTAAAAAAAAAAAAACAAACAAAAAAAAAACAGACCCAGATAGTATTCATGCCAAATTCTACCACACTTTCAAAGAAGAACAAATACCAATACTTCTCAAACTATTCCACAAAATAGAAACAGAAGGAATATTGTCAAACTCATTCTATGAGGCCACAGTCACTCAGATACCTAAACCCCACAAAGACTCAACAAAGAAAGAGAATTTCAGATCAATTTCCCTTATGACTATTGATGCAAAAACATTCAGTACTTACAAACTGAATACAAGAATACCTTAAAAACATCATCCACCATGATCAAGTAGGCTTCATCCCTACAGGGAGTGCAGGCATGGTTCAATATACAAAAATTCATCAGTGTAATCTACCATATAAACAAACTGAATGAAAACAACCACGTGATCAACTCACTAGATGCTGAAAAACCCTTTGAGCAAAATCCAACACCCCTTCATGTTAAAAGTCTTGGAGACATCAGGGATACAAGGCAACTAAACACAATAAAGGCAATATACATCAAGCCAATGGCCAACATCAAATTAAATGGAAAGCAACTTAAAGCAATTCCACTAAAATCAGGAACAATACAAGGCTGCTTACTCTCCATATCTATTCAATATTGTACTTGAAGTTCTAGCTAGAACAATAAGACAACTAAAGGAGAGTAAGTGGATATGAATTGAAAAAGAAGACATCAAAGTACCACTATTTGCAGACAACATGATAGTAGACATAACTGACCTCAAAAATACTACCAGACAATTCCTACACCTAATAAACACCTTTAACAAAGGACTGGATACAAAATTAACTAAAAATTACTGATAGCCCTCCTTTATACAAATGATAAACAGGCTGAGAAAGAAATTAGGAAACAATACCCGTTACAATAGCCACAAATACTATAAAATATTTTGGTGTAACTCTAACCAAGCACGTGAAAGACCTGTATGACAAGAACTTCAGGTCTCTGAAGAAAAAAATTGAGAAAGCTATCAGAAGATGAAAAGATCTCCCATGCTCATGGATCAGTAGGATTAACATAGTAAAAATGACCATCTTACCAAAAGCAATCTACAGATTCAATGCAATTCTCATCAAAATTCCAACTCAACTCTTTATAGACTTTGAAAGAGCAATTTTCAACTTCATATAGAAAAAAAAAAAATGACAGCTAAAACAGTCCTAAACAAAAAAAGAACTTCTGGAGGTATCACCATCCCTGATTTCAGGCTGTACTACAGAGCAATAGTAATAGAAACATGCTTTTGGCATAAAGACAGACAGGCTGATGAATTGAATAAAGTAGAAGACACAAAAATAAACCCACACAACTATGAGCACTTGATTTTTGACAAAGAAGCCAAAACCATACAATGAAAACAAGAAAGCATTTTCAACAAATGATGCTGGTCTAACTGGATATTTGCATGTAGGAGAATGCAAATAGAACCATATTTATTACCTTGCACAAAACTCAAGCCCAAGTCGATCAAAGACCTCAACATAAAACCAGATACACTAAATCTAATAGAAGAGAAAAATGGGGAAATGTTTTTAATATATTGATACAGAACACAAGAGCCTGCACAGAACACCAATGGCTCAGGCTCTAAGATCAACAATTGATAAATGGGACATCATGAAACTGAAAAGCTTCTGGAAGGCAAAGGTCACCATCAATAGAACAAACTGCAGCCTACAGAATGGGAAAAGATCTTCACCAACCCTACATCTGACAGAGGACTAATATTATATATATATTCAAGAAATTAGACACCAACAAACCAAATAACCCAATTTTAAAATGGAGTACAGAGTTAAAGAGTAAATTCTCAACAGAGGACTCTCTAATGGCTGAGATGCACTTTTAAAAAAATGTTCAACATTCTTAGTCATCAAGGAGATGCAAATCAAAATGACTCTGAGATTCCACTTCATAGCAATCAGAATGGCTAAGATTAAAAACTCAGGTGATAGCACATGGTGGTAAGGATGTGGAGCAAAGGGAACACTTCTCCATTGTTGGTGGGAGTGCAAACTTTTACAACCACTTTGGAACTCAACTTGGCTATTTCTCAGAGAATTGGGAATAGTTCTATCTCAAGACCCAGCTATACCACTCCTGGGCATATCTTCAAAAAATGTTCTACCATACCACAAGGACACTTGTTCAGCTATGTTCTTAGAACCTTCATTCATAATTGCCAGAAACTAGAAACAACCTAGATGTCCCTCAACTGAAGAATGGATTAAGAAAATCTGATACATTCACACAGTGAAATACTACTCAGCTATTAAAAACAAAGACATCATGAAATTCGCAGACAAATGGGTGGAACTAGAAAATATCATCCTGAGTAAGGTAACCCAGACCCAGAAAGACACACATGGTATATACTCACTTAGAAGTGGATATTAGTCATAAAGCATATGATAATCATGCTATAATCCATAAACCCAGAGAAGCTAAGTAACAAGGACAGCACAAGAGAATGCTTGAATCTCACCCAGAAGGGAAATAAAATAGATAGATGGAGGGAGGGAACTAAGTGAGAGGCAGGTTTAGAGTGGAACATCAGAGTGGGATCAGGTGTGGGGAGGCAGGACAGGGTTTGGAAAGATAATGGAAATCAATGGAGGGGAATCTCTGGGATGACCTGGGTTAGGGGAGTCTTCCAGGGGTCTATGAGAGCAATCCTAAAACCCTTCGAATCATAAGTTGTCCTGCCTACAAAATGTGTAGGGATAAAGATGGAGCAGAGATTGAGAAAATAGCCAACCAATGACTGACACAACTTGAGACCCACCCCATGGGAGAGAACCACCCTTTGACACTATTAATGATATTCTGCTATGCTTGCAGACAGGAACCTAGCATAACTGTGTTCTGAGATGCCTCATCCAGCAGCTGAAGGAAACAGATGCAGAGACCCATAGCCAAACATTAGGCAGAGCTCAAAGAGTCCGTGGAAGAGTTGGGGATGAGGGTGGGGAGAGGATTGAGGGAGCTAGAAGGGTAGAGAACACCACAAGAAGACCTATAGAATCAACTAAGCTGGGCCCATGGGAGTTCACACAAACTAAACCACCAAGCAAAGAGCATGCATGGGTGAACCTAGGCCTCCTAACATTTGTAGCAGTTGTGCGGGGCTGTCTCTGACTTTGCCTTTGGATCCCCTTCTCTTAACTGGGTGCCTTGTCTGGCCTCAGTGGAAAAGGATGAACTTAGTCTTGCTACAACTTGCTGTGTCTGGGCAAGTTAGTACCCACAGGGGGGCTTCTCCTTCTCTGAAAAGAAAAGGAAGGAGTAGTGAGGCAGAGGCACATGAGGGTGGGTCTGGAAGCAGTGGAGGGAGAGGGCTGCAACTGAGGTATAAAGTGAATAAATAAAAATATCACATGATCATCTCTAGAGATACAGAAAACGCCTTTAACCAAATCCAATATGCCATCATGATAAAAGTTCTAGAGAAATGCAAGACTAAGGGAACATGCCTCAGCATAATAAGAGCTGTATATGGTAAACCATGGCCAACATCATCCTAAAAAATGCTTTAAAAAAATCGCACTGAACTCATGAATGCAACAGGCCTCAGGGTTCCACTATCTAAACTTCTTTTCAACATTGTACTAGAATACTAGCTGGAGAAATAAGGCAAAAGAAGGAAATGAAAGGGATACAAATTGAGAAAGACTTCAAACTAAATTAACTCTAATTACAGATGACATGATACTATATATTAGAGATCCTAAAAATTCTATCAGTTTCAACTTGAGGAAATCAATAGCTTTTCTAGACATCAACAACAAACACATAATACCAGTGAAGGAAAGGACTTTCTGAATAGAACTCCATTTGCCCAAGAATTAAGGCCAACAATTAACAGGTGGGACTTCACAAAACTAAAAAGCTTCTGAATAGTTAAAAAAACAATCAACCAGGTAATAAGGAAGCCCATAGAATGAGAGAGTATTTGTCAGCTGTACATCTAACAGAAGATTAATATCATATATATTAATTAATATTAACTAATAATATGATATGGTAATATATCATATATGTCAATGAATCAAAGGAAAAAAAATGGTCTATTCAAAAAATGGGCCTCCTACCTGAACAGAGACTTCTTAAAAGAAAAAAATGACAAAAACATATCTTTAAAAACATTAACATTAACCCTACCAATCAAGGAAATGCAAGTTAAAATGACAAAATACCCATTATCAGACATGAAAAGTCCTGGTTTGAGTTGTTGGTCAGGGTTATTCAAGGATTCCCAAATACACAAGCTATTGCTTACTGTCCTTGGCTTGCCACCAGAGGTTGAAGATAAACCCCAAGTGCTGAAGACTCCACGCGCTTCAGAAGCAGAGTACAGAGGCCCTGAGTGGGAAACTCCATGAATGCCCCCTCCCTGAGAACTGGCTTTCACAGAACCAGAAGGAGCATACAAGCTTCCAAAAGAAGGAAGCAACCAACAGTCGGACCTCAGTATGATGTCTATGAACCACATCAACAACCAGCATGGCATGATGACCCTAAATGTACAGTAGTGGTACACATGCCTTGGCAGTAACCAACAGCTCTCTAATTGGATTTCCATGCTTGGTACGGAGGAGAATTTAAAGCTACTAATTCACTAAACTAGTATAACACCTAACAACAATCTATAAACATTTGTCCTTAAGACTCACAGATAAGTCCTCACCCTTCATCAAGGAAACTTCTCTTTGCAACAGACAGAGACCACTATAGAAAACCAAACCAATCAAAATGCAGAGCTGTGGAGCCTAGTCCCAATGGATACATCTCCAAAACACTCTCACAGCTAAGGCTTGGGACTGAACCTTTCAGAAAGGCGAGGGTGGTGGTGGTGAAAGACTGCAAGGGCTGGAGGATCACAGAGTTTGCTGTGACGCTGCACCTCCAGGTAATGTCAGAAGCTACACTAACAAAGTCTTATGAACATGACTGCCTAAACATGAGCTGAAGAGCAAAAACAGACATGCTAGAGTGAAGAGGGTAAATCCTAGGAAGCCTTAAGCTAAAACACACACACACACACACAACACACACCACATGCACAAACACAACACTACAGGCAATTGTAAAATGATCAGAATGGGAAGAGGAGAAATAGTCTTCCCCAGGGAAAGGCACAGCAATTGGTTATCCAATACCAAAAGATCAGCCCTGAAAACATACATACAAGTAACATTATACAGACTGAACAGGTTATATTGAAGAATATACATGTATAAACATATATGCATGCAATAGTAGTGGATTAAAAAGAGGCTATAAATTTAAAAGGTATAATGGGAGGGTTTAGGGAAAGGAAGGGGATGAGAAAAATTATGTAATTATATGATACTCTCAAATATATATTTAAAAAAAAAAACACCTGAGCAAGAAGAGAGGCAGTGTCTGCTCTTGACATCCACAGATCTGTGAAAACATTTCTGTTTTTTCTTCCTTCCTTTCTTCCTCCTTCCTTTCTTTCTTTTTTTTTGTTTTGTTTTGTTTTTTTAGGGGTGCTGGGTTATTTTTTGTTTTGGGGGTAGGTTTTTGGCTTTGCTTATGTAATGTCATTAGTCTGTGTGCCTGTCTTATTTAATAGCTGTAAGATCCTAAGGAAAAAGAGGTCATCTCAGCATCTAGCATTCTTGTAAGTGTATGGTGGGATTCAATATACATTTACGTAGAAAGTAATGGCTTTAGTCTATTAAAAGTATATTAAAAGACTCTGTACAATGTATAAAATTCATTCCCAGTCATCAAGTTTAGCAACAGAAGGTTGGAGAGCAGGACAGAACTTATTCTGTCTATGATTCTCAAAATCAAAGCTGTATAAATAAAAGTAAATCTGGCTGAATTCAGTCAGAAAATTGGGTCACTAACTTCTACTTAAAGTTCGGTCTTCCTCTCTGGCCACGTCAAAACTTGAGTGTGGCATTTTAGACTCCAGTGTGTTTTGAGGGTGGCTTTGGGGAACTGCAATGGTATTTTTAAGTGTATTTTTCCCTTGAAGGTTATGGAATCTTTATTACAGGGCCCTTTAAAATCAGAGCCTGGACCTGGGGAGATGCTCAGATGTACAAGCACAGCAAGCACCTTGAGTTGCCTGAATTCCATCCTCATTACTCATGAAAAAAAGAGAGGAAGAAAGGGAAGATGTAGAAGGGGAGGAAAAGGAAGAAGAGAAGGAAGAGGAGGAGGGGTATGAGTAGGGCCAGGAGGAATAATAAGCCTGAAGGTATGGCATGTTTTTAACTCCACCACTGGGCAGATAGAAGAATCTCTGGAGCTTTCAGGCCTGCCAGTATTGATGTCAATAGGATACCCTGTCTCAAACACAAAGTGGACAGGATCCTGAGGAACTATACCCAAGGTTAACCTCTGGCTTCCACATGGATCACACACATGTGCACCTGTCCACACCACACCAGTCCCACTACACAACACACAACACATATCCCGGCACGCTTACAAACTCATCAGCATCCTGTATCTTTGAAGGACAATGCCTGAGAGATCCTCCCAGGCCCCAGCGGCACCAGAGTTCATTCTGCTAAAGATCAATCTGAAACGTGAAGTTTAGACAGGTGAATCTGGGCAGTGCTGCTGCTTAGGCAGCTTCCAGATAACAGTTCCCAGCTTGGTTTCCTTCACAAGGGCCACTTGTGTCCCTGTCTCCACTGTGGCTCTGGTTTCCCTCAACTTATTCTTGGCTCATGCATGCCAAACCCTTCTATTTATCCCATTGTTGTAGTCTGTTCAGAGTGGCTTCGTTTTGTTTTTGTTTGTTATTTTCCTTCTCTCTCTTTTTAACCTATAAAGGAAGACAAGCTTTGGCTTTGTGCGTCATGGCACAGCCTAGGACAGCTGCTGATACCAGGCCACAGAATATTAGAGTCTGACCCTCCAGAGAGCTCCATCCAAACCACAGACAGGACTGGGCTTAGCTACAATCCTCACTTAAGTGGTCAAAAGTGGGCTAGGAATGGTAGCTAGACCTAAGGTGGAGCCTTCTACAGAATGCCTCTAGTCACCCACCTTTAGACCTGACTACCCTAGGGTACTAGGACATGTAGCCCAAGGAGCTAAGGAAGCCAAAAAAGGCTACTCAACAGATACTAGCCTAGGCCAGGAACAAGCTCTCCAGTCTGTACTGTGGAGAAAGGATCAACTGTGGACTTTTGCTAAGGTATCTGAGAAGCTTAAGAGCTTTGTGTGGAAATGACTAGAAGCTTACACTCAAGTCCAAGATACAGAAGGAGGAACACAAAAGCAGGTACCTGGGGATAGGTTTGTGTTCAAATTTGGGGGAGACAAAGCCCAGGGCCCAGCTTCTGTGTGTTTGTTAGCTTCAAGCAGCTCTAGGCTGGAACTTTCCACAGAAGTGGCAATAAAATAAACTTACATTCAAAATGCATTGGATCACCTCAAGTGTTGTCCCCAGGCTTCGTACCGCATCTTCTGGATCAATACATCCTTGTGACCCAGCTGGATTCATTTAAATATAACAACAGTGGCTTCCTGGAGCCAGTTTCCAGGTCAAAAGTGATTTTCAAGACGGTTAGGGCACGTTGTCATTGGAATACAGTTTTACAGGCTCAAATTAGCAGCTACCAGAGCCTATGGAAAAGTGTTTCTCTTTAAGTAAACTTCCTTTCCTTTAAGACCTCAGGGAAAAATAACAACTCAAAAGAGATGGGTTTTTTCCTACAGGAAAGGTTTTTATTGAAAACTCCACTTGCTGTGTTCGCACTCTTGCAAAGGGTGCAGGCACCTTATCACCATCCTATCTGGCAGGCTGGTTGCTATGGAAGAAAATACCACTTTCCATTTTGCTCAGAGTTTGCCCAGCCCATGTTCTAGGAGATAAAGCCTGGCGACAATGAAACTCACCCTGCTCGGGGGAGTAAGATAAGAGCAAAACACCCTAGCAGTTTTCCCAGATTCCCTGTGACACATACCAAGCCCGGACATTTGACAACTCCAAGTCCAAAATCCATGCTACCTATAAGAATCTTCCATCCCCTTTAAATTTCTCATCGCTTGCTGCTTCCCGGACCCACTTCCCCTTTCTTGGTTTACTGAGCATTCTCCGTCCTTCCAGGATCTCTGGTTTGAATGCAGCCCAAGCATTGATGGGGGGAAGAGGACAAGGGTCCTTGGGTGACTTGCTCTGCAATCAACCTGTAAATGTGCCCAACTCAGTCAGGAATGCCAAGGCCAGTGTGAAGGAGAATGTCCCAGTGCTCTGATGTCTCTGGCAGGGCACAGCATTCAGATGTCATCCCCAAACCCAAAGCACAAAAGTCTGCACTATACTTAACACAAACCTGGTGGCTTCCTCCATGTAGACACTCTCTCCAGGCCAGAGGGTAGGGAGATGCTGAGTATTCTGTTGTTTCTACAGCAAGCTTTCGGGTGAGTCACAAGAACGTATTATGGAGTATGAACCAGCTGATAAATTGTACTCTGCATAAAATTATAGATGGTAAATCATCGCCCTGACCTACTTTTCTTTTCTTCCTTCTCTCCTTCTTTCCCTGCTCTTCCCTTCTCTCTCCTTCCCTCTCTTCCTCCTCTCTTTGTCTTTTATTTTAGTTTTGGAGAAAGCACTTCATATACCTCAGTCTGACCTCAGTTCCTCACAAGCCAGGAATACAGCTGTGTACCACTGTGCCACACTGCATTATCATTTATACATAAGGATCTTATTAAATCAGGGTAACTGTGATCCAAGCCAGTCTCCTCCCTGCTAATTCAGGAAATCACTGAACAGGCCTCCTTAACAATCTAAGACAAGAAAATCACCTAGGAGGCAGATGCACTCTCAGCAAGCTGGAAGAAGGAGCTATAAATAGAAAACTCGAAGATCCCGGGAGGAAAGGAAGCAGCTTCAAATGGTCCTCTTTGTTATCTAATGCTATAAAAGCCAGGTATAGAGGGAAAGCTGTTGCTACCAGACAGCCTTGCCAGGAAAAGAAGCTATGCTTCAGACATGCTTGGTCCAGACTAAGAAATTAAAATCATTCCACAATCCACATTCTGCTTACCCCCAGATAAACCTACTCCCTTTGTGTGAATAGTATTTTGGTCCTGATTTTACTCTTTCTCAAGCCAAATGACCCCAGATGTGAACATCTATACACACTGCCTTTTCTGAGGAATGGTACATACACAAAGACAGAACCCCAACCCAGCTGTTACTAGATCTTGTGATTCACTCACAGAAAACAATGCTTCTGCCTTGTAAGGAGTCAACAAATAATTGTTTTCAACAATCTTTTATAATAAAAGTATAATAATTGCTGTGATACCAGTGCTTATAATCCCAGCATTCAAGAGATATTGACAGGTTGATCATAAATTTGAGGGCTTATCTCCCAAAAGAACAAATAAGCAAACAAACAAATGAGTAAATAATAAAATTAACAAGCAAAAATAGACCTGAGAATACACTGTTACTATCTAATAGTGAGGGTTTTTTTTTTTTTACTCATTGATTTCTTTTCCAGTAGAAATAAATTATTCTAGTGGAAAGAGAATTAAGAATAAAAGTAGGAAGGGGCTGGAGAGACAGACCAGAGGTCCAAAGCATGCACTGCTCTTGTAGAGGAGCAGAGGTCAAGTCCTTGCACCCATGTCAGATGATTCACACTCCACATAGAACTTCAGTTCCAGGGGATCTGGTGCCCCTTATTCCCTTTATGGCCACCTTACTCCAGTACTCACACCCACACATGGACATGATCAAACACAAACTATTAAAAAATAAGCACTAAGAATAAGAGATGAGGGTCTGGAATGACAGCTCAGTCAGTAAAGTATTTGCCATACAAGCATGCTGCACTGAGACCTAGTCCCCAGCACACAGATAAAATAAAACTCATACATGGCAACATGCACCTGTAGTTCTAGTACATCAGGGGAAGAGACTGCAGGATCCCCAAATCTCAATAGCCAGCCCAGCCCACATGAATCTGTGAGCTCTAGGTTCAATGAGAGGAAAAGGAGACAAAAAGAGATGTATGGAAGACAACCAGTGTCAACCTATGGCATTTACACACATGCACATACACATGTACACCTATACCTGCACAACACACACACACACACACACATTATTAGAAAGGATGGAGTCGCGTGACATGTTCTAACTCCAAGTCATCACCTTGTCAAAGCATTTCCTATTCTGCTTCTTCAATGATGTTTGTCCTAAGTACATACAAATGTGAACTCAAACTACAGATTAAAAACCTTTAAAAGAAACAAAGTATGCCAGCAAATATATTTTATCTTGGGTACACAATCCTATCAAGGCAGTTCCCATGCAGTCAGTGCTGGCAGCGAGGAGAGAGATGACTGAATATGAATAATTTCCATAAGGACCACGATGCTCAGAAGTAGGGCATCATCTGTCTGAGCTTGTCTACAAATTTGACTTTCAAAAGTGACATATCTAGCCAATGGACTGCCAAAATTATGCCCTACTAAAAAGAACAGGGCTGAGTGTATGTTCTTTGAAGATCTGGCAGCTTAGTGTAGGAACGAGGCTCCCGTGTTGTTAGATTTGCTGCTGGACCCACCTTCCAGGGCATTCGGGAGTAATTCTGTGTTGTAATGTGGGAGTCAGCACTTGGGAAAATAGTTTCAAAAGTGTGTTCCAAATAGGAAGAGATCTGGGGAAAGGCATACAAGGTGACCCCAGTATGGCCTACCTGTCCTGTTTCCTGGTGTCCTTCAGTACTTCAGCCTTAGACAGAGCTGTTGTGAATCTTGGGAGTGAGTGGATGTGTGGGACATGAATAGTGGCTCCTGTGTCGCCATGGAGTGAAACTGAACCTGGAGGCCACGTGGGAGGAAAGGTGGAGAGATCTGACTCCATGGGAAGCTGGCCTTCGAGTTGGCCAGGAGCCCTGTGAGGGTTTTCAATGCTCTGTTTCTATCTCTTTACCTTTTCACAGTAGCTCAGCTCTTCCTGGCTCACCCTCGCCTGCCCTGTCTCCAGAGGACTCACCCTTGTGCAACGTAGATGAAGAACCCCAAATCCATCCCCAGGCTTGATTCCATCCCATCTCTCTGCACTGTGACACCTGAAACCACTAAGTAGCTTTTTGCAACTTTCTTCAGTCTGTTTGGGGACATTATTAATCTCTCATCCTTATATGGCTTCTGTTGTACAGGAAGTTAGTGGAGAAGCCAAGCCTCTTTGGTTCAGGTTCTTGTTGTGGTTGATAAAAGACTCTCTAGATGGGCCCAGATGTTCATTGAACAGAAAGTTTATTCCGGAAAAGTGTTATCTGCAAAGTAAAAGCATGCACACACATTGGGAAGCAACATGGGAGATCTCCCAAGCAAGGACTGTGCTGAGTGTAGATGACACATTACAGTTTCAGGGGATCAGAGCTACTGGGGTAGAGGTTGTCTGGTGAAGACCATTTGACCAACTCTACTTTTATAACTGAGCTCTAGAAGCACACCTGGGGAACTGGACATTACTGCCTTGAGGCTGTGGGGCATGCACAGTAGGGTGAATCTTTCCAAAAATTTACCCTTTCAGAAATGCTGCTGGCAGAAGGATGTGTGTGTGTGTGTGTGTGTGTGTGTGTGTGGGGTGATAATATATATATTATCATATTATCAGTTGTAATATATTATCATATATTATCAGTTGTTTGGCAGAGCTTGTCAATAACTATGCCTGCTCAGGGATTTTGAGGTTGACAATGTTTTTGAAGATCCAGAGATGACTGGAAGTATGGATCACCACTTCTCTGACCTGATTCCCAGTAACTAGGTGACTTTCTTACCTCCCACGGTGAATCTCCACCCTTACCTTTATACATAACTGTCACCTACCAATGGGCATCCCACCTGCATGCTTGAGACCGCTCTCTCCCTGTCTTGGGGTAATACCCAAGGTTCCATTCCTCCCACCAGTACCACCTAATGGAGTGTTCATCTTCATTTCTTTTTTCCCTAAACCTTCAGTGGTCAAGAGAGTGAGCTTCACCTCCTAAGCTTACTTACGAGATTCTTTATGTCTGACACTTTTCCCTCAAATCAAATCTGCTTGGACCAATTTCCTAACTGTCATGAAATTACACTGTTTTCCTGTGCTTGCATATTTTTCTATGTTCTCTGGATTTGACTTCTCCTGGCAGAGCCACCATGCTGCACATAGACAGGTGTGAATTCTTCCTCTCACACACACATCTGAAGCATCACACCAGTCCCACTCTTCAACCCAGGTACCCCTTTGTACAGCCTTCCCAGAACTTAGAATACATTCCGTTTCTAAAACGTTCTCGGCCCCTCCATGTAGGTCATCAGCTTCTCCTCCCAAACCTGAGCAGCTTTGAGATGTAGCCACTGCCAATTCTACTTATTCTAAATTACTCATTTTAAAATTATACTTTCTTTCAAGTTACATGTATGTGTGTGGCAGAGATGTGCACGTGAATGCAGGTGCCCCATGCAGGTCAGAAGAAGACATCAGATACCGTGGAGCTGGAGTTACAGCCAGTTATGAACAGCTCAACATGGATACTGGGAACGAAACTTGTGTCCTCAATAAGAGCAATGCATACTCTTAATCACTGAGCCGTCTCTCCAGTCCCTTATCTTATACATTTATTTATTCATTTTGTGTGTATGTGTGTGTATTTGTGTGGGCGTCTATGGAGATCAGAGGGCAATTTAAAGAGGTTAATTTTCTCCTCTTTAAATTTAAATCTCTCTTTTCATGCAGGGCCCAGGGAGCCAATTCAGGTCAAAAGACTTAGCAGCAGGCTCCTTTACTCACTGAACTCTATTCAGCCCCCATTCTACTGCAGAGATCTTCTTTCTGTCTGTCCTGTCCATTAGTCTGGGAACACAGACCTGGGTTATTCACTTTTGTCTTAGACCTCAATGTCCAGCACACATAAACACCATTCATGAAATGTCTCCAGAATAAATGAGACACTTCTCTGAGTTTAGAACAAGTCTTCACAAAAGTCTTTTAAGACAAACTCTGTCACCTGTCACCTTTGGGAGATTCTAGAAGTTGGCCACATCCATTTACTTGTTCTGAGCATCTCCCATGATCCAGTCACTGTGCTTGGCTGAGGACAGAGTCAAAAATATTGTGAAACCAAACTTTGCTGAGCTTCCATCTGGAGAAGTGACAACATAGAAACAGACTAAAATCTAGAATGTTAGTTGGTAGCCTTAGTGATGTGTAATAAGAAAAACTTTATTCTTGGTGGAGGTGCCTGGAGGTGTGGAGGTAGCAGGTTGCTATTTTCAATATGGCCATCAGAGAGGCTTCAGAGATCTTGGAAGCATAACAGGATGAAATTCAATATTTAAGGAATATCTTCAACATTGTATCTGTGCTTGGCATTGCTAAATATTTTCTCTTCTCCTGTGAAATAACTTTGAATTCACCTGGCCTCCTTATTCCCGGAGAGTCATGGCTGTGTTCCCAGGAGACATAGAAGAAGGTACTTCTGGAAGGGCTCTGAAGTAACCCACCTAGCTCTGATTTCTCATGGAAAGAAAAAGGAGAGAACTGGCTTCATTTTGGTTTATGGTTTAGAGTATTTAATTGGGGGAAGGGGCAGATGTGATGCAATGGGAGGTGGCAAGATGTCCACGGCCCTTCTCACGCATCTGGGTGTTTCCTTATTTGTGCAAGGATATCTTTAGCACTGGATCTCCTCCCATCCCTGCACATGTCTGCCAAGTGTAGAACATGGTTCAACCTGCACTCATAAACAAGGCACATGGTATCAGTCCCTGTCTTCATAAGAGGTGGGATAGGGTCTTGTTCCTTCCTAACTGCCATACTTCTTGCAAAGGATCTTTCTTATTCCACTGATTTTCCAATGTTAAATGTCACCTTCTCTTCTTTTGCTTGATTTAATCCACTTGCCATTGAAGGGAGGTAGGCCTGTTTTAAGGGTAAGGGCCAAGGCCAAGACAGGGGGAATGACAAAGTTAATGAGCTATCTGCCAATCAGGTGAAAAAGAAGTTCCATGCTTTTGGTCCTTCTTTCCATTCATAGCTACTTTTGCAACGAGGATCAACCTGTACTAGCAGACACAAAGATGGGGCCTTCCACGGGGCTCAGAGCTCAGGTCTGCAAAGAAATGTACAAACTATAGCTTCCTAGTTACCTTTGATATGTCTGTTCTCATTGATGAGTTTGGGTAAGTGAATATAATCTTTGTGTTTGAGCTTCAATCTATGCTTAACTTGCCAGGTTAAACAAAGGGCATTTTAAGGCTTAAATACTTGTCTAACATACAGCTGAATGCTAGGAGACAGAAGAAGAAGAAGAGAGAGACACAGAGAGAGACAGAGATAGGCAGAGACAGGTAGAGACAGAGAGAAACACACAGAAACAGAGACAGAGAGACAGAGACAGATAGAGACAGAAAGAAACAGAGAAACAGAGAGAGAAATAGAAAGAAAAACAGAGAGAGAAACAGAGAGAGATAGCGACAAAAAAGATCGTTAATTCAAAATTCCAACTTGCCCAAGTCTGAGAAAAGCGAGACTGTAATTTAGGCAGATAGGCGTCTGGCTTCCTCCCTAAGAGATTCTGGCTCTAAGCATTAGGGAATGATGCGAAATGCAGCGAGTGGCTAATAATTAAAGGATTTAATTAAGCGTCGTCTGGGAGCAAGTTTAGTAGCTCAGTGTGTGTCTTGGCAGCTCCTGGCCATCTGGGTGGGGGTTGTGGGAGACAGGCATTGTTGGAAATAGTTATTTAGGGAAGATTTTCTTGTCCAAGGGTAGAAGAAGACACATTGCAACTGTTGATTATACACATTTTCAGTGAGAGTTTCAGTGAAGATGCTGAAGAGGGGGGTTGCTAATTATGTCACATTTAGTTATTAGATCTTATAAGTCCAAGGTCTGTCACTTGTATTGGCAGAGGGTAAAAAGGTCTTTCCATCCATCTATCCATCTCTCTCTCTCTAGAATCTTCCTACAGGGCGGGTACCCACTGGGTACACAGCACTGAAGTAGTAAATAAATAACCTTAAAAATATTTCAGAAAGCAACCAAATTAATATGTAGCATTAGCCAAAGCCCCAAAGCTAACATAGAATACAAAATCTAAATCTGGTGTTATCCAATGAGTTAAGCAAATGTCCTTACTGGAACTCTGCTGAGTGAAGGCATGCTACTCTTTGCCATGGTTCTTTTTAATTTTTAAATTTTCTCACCTCTTAAGATATAGATATAGATAGCCACAGATAATATATAGACAGGTAAATAGATGTATATGATATATAAATATATATCTTGATCATAAAGGTCATAGAGTAATACATATCAAATAAAAAGCAAATATGGTTCTTTTTAAAATTATTATATTTATTCATTCATTGCATATGTGTGTACGGTCATGCACATGTGTGTAGAAGGCAGAAGACAACTTATAAAACCTGATTCTCTCCTTTTACCATGTGGGTTCCAGGGGTTAAACTCAGGTCATCAGGCTTAGCAGCAGGCACCATTACCTGCTGAGCCATATTGCTAGCCCAAATGCTGCCTTTCTAAATAGAACATTAGACTCAAAGAAGGATGAGCTCTTAGGGACTGCTTTCATTCAGGCATCAGCAAACAACAACAGAACAGTCCCTGGTGCTGAGGGGTGTGCGCCACGCCCACTGTGCGCCCTACCCTTGAGGACTTTCCATTTTCTTCTGCTCTCTCCTTTAACCGTTCTGTGTAGGAGGAACTTCACAGTCCCTGTTTAAAAATGATGACCCATCTCAGGGTCAAATACCTCCTATTCTCCTGAGCTTCCTGGAGGCCAGGAAAGGAGGATTCTGTCTTCTCTCTTCTACTTACGGGCTTTGTTCTGCATCTAGAACCAACAGAGTAAGGTGATTTCTCACCCATTGGGAGATCATATTCTTCTCCAGCTGTCCATGCTCCAGACTAAACCCTCGTGGGCCCCCAATGTTTCCAGAGGCTTTCTATGACACAATGACCTGCTACTGCCTCCCAGACTACTCTAGCTGATCAACGTCCTTAGAATTTAGTTCTCAACTTATGACCGGGTGGGGTAGTCAGTTGACTGTGCCCTGGGGACTCTGTGTGGCCTGGCCAGCATGGGTCAGAAACTCACACTGAGTCCAACACTATGAACTTTCATTATATCTCACAAACATTCCCTCTCTGGGATTTTGCAGTCACTTTTCTAAACACTGAAGTGAAACTCTTGCCTCCCTCTGTATGGGGGTGTGTGCTAGGATGAGGGCTGTACACATGGGGAGAGGGGCAAGGAACCTGGGTATGAATTTATCGAGGCCAGGGGAAGAAGGCAAGTGCCCTGCTTTATCATTCTCCTCCTTAGTGCTCTGAGACAGTGTTCTCTCATTGAACCTGGAGCTATGCCAGTAGCCAAGAAGCTCCAACAGCCTTCCTGACACCACCTTCCAACAGTACTTGGGAGACAGCTGTGTTAGCCACGCCTGGATTAGTTTTTAGGTGCTGGAGATTTGAACTCAGATCTTCAAGCTTGCACAACAAGTGCTCTTGCCCACTGGGCCATCTCTTTAGCCTCTGAAGTTAAATTATTTTGAACCCAGATTAAGAGTCCTTTCTGACAGGGCGGTGGTGGCACACGCCTTTGATCCCAGCACTTAGGAGGCAGAGGCAGGTGGATTTCTGAGTTCGAGGCCAGCCTGGTCTACAGAGTGAGGTCCAGGACAGGCAGGGCTACACAGAGAAACCCTGTCTCAAAAAACCAAAAAAAAAAAAAAAAAAAAAAAAGTCCTTTCTGATAGCAAATGCTAAGCTAGAGAATCAAGTCCTTTGGGATTCTAGAAGCCTGGCTCTAAAAATGTATTTGTAAGGCCAGTTTTATAATTTGAAAACAAATTATTAATAGAAATATAATAATAAACCATTGTTATAATCACAGTCCAAATTACCAAAGTGACTGCAACAGGATGGCTCAGCAGATAGAGTGATTTACGCACAAGCCCAATGACCTAGGTTCAATCCCCAGGACCCACTTAAAGGTAGAAGGAGAGAACTGACTCCATAAAGTTGATCTTTGACCTCCATACACACTCCATGGCACATGTGTGACCACTGATATCCCAGGCATAAATATATACATAGTGATGATAAACTTAAATATGTTAAAAAGAAATACATTTTGCTTGGAATAATATAGGAAATGTTATTAAGAAGTAGTAGAGTTTTATTTTTTCCCCAGCTATATTTTTAAGCACAGAAGAGCCATTTAAACACAGAGAACCTCCACTCTGTCTTCCTGGATGTAGAATCATTTCCTGGCTTGTTCCTACACTGTTAATTATAAGAACAAAAATAAGAACATAGTGTTTTAGTTATTTTAAATTTCAAGGTTTTAAGTAAAAGAATTTTACTAAAACAAGAGTAAAAGCTAGTTAAAGACTTTAGGTTCAGATTCAGAAGATTCTGGAAAGATCCAAAAGGATGATAGCTTTAGTGCAGGCCTTTTGGGTCTGGACCAACTTCCCATAGCCCTGCCCTTCCTTCTGGTGACAGAAGCCAGTGTACCACCCTGTGTTTGAAACTCTGCCTTTGCCTGTCTCGGGATGCATTTGCTGCCTCTGATCCCTGGATCTCCACAGTTGAGAATCACGAATGAAGGTGTTATGTCGGGCATTACTGTGCTGAGGCCTTAAACTCTTCTAAATCGAGGTGTCCATAAAGTTACACTCCATGATTATCCTCAGACTGTTCTTCCTGAGTGAGGCTCTCTCCTTAGGCAGGATCTTCATTGCCAGAGACAGAGAGGTCACAGGTATCTCTAAGCTCACCTTCCATCATCCCAGTCTAAAAAGTGACCTCTTTTTTCTCCCAGAAACCATCCAACTTCAGATATGATTCTCCTTGTCCCTAATGAAGAAGGTCTTCAGCTCTTAGTCAATCATTATGCACAGAGGGAAGCGAGATAAGTCCCAGTCATAGGACCACGGCTGGGGCAGGTGCAGGAATGGGAAGGAAGGGGAAAATGGAGTCAGCCCATGCTGACAGGACACACGGACACAGACTGACACAGGGATGGTTCCCAAGGTGGATGGAGATGTTCTGGGAAATGTGAGTGCCTATGAATAGGTCTACTGTTCACCCTAGGTAAGAAAGGAGCTGACTGTTACTAAGAACTTACGATGTGTCTGGCACTGGATGAGACCCCAGAGTCAGTGAGCATCTTCCCAAAAGAAAGCAGTAGCCCTGAGGCGCCATCCCAGTAGACAGCTACCCAGCACCGCCATCTCCCTCATACCAAAGACAAATAGTTGTGGACCGGACTGAAAAGGCAGGAAAAAGAGTTCTCAGGAGAACACAAGAGGCAAAGAAAAAAGATGTGTAAGAGCTGTTTCCCAGACTTGTGTCTATGTCTAGGTTTCTCTAAAAACAACAACAACAAAAATAGTATCAAAAGCTAACTTGAAGACACCTGATAAGTACTTTAGAGACCACCCCTAAGTGGTCTTTTTAAAAATTATCAGCCTCTGCACCGTCTCAGATTTGGGAAACTACAGTTCCCATAATCCCTTGCTCTGCAGAGTTTCTTATCAGCTTTCCAGTGTGACCTTGAGGTGGGCCAGGAACCCAGGCTACCTTCTGTGAGCATATGTGAGCCACACATAGGTTTCTTAGCCAGAGTCTATGAATCACCCATGCTGCCGCTGCAGACAAAACCAGCTGGAGGGAGTTGTCTTGAAGATGTGTGAGGACTACAGCAGTTTCCTTGGCAGCTCTTGAGAGCATGAGGTCTGTATCCCCATCCTCGTGGCTGCAGCTTCCCGGGGTTTATTGCAGCAACTCCCTGACCTCTGCAACTTTAGCTCTTGCAGCCCTCATGAAAGCCCTCCTCCTAGATTAATGGTCTTATTCCCAGAAGGCTGCATTTTCCTAACCAAATTCACATTACCACCAGAAGCCCAGCACTGAATCTGAGGCAGGACCTCAACGATAGGCTTCGTTATCTAGCTACTGTGTGTGACTGCCTGGCTAGATATTAAGCACCCAAATGTGCTTCTATGCACCCCTCCCCAACCTTCCCATCCACCATCACTGAACATGTAGGAGTGATTGATATGTGACTACATTGGCTTTGGAAGCCGAGGAGATAGCTCAGTGAGTACAACCATGAGGACCTGAGTGTGGATACCTTATATCCACATAAAAAGCTGGGCCTGGTGGCACATACCCTTAACTCCATCACCAGGTGATTGGCACAGTGGATCCTGAGGGCTTGCTGGCTAGCCAGCCTACCTGAAATGATAAGCTCCAGGTTCAGTGACAAACCCTGTCTCAAAACTAAGGTGGAAGACAATAGAGTACGACATTCAACATTGTCTCCTGACCTCCGTGTGTGTGTGTGTGTGTGTGTGTGTGTGTGTGTGTGTGTGTGTACCCATGTGTCACGTATGTGTTAAGAAAGCTGGCTTTAGAAGTTGCAAATGACTGGCTACTCTCAGGCCCCGTAGGAGTGGGGCCAACTCCCAGCACCAACAGTGTGGGTTTCCCAGTATGTGTATACATGGGAAAAGAGGAGCCATCTACAAAGGCTTGGGCTTTTAAGTTTTATATGTCCAATTAAAATCACAATACACACACACATCCATAAGCTAAGATTGCCTGCGGGACCATAAGTGTGGGCAGAGTGACTCACAATGGGGAAGGATGTAGTACTTGTTTGTGCTTCTGTTTACAGCCCTTTGAAAAGCCTTATCCAGGCCACAGGGCTGGAAGCAGTAAGCTGGCCAAGCACAGACTGGAACCTCTCTGTGATCCAAGACTCTTCTCCTTCTTTAAGTTGTTTCTATAGGAGATTTTGTTACAGGGACAAACATCGACAAACACAAGCCCTGCCAACCACCCTTAACCTCCCACCCCAAAGCATGATTTAAGAAGAAGCGCTGAGCATGCAGTTGGCATATCATTCATATTACAACACAAACCCGCCCTTCTTTGCAGAATGGGGCCCCCAGCCCCTCAGTTCTCAGTCGTCACTTTCTAAAGTCAGTTTGAAACTAAAATAATCTCCTTAAGCATTTCTTTTCATGATACTATTTTGCCTGAATACTAAGCTTTGCTCCCACAACACAACCATGAGTTTACTGGTTCTGAATACTCAAGCTGGTGCTTGAATTTGAGCCACTCCAGAAGCCTATGTGAGAGCAGCATTGTATAAACTCTATGCAGCTTCAGGGTTGAAAATGGGGTGAGTGGCATTTCCACAAAGATCTGATACTACAGTGGGGGGCCCAGCCCTTTGGAGCAAACTTTCTAAAACTTCCCCAATCATAATCATCATTCACACACTGTAGTTTAATGTAATGACTTGATAGATTATTTATTGAATAAAGATAAATTAATAAAGATTATTGATTGTCATTTTATCCCCTCAAATGACTACATAAACAAGACATAAACAATGACGCTATTGATAAACATGCTTACACGGAAGGGGAAGTCTCATGGGGTCCCACCCACAGAAAATGAACTAGTGACTGCTTAGGAGGAACAGTTAGCCTCTCCCAGAGATGGGCACCCCTGAATTGGTTATTAAACACATAGTGGCCATCCCTGAAACCATCCATACACAAATAACAAAAATGTGTGTGTGTGTGTGTGTGCGTGTGTGTGTGTGTGTGTGTGTGTGTGTGCATATGTGTGTTTAATCAAAGAAAAAGAGATTATCAAATTGAGAGTAGGGTAACCTGGGAGGGTTGGAGAAAGGGGACATGAAGGGGCAGGAGGGAGAAACAGAAGGAAGAAATTATGTAATTATATTTTAATTAAATATATATTAAAAATAAATTACACCATTTATCCTTTTAACAAAACATAAAAAGAAATACAATGATTTAATGATGAAAAATAAAAAAATAAATTGACATTTTTGAGTATAGATGTATCAGATTAGTATGTACTTGGAATGTCTTGTGTAGAACATTTTATTTTAAAAATTACTGTTTCAGTTGCTGACTTAAATTTCACACATGCCCAAAAATTAGATGAATCTTGACTAGGGATTTGGAAAGAATATCCGGCAATTTCTGAAATGGCCCTAAACACACACTTGCCATTTTACACTATGTATTTAATGCAAAATAGCATGTTCAGCACTGGCAATTATAAAATCAAAATATCAGGCAACTCCAAAAAGTGTTGAAGACGCTCTATATCCTGCAGCATCAAACATTCAGCCAATATTTAATTCTTTATGTAAAACCAAACAAGCGCATCCATGGCATTAGCATGCAAAATTGCTTTTAACAAATTATATGCATACCAAACAACTGGTGCTGTGTTTATGTTTATATGTGTGGGATGCGTGTGTGTTTGCAGATACATGTGCATGTACGTGAGCATACTTGTAGAGGTCATGGGTCAAGCACAGAACTTGTTCTTCAGATGCAGTCCACCTTGGATCTCTTGTTTGTTTGTTTGTTTGTTTGTTTTTGAAGGTCTCTAATTGCCATAGACTTCTCTAGTTAGGGTAGGCTGGCTGGCTAGTGAGCCCAGGGATCCACTGTCTCTGGATCTCCAGTGCTGGGATTTAACATAAGCCACCAATCACATCCAGTTTTGTTTTGTTTTGTTTTGTTTTAATTATGGATTCTAAGGATTTAACTAGGTCCTCATACTTGAACCACAAGAACTTTACTACGTGAACTGAATCTAAGTGAATCTCAGAGTTGTTTTCAATTGAATTGAAAACAACTTTATGGTTTGTTACTAGCAAATATTCCTATCTTACATACCTGTCTATCTAGGACCAGGTACAAATGTTTCAGGCTTGAAGGGGTTGTAAATTTAAGAACTCCTGTCCTCAGAGCATAGACAGACACCAGGGGCTGACAGACTCTTGAAGTTCAAGCATCCACACCCCAACAGAGCTGGGGACAGAGGGAAAGCATTCTGCAACCTAGTACAACCAACCAGAGTACTCTTATCCTATGCCAGCCATGTCCTCAACTTGCTGGGTATAAAGGAATGCCATAGGCAATATTAGACATCTCTGCCTTTTGAGACAAAGTCAGCAGGGACAACTTGGGGATATGGGAGAAGAACAGCAAAGCCCTACAGGATAAGGGCCACAAGGTTACAGAGAGGCCACACAGAGGAGCCACTACAGGCAAAGAGAATAAGACACGGTTTCTCACAAGATGTAGGGTCTAAAAAGACTTGCTGCATAGTCATTAAGAGACATTTCTTCAGAAAACAATGATTGAGTACCCAGTTAGAAGAGCAAGGAGCTAGGAATGAAGTTTTTGTGACCATTAGCATTGTTAATGATAGACTCTAAAATCATGTAGGAAGAAAACCTACAGGCATGTAGGCTGGGGTCCCAGCTGGGGGAAAAAGCTAGCTGAACATAGGCCTGCCCCCACCACGCCTTTTAGCTGAAGATACAATGTGACAGGCTGCCTCTTCATGTCAGCTACCATACTACTCCTTATATGATGGACCAGTCCTTCATACATTGAACCAAAATAAGTCACACTTTCTGTAAGATGCTATTTTGGTCAAGCATTTTGTCACTGCCATGGGAAGAGTAACTAAGATGACAAGGACCCTGCAAGCCACCACTCTCCAGTCTACTGTAAGAACAGAGAAATCCAGGAAAGTGTCAAAAGAAACAAAAAGGATGGGAAGACTGCAAGGCAGGTGGGAAGACTGAGCTTCCCAACAGAGCCACTCATGATCCCTAGGGTCCTTACGGGGGTATGGACAGGAAAGTGCTATTGCAATTTTCTGGGTTCTGGAGAGGCAGACATAGATTAGCTGTGCATGGGAACTCCTGGAGGAGGGTGGGTAGAAAGCAAAAGGCTCTTTGAGAGACACTCCATCCCAGCTGCATCTGCCCCATGCAGAAGACAGGAGCAGGGCTTGTGGATGAAGATAGCACATACAGTCTCAACCTGCTAGAAGTTCTAAGACAGTGTCTGGGAACCTTGAGGACCCTGGCCCAACACCACTTGCAGAACAGTTCCCCATCCCTCAGCCTTAGAATTTCTAGCAAATTTGTTGTCAACTGGGAGCATCCGGGAATGGTACATTTGAAGCGTGGCAAGAATGATGTTCCCTACATGAAAGCAGTAGCTGGCACTCATGGCAGGGCAGGCAATTACCAGAGAACATGTGTGCACTTACTACAGTTACATCAAATGAGATATTTGGTCAGACTTGCCAATGTTACAGTATCAGCAGCAGCAGCATCACTATCAGTAGCAGCAGTATCAGCAGCAGCAGCAGCAAAACACAGAGAGAATACTAAACACAGGTGTGCACGTTAAATTTTGCCAGGTAGCTTTTGGAGAGATTCACAAAGGATCCATGGGTAGGGTAGAGCTTTAACCAATCATAAGGTTCCTTCTAGGGAAAGGGGATTTCACAGGCAGGAGTAATGGACTAGGGGGTAGAATCAAGGACAGGCTGTAGTTCCACTTTCTACCATGCAGACAAAGCTCTCTGGTGGAGAGGCTCAAGGCTTCATCCCTGCCAAGATCAAAGATAAGATCCAGAAGTAGGAAGGGCATACCCAGCACAGTCCTTCCAAGGAAACTGCTCCCAGAGCCTTGTATCCAAAAAGTCCCAGAGCCGTGTATCCATGAAATAAGGACACACTGGTCATCCCCAGGCAGGCTAGAGTCATTACGTGAAGTCTCCCACCCACTATAGGCTGTTCCTGTCTGAAATGAGTCCACCCAGGCTCTACAAGGCTGCGACTGATCAGAGCAGATAACGCCAGGACAGAGGCTAGCCCGACCTCTGCTCTGCAATCAGCTCCCTGGGAAACTTCATCTCTGAGAAGCAATCAATGGAAAGAGGATGCATTCCGTGAGCTGCCCAAGGTGCCACCTGCCACCAGCTGGATTACACAGGGCAGCACCCCAGCAGCATGGAACCACACCAGCACTCAACTTGAACTCCTGGCCTCTGTTTTGCTCACTTCTCTTCCCTGAGTGGAATACATTTCCATTCTGACAACCTTGTTTGTCATTTCTCTGTCCCCTAAGTCGTTTGTCATCTCCTAAGACTCTTCTCAGACCCAGGATAGACTCCCCTAACTGCCAGGCACAATTCTGTCCTTGCTCTGGGTATCTTGTACTCTGATATCACTTTAAGACAGTCAGCTGCTTAAAGCAGGCAGTTCAGTCATTGCTCTGTGTATAGCCAGTATCTAGCATGGTAGGCTTAGCCAATATGCACCCTGAGTAGTCACTTCTAGATTTAATGAAGTGTCATGAATCATATATTCATGAGGACGGGGTGGGTGGCATGGAAAAAGCTCTTGAGAGGACATCATTTTAAGAGGTAGTAGGTAGGTCATTTCTGTTCTCAAACTGCAGAATGAAATGCAGGCAGAGCGGAAGATGGACCAGAAGCCTCAGAAGCTTCACTCTACAGAGTGAGAAGGCAGACCTTCAGCTCAGGGAGCCCAGGTCACCTCACCACAGGCTTCAACCCATCCAGCAACTTTCAGCTTCCACTTCCTCCCTGAGCGTCACCCAGGATGCCTGTGAGGATTCTGTTCGAGCTAAAACCCCCACCCCTCTCTTGATGACTGCAGAGGTTTCTGGGTTTTGTTTTGTTTCCTTAAACATTCCATTTCAGTGAGTGAGATGAAAGCCATTTGTGTGCCACCTCATAAAAAGTCACGTTATGAATGCCTAAAATAAAAGTCTTCAGGTGAATGGTGCTGAGGACCCAGTACTTGTAGCTTTCAGCTTAAGATTCAATTCACCAACATGACCCAGTTTGTGGAACAAAATAGTAAAAGGACTCGCACCTAGATTTCAAACACAGGTCTCTCCTGGACTGGTCTTTATTTCACACTGATAAAGTTGACTTGGGAGGCTAGAGAGGTTGGAAATGCTTGCCTTGCAAACAATACCTGAGCTCTATGTCCAGAACCTGTATAAAAACTAAGCAAAAACAGTTGGACAGAATGACATGTGTTTGTAACCCTTGCCCTGAGATGGGAGAGATGGGCAGATCCCTGGGGCTCACTGTCCACAGCTTAGTCTACTGGTAAGACTAAGGCACGGAGACTCGATGTCTACAAACTAGATTGTCTTTTGAGCTCCACACAAACACTCTTTCCCCTACACACACATGGTGACTAATGGAGCATATCCAAAAATGACACACAAGACCATGTCACACCCAAGCATCTTCTAAGTATTCTCATTCCACAGACAAGAAACTAAAGCCTGGGAAGTCTTTGATCTGCCAGAGACCCACAGAAGGCAAGTACTGTCCAGAAGATGGGATGAACTTGGGAATCCAGCTTATGGGAATTTAATCATGTCTCTCTTAGGAAGTTATGTTCCTCTCATCCAGGAAACTTCTCTTTGCAACAGACAGACACCATTAAAGGAAACTACAACCAATAAAAATTCAGCATTGTGGAGTTCAGTCCCAACTGCCCAACTGATACATCTACAACATAATTTCTGAGCTTAAGGCTCAGGGATCACTGCAGAAGAGGGGGGCAGAAAGATTGTCATAGCCAGAGGAACAGAAATTAGCTGTGAGATTGTGTTCCCTGGAAATGTCAAAAGCTACATCCACGAACTATCTCCAACATGGCTGCCTAAACAAAGCCTTAGCAATGACAACACTAAGACATAGTGACACGGAAGGGAGAACTCTTACAAGCCCTCAGCTCTAGACAGGGAACTACAGGCAGCTAAGGAATGCTGAGAACAGGAGAAGCGGTCTTCCCCAGGGAAGAGCTCACCAATTGCTTATCCAATACCAAATGCTCAGTCCAGAAAACAACTAACGAGTAACATTACACAGGCTGAGCAGCTTGTGTTTGCATATTTAGATTTTTAAATATGTATATATATCAACAATTTTAAAAAAAGGCCATGAACTTGAAGGAGAACAAAGAGGGTGGGACAGAAACTGCAGGGATAGGGTTGGAAGGAGGAATGGGAAGGAGAGGAAGTGATATAATTGCATTATAATCTCAAAAAAAAACAAAAAACCGAAAAAGATAGTTTAAAAAGATATGTTCACATCTTGACATGTGGTACATGTGAATGTGACTTTATTTTAGAATAGGGTCTTTACAGGTATAATTAGTAAGATGAGGTCATAACTGAGTGGGGTGGGGCCTAAGCCAGTAACCAGATCCAGAAACACAAAGGGGAAAAACCTTAGGAAGACAGAAGCAGAGGTTGGAGGTGATACTGTAATTTAGTAACACCGAACACAAGGACAGGGTCCTGGAACAGAACTGCCAGTCAGCCTTCAGGGAAACACTAGAGCCAGTGAAACCCTGACCTCAGACTTCTAGCCTCCTGAGCCATGGGAAAATCCTTGTCCATAATTTCTTGTGTGTCTGTATGTGTGTCTGTATGTGCATTTATGTGGATGTGTGTATATGTGTGGATGTGTGTCTATATGTGTGTTTGTGTGCATGTGTGTATTTGTGTGGATTTGTGTGGATTTGTGTGTATATGTGTATATTTGTGTGTGTGCATGTGCGTGCGCTTACACATGTGTACATGCCAATCAGTTTGTGATCCTTTTCTAGGGAACTAATACGATGTGAAGCTTGGAGAGCACTTTCCTGAAGTTCCAGAACTAGAAGGTGAGGGCAAAGGATACACCTCCGCCTCAGAGCTCTCTCTGCCACCTTGGGAAGAAGGAATGAAATGTACCTGCTGTTGAGCCCAGCACTGATGGGGGTACACATTCAAAACAAGGCACAGAAAATAACTTCCTGTTTTATCCTGAGCCTGAGAACCTCAGCTAAATGAGAATAGTGTTTGAGACCCCAGTGTTCTCATCAAGGGATCATGCGATGTGGCAGTGCACTTTCCGGAAGCCAAGACACAAAGCCTGTCCAATTTCCCAACCCAATGATAAGAGGTCCCTGTGGGCAGTCTAATTCTATGAACTGCCAATGCTTCTTTGGGGCTATGTGACTTACTACACATATACTTTTGAAGTTGGTAAAAGACAGAGATTATTCCAAGAACATTGGCCTCCAGACTGCCAAGTTGGTTCTATATGTAGCTTGCAATCACCAAGGTTTGAAATAATTGTCTTCTCCCTAATGAGATAATCACTGCCACCCAGGCAGTTCCAACACCCAGGGCAGAGGGGAGGCAGGAGGCAAACAGAGGGGGTGAGGCAAATCTTTTCCAGCTTGCCCCAGGGGCAGCCACAGATGTGAGCAGTCAATGAAGGACCCTCCATGAAGGACCCTCCAGAGTGTTTTACTTTTCCCAAAGGTTCCCAAAGTTTCGGTCCAAGTTCATTTTTTTTATCTCATAACTGTTCAGGGTGATCCAACATGTGTGAGGCTTGTTTCAGTCTGTTTGGGGTTCTTTTGTGAAACTGTCAAAACAATGACCTCATTTGGAGCCATCTGCTGGCATAGGCGATTGGCACGGAGCTCACTGCTGACTTGTAGAGCCAGAACAATCAATTCAAGATGGCCACTCTAGGCACAGGCTGGAGCTGATAACGGATTGCTTCAGCTCTTCCTGCAATTACCAAACACAGCTATGCTCCTGTAGCCACCAAAGGCTGCCTGCCAAGCATGGTCAATGAAAGATACCATCCGCTGTCCCAGAGACATGAACCCTCTGCTGGTCTCCCCTCCTCCATGTCCTACCTACTTGGAGGGACAAGGGAATGTGATCTAATCAGAGCAAACTGTTCTCTCTGGAGCAGAAAGCATGTGGGTACCATCAGCACTTGGACAGCAAGAGGCAATGACCTTTATCTAATGCCATGTGGTGGCACCAGACCTCTCCCAGAAACACCAGAATCCATGGGAAAGTGTTACTGTGATGTAACTCAGATGTGATCTCCAGGAAGAGAGTGAACTGAGACATCTTGTCAGGACCCAAAGCCCGTGGCATCTGCAATCTGACTGAGGCTACTGAGCAGGGCATTTCTGGAGCCTGTGCAATGAGAGAGCAAGTGTACTCATGAAAAAAATAGAAATAAAATAAAATAAAAAACAGCCACATTTTATTGCAAGTCTTCCCTCATTTATCTGGAAAACAAAAGAAAGCAACTCAAGAATCACGCAGGAAAATTACTTTCAACCCAATCTGTGGTTGTTGGCACCTTGATCCATGAAGTGGTTAATTGGGCCAGCTCAGCAGAACTTTCCAGGTTCTGACAGATGCTGAGTCTAGAGCCCTTGTGTCCACTCCCTCAGACCAGGGAAGAGCCGGTGACACATCTCAGATTTCCTTTGGCTTATAAAAGCCAGGCTGTGGGTTGATGGTACTGGGGTCAAGGAGCCTCATCTTACAGAAAACCAGCAAATAGGAATTTCTCACAAATAGAAACAATGAAGGACCTCAAGCACGTGA
Organism: Mastomys natalensis; assembly: GCA_021653895.1. Taxonomy (NCBI): domain Eukaryota; kingdom Metazoa; phylum Chordata; class Mammalia; order Rodentia; family Muridae; genus Mastomys; species Mastomys natalensis. The sequence goes on from JAJTUV010001279.1 coordinate 28,621, forward strand.
GTTAAGTCTAGTGTGAGTCTGGGACTGTATCCAAAAGGAGCCTGATTTCCCTGAACATAGTTCAAGGGGGTGGTGGGGATTTGGAAGTGGTTTCTGTGACTATCACTATAGAACAAAGTAAGACTGAGTCCACATCTCAGCACATAAGATGTAATAAGAGAAAGGTTTTTAAGGCTAGGGAAGAGCCAAAGGAGGTGGATGGGGAGGAAAATAACAAGACAATAGTCAGCCAGGGGACATCACTCTTTAATTGACCAAAGTTACAAAGATACTACTGGTGCCTAGTACTTTCACTAAGAAATAAGGTTTACTTAATCTCCTTTTAGCATAAACCAGATATCTACATGCAAAGCAAACTCTCTGATACAAATCATGCTTATGTCACGGTGGAAGAATTATAAAGAAAACCACACTAGTAGAGCTACTAATACTACACATACAGAGAGAGAGAGAGAGGAGAGAGAGAGAGAGAGAGAGAGAGAGAGAGAGAGAAACCACCAAGTTCCCAGTCCCATCCTCATCTGCCTCAAAAGAGGAACAAAGGCTAAGAGGATACAACTTCTCAGACTGTTCCTCACTCCCAGGGAGGGCCACAGATTGAACTTTGATGAAGCAGTCAAGCGGAGGCTATTCTGAACACCACTCTCTCTTCCCAACTGAACCTCAGATTTGTGACTACATTTGATACTCCGTAAAGAACATTCTAATTAACAGTCACCCAGGAACAAAGCCAGAAGAGACCAACTGCTCCCTGGTAGGCACAGTTTAGTATTCAGTTTTTGCTATATCAAAGTCAGAAGCAAGAGGGTGGAGCTTCCGCTGTTCATGCTGCATTGGAGTGTAAAATATCAAATACAATGAGTTTGCTGAGCCTCTAGAAAGTCAGCATTCTTATGTGAAGAAATTCTGTCTAGCTCTACAATATGTGGAGCTTTATAGCTAACTTTTTTTTTTAAATCACATTTTATTCCAGCTTCACTTAATAAATCTTATAACCAAGAATAATCAAGCAGTGACCTGACCCAGTAGTTAACTATAGTGCATTGAAATCCACCGATAGAAATAAGCACTAATACCCATTTTTATATATTCGACTGTAACACAAGTAAATGCCATTGACTCTCCTTATTGTCTTGATGACAACAGTCACCAAGACTGTAGCTCAATGTGTCTTTTATTTAAATACCCATATTTATAATGATAACAGTTATTATTTCCAGTTTTAAAATATGGCCCAAATAGTTTAGACAGAGCAATGAATAATGAAGAGGTTTCTTTTTCCCATGAGATCCAGAGCAAGATGGCACTTGGGGAATCCTAAAATGCGGAGGTAGGATTGTCCCATCTACAGCTACATCAGCTTCCTTACCTTCATTTCATTGCCTCTGAAAGGCCTGTCTAAGGTAATGGCCTAGATGTGATGTATCCTTGCTACCCTCTCAAGGCTGGGTACCATGAGCATCTCAACAGAGGAAGGTAGTACAAGGCTGACTTTGGCCATCCAGATGAGGAAAGAGTGTCTCCTGGGATGCTGAGACTCTCAAATTCAAAGTGAAAAGCCTCTGATCAGGGGAGGTAGAACACCATTCTCCCTGATACACCTTCACTTTGTGCTAAAGCCCCTAAGACCCATGGGCTCCATAGAATACAAATTGTACTAGGGAAGGGAAAGGAGAAAGAAAGCTCAGGATGGAAACCATAATGAAAAACTGGCAATTCATGTTTATACGGTCAGGGATGTCTCAATTTGGAATCAGTTTAAATCTAAAACAAATTTCTTCATCAGATGGTTACTCCAAGGAGGCCAGGGTGGAGTAACAATAGCCCCAGAAATAGAGTTTAACACCCTGTCCCCCACCAGCTGAAACTCTGGCGGGTTTCTTTTTTTCTCAGTTTTCTCATTTGTAAAATGTAGATTAGTGAGTGCTTCAAAGAGCATGCTGGGGATCTGGGCTACCTGCTCAGTTATTTGCAGCCCCCAGGAGTTTTGCATTCATCCAGGCTTCTCCCTGAAGGATGCTGATGGTGCTTTCCCTGTGGCTGAATTCTTCTGGCCTCAGCTGCCTCTTTGGAGAGAATATTTTGCTGATCCAGATCAAACAGAAATGTTATATATTTATTTTATTCTACTTATAACATCCTAAACCATCCAGTTTGTTTGATAACTTATCATCAATTCTTAATTCAATAAGCACACACTCACTCACTCAACTCACTCAGCAGTAACCCCTATGAATGCCAACATCTTGCTGGCCTTATTCCTTTCCTCATTTCTAGTGCCTCAAAACAGACTTGAGACTGAGCAAGAGCCTGATAAATGTCTATTGTTGAATGAATAAACGCATGCAAAGTGTTGGACAAACCCCACGGATCCCTCCTCAACAATTACTGACCCAATAAATGAATAGGAGGCTTGAAAGTTTTCCTGTTTAGGCCTGCTTCCTGTGCCTGTTTCAGGCAGGGAAGGGAAGCCCAGAGACTTTGCAACCAGACAGACATGAGCCCAGCTCCAGGCTCTCTGATGTGACCCTAGGCTGACCAGTTATCCAGGTCCTCCTTCTGGGGAGAGGTGGGTAATTCTCTGATATACTGCACTCATGCGAGGACTTAATAGAGAGAAAACACAAACTGGCCAGCAGTGTTGGTTTAGCAAACTCTCAAGGCCATATAAAAAAGCACAAATGGAAGACCCTTGTTTCAAAGTTCTGAAGCATTTCACATGATGACAATGGAGCTCTGAAGCCAGCTCAGGGCACTTCTCAGCACAGGGTCTTGGAGGACTCACATCTTGTGCCCACAAATCTGGCCTCACTGCCAAGCAGAGTGTCTGAAACACAGGAAAGCTCTTAACAAATGAATTCCTCTCCCTTCTCATTAAAAATCTGATGTAATGAAATGAGACAGATCGTGGCTATTGGCTGGACAAGAGGATCCTGAGCTGTGGAATTTCTGGTAGTGATAACCACCCAGGCTAATTATCCACTTGGTGAATTATTCAGATCCTTGGCCTGTCTCTTTTTTATTCCTTTGAGTAATACCCCTGCCTATTTGATAATTCAAAAATAGACTCTCCATCCCTAACTTGTCTCCAGTACTTTGATAAATCGCCATTGAAACAAAAAGTTGAAACTTACAGGCTCATACTTGAACAGAAGTATAGTGCATTCATTCCCTGTGCTCTGACTTATTCAAGATGCACTTACTGGTCACCTTTAATGCCAGACCCAGAGTGCTGATTTAGACAGGCAAAATGGGCAGTCACTGAGAAAAGGAGCTGGCATGCATCGAGACTCTTGTAACTAAAAAACAATAAGTCTACTCCAGTTTGCTATACAAATTGGTTGCTTGGTATGGACTCCTAGAGACCAGCTCAGGGACATCGTGACATGGCCTGCACATTTACTGTGAACAAAGACAAGAAGCCAAAATGAAAATGGCCCTGTCATTTGCTAGTTTCTGCATGCAGAGGACAGAGTGGATGTCATAGCTGCTTAACCCCCCACCCCTAGCACTACAGGGCCTGAGAAGGCAACTGACCAATGGTGAGGAGAGTTCGGAACACAGATTTATGGTAGGTGTCTCAGCAAACTCAGCAGAAAACATGGGAATCAGGACTCTGTGAAGTACACATTGCTTTTTTTTTTTTTTTTTCATAAGTGTATGTGTTATATGGACTTGTGGTGGTTTGAATATGTTTGGCTCAGGGAGTGGCACTATGAGGAGCTATGGCCTTGTTAGAGTACATGTGGCTTTGTTGAAGGAAGTGTGTCACTGTAGGGGTGAGCAATGAGACCCTCCTCCTAGCTGCCTGGGAGACAATCTCTTCTGGATGCAGTCAGATCAAGATGCACAACCCTCGGCTCCTTCTCCTGCACAGTGTCTACCTAGATGCTGCCAAGCCACCTGCCATGATGATAATGGACTGAACCTCTGAACCTGTAAGCCATCCCTAATTAAATGTTGGCCTTTATAAGAGTTGCCTTGGTCATGGTGTCTCTTCACAGCAATGGAACCCCTAACTGAGACAGTATGTGTACATGTTAATGTGTGTGCATGTATGTGAATGCATGTGGATGCTCAGGAATATCAGAGGCCAACCTCAGATATCTTCCTCGATCACTTTCCACCTTACTTTTGAAAATGTCTTGTTGAGCCGGGCGGTGGTGGCGCACGCCTTTAATCCCAGCACTTGGGAGGCAGAGGCAGGCGTATTTCTGAGTTCGAGGCCAGCCTGGTCTACAGAGTGAGTTCCAGGACAGCCAGGGCTATACAGAGAAACCCTGTCTCAAAAAAAAAAAAAAAAAAACAAAAAAAAAAACAAAAAAAAAACAAAAAAAGAAAATGTCTTGTTGAACCTAGTGCTTACTGACTCCACCAAAAGTCAACCTCAGATGTCACTCCTCTGGCAATATCAACTTTTCTGTTTTTGAGACAGGGTCTCTCATTGGCCTGGATCTTACCAAGAAGGCTAAAGTGGCTGGCCAGTAAGCTCCAGGGATCTTCCCATCTTTGCTTCCCAGACGTTAGGATTACAGGTACATACTACCATACCAGGCTTATTGCCAGGTGCTCAGAATCTGAACTCTGGTCCTTGTGCTTGTGTGGCAAGCCCTTCCCTAACTGAGCCATCTCCCCAGCCCAGACACTTCTGGAAGACTCTGTCTTTTCCAATAAATATTCCAGCTCAGAAATGGGGAGGCCTAGATTTTAGTAAAATGAAAATGCCCATGTCTTGTCTTGAATAAAATCTTTCTTCCATGATACTCTGAACAGAGACTTTGTATTCATGATTTCAAACATCTGGAAGAGAAAAAGAAGGCAAGTCCCAGTCATCTCCAAATATCCAGATGTTTGGCATCACTCTGTCCTTACTGCAGTGTGTGGGCGTCTCCACCAGCAACAGACATGGAATCACTTCAGAGAGTGATTTTCTGGGAACAGAGATACCTTATCATGCGCTGTTTCTTACAGAAATGAATTAGCTCTGCTTTAATTAGTAACCCAAGAATAAGGGTAAAAATGGACACACAAAATGCTTAGAGCAGAGGCTGCAGGAAGGGCTCAGTGGGCCAAGTACTTACCACAGGGGGAACATGAGGACCTGAGTTCAGTCTCCCACGAGCCACATAAAAAGCCCGCTGTGGCAGTCCAGGTCTGAAATCTCAGCTTTGGGGAGGCGCACACAGGAGGATCCCTGGCACTTTCTGGCCAGTTACCTTAACCTTCTTTGGTGAGCTCCGGGGCAGCAAAAGACCCTGTATCAAAAACAGAGAGAGATAGCCCAGCGGTTAAAAGCACTAGCTGTTCTTCCAGTCGACCCAGATTTCATTCTCAGCATCCTTATAATGGCATGCAACTGGCTACAATTCCAGTCCCAGAGCATATGACTCCTTTCTGGCTTCTGTTGACACTGCATGCATGTGGTACATACAAGCCGGCAAAACACCTATACACATAAAAAATAAAGTTTTAAATCATGTTAAAGAAATAAACAACCTCCCCCCCCAAAGTGGATAGTGCCTGGGGAATAACTTCCAAGGTTGACCTCTGACCACTACACACACACACACACACACACACACACACACACACATGCATACACGCATACATATACAAATGCATACACAGAAGCTTAGAGTAACAGCATTTTCTGAAAGGAAAACTGACTTTCCACCTCTCTTATCTACCTAAATTCTAAGAGTAGGTTATTGTTTTTCTTTAATAATACTATTGTTCCTGGACTTGGTGATAAAAACATTGCCTAAACAGTGGGTGTTGTAATGAATGGAGCACCCAGGTAGGAGTTAGAAGACGTTGATTCTAGCCAGGTCTACCTCCCTTAATGATGTGGGCACATTAAGCAACATGTCTACAACATGTCTGCCTCACTTCCTGCAAAACATAGGTGTTAAATGGGCTGGGCTGCCAGGCCCATTCTAAAGCCAGCCTGAGTCTGATGAACAAGTGTTTATAGAAGCCATAATGCTAACATTTCACAGATCTTATAACACATAGGCTTGAAAGCATTTTCAAACAAGGCTCATTTGATCCCTGCAGTGAATCTGTAAGCCTAGATGGTGTCCAATTTGTTCACTATAAGAAGTCCCAGGGAGTCCTGGGTGAGGATGCAAGCTGTGAATGGCAGAGAGGTCTTCTCCTCGGGCATTTGAATGCTCCCTCGGATCCTCCCAGGACATGGCTGTCATCTGTGTTGGGAAACATCTCCAATCTTCATAAGTGGGTTTGTGGTCTCAAGGACATTGTTATCTTTTGATATACTCCATAGTAGCATGTAGATGCCATACAAAAGGTCTTGTAGCCTCATGTGGGTTCACTGGTTTCTAACTAAACTGGATCTGAAACTTAAGGTAAAAATGATGACTGGTATTCCACAATTACCATTTAAAAGCCAAGAACATCTTGTGGCTCCAGAAAATCAGGGTTTGCTCAGAAATATTTCTTATATTTACCTAAAATTACACACACATTGAAGTGTGTGTGTGTGTGTGTGTGTGTGTGTGTGTGTGTATGTGTGTGTGTGTAGGAGAAAGAGAAAGAGGTGAGAAAGAGGAGAGAGATAGAGAGAGAACTTTAAGTGAAAAGACTAACAAACATTTCAGCAGCAAACATAAGAAATCTCCTTTTGAGTTTTTGGTCAGAGATGTCCAAATGACTCCCAAAACAAATATGAGCTATTGTAATTGTCCATGGTTGCCACCCAGAGATTGAAGATAAGCACTTATTGCTAAAGACACCTTGCACTTGGGACACAGAACTCAGAAGGTTCTAGCTAGATCTCATCAAAAGCCCCCTCTCTGAGGACTAGCTTTTCACAGTACCAGAAGGTGTTATGCAAGCTACCAAAGGAGGGAAGCAACCAACAGTTCTACACAACTATGATGCCTGAAAAACCACAACAATGGCCAGCCTGCCAAGGGGAGAGGAAAGGTACGATAGAGGCACTCGGAACTTGATAGTAACCAATGGCTGCTTGGATTTAAGGCCTGCTCAAAAGGAGGAGAATCATGCCTGGTACTAGAACCCTAGCTAAGTACTCACAGCCGGTGAAGTAATGGGTATTCGAGGAGTACCCACATCTGACAGTAGACCAGTATAACACCTAACTGTGTTCTAAATACTTATCCTGATGACCGTGATAAATGCAGCCCCAACCCTCATCAAAGAGGCTTTCTCTTTGCAGTAGATGGAAACAGCCACAGGTTGATTGAAACTGATGGTGGGTGCCCACAGGTCCATCTACAACACAACTCCTGCTGACCTAAGGGTTAGGGAACCATCTCAGAAGAAACAGAAAGTTTGATGAACAATTGTGTCTTCTAAAAATGACAAGTAAACCATGCCCACAACAATGTAGCTGCCTAAATAAGACCCAAGATATGACAACATTAATAAGCAAGCTAACATGGGAGAGGGAAGTCTCAAGGAACCCCATCCCTAGATAGAGCTACTGGCAAATGACTGCTGAGAGTGGGAGAACTGGTCATCTCCAGGGATGAGTCCCCTGATTGGTTATCTAATTTTAAATGGCCATCACTGAAATCACACACATACATACACGCGGGCCAAGAAGGTTGTACTTACATGTTTATGAATATAGATGCTTGTGTGAGCAAGTGTGTGTGTGTATGTGTGTGTGTGTGTAAATACTAATTAAAGAAAAAGCGTCCATGAATGTGAGAGGGATTGGAGAGAGGAAGGGGAAGGGGGAAATAATGTAACTATATTTAGTAACAAATTTTAGGATTGTTTTTTTAAATGGTAAGACTGTTTAAGAAGCAGGACATCCAGACCACAGGAGCTCCTAACAGCTAATAATGGAGCCACTTGAGCCACAAAATAAGTAATGACAATAATGGACTATAACTCACCCAATAAAATAACTATCCTTGGGTTCACATTGCCTTGTTGATGCTCATAAATATAATTGTTATTAGATCTTCCTGGGAATTTCATTTTTAAAAATGTAGAGAGGAAGGGAGAACCAGGAAACTTACACTAACAGCGGGCAATGTCTACAGTAATAATTTTTGCAGATCTTTTCTTGTAGGTGCTAAAATTAGTAGAAGAAACTTAGAAGAGAAACAGAATTTGCTTAGTTATCATGTTATCTCCCTAAACATCTACTGACTGACTACAAGAGAAAGAATAGAGTCTCCACAGCAGAGAAAACTGGCAGACAGTTTAGCCATGAGGTCAAGGTCAAGTCCATGCATAACAGGCCTCAGCAACCCAGAGGAGTACAGGGAACCATTTCTGTAGTATTCTTGACAAGCGTTTCGTGCCCCATGCACCATAAGAAGCTATCAGACCAGCCTGAAGACTGTCTCGAAAACAGCTGACTGGTGATTTTCAGAACAGGCAAGAACACCAGGTATGATGGTACACACCTCTAACCTAGCTCTCTGGAGGCAGAGGCCGGAGGAAAGCAACTTTGAAAGGAAGGGGAGGAAAGGGTGGGGAAAGGAGAGGAGAGAAGATAGGAGAAAAGGGGAGGGAGAGGGAGGGGAGGAAAGGGGAAGAGAAGGAAAGGGGGGAGGAGAGGAGAGGGACCATTACAATTTGACATTCAGGGAAAGTAACTAAAGGTAATGTATACCCCTTCTATGGAAAACTAGCAGAACTGGATATGAATTTACACTTTGCAATGAACACTTACCGTCCTCTTCTGATCATTATACAGTACATATATAATTTGCTAACTTTAAGAGACAGTAGATGAGATAGTCAAAATTCTACAATTTAGCAACTTTTCAAAAAGCCTCAAATCAGTTTTAAAAACTTAAAATACCCCTAGAGCCACTGTGACAGTTGTCTGGGCTCCTCAAAGCCCAAGTTAGCTTGCCTGAGAGACAGCCAGGGTAACTCCATGCTGGCTCTTGTTCCAGTGAGTGTCTCTTTAGGGAGTGGGATCCATGAGACCCCCAGACCACATTCTGACCTTGCCAGTTTTCTGACAATCCAGCTATTAGGAACCACTGTGCCTTCTGGCCAGCACATCCATTGCAAACAGTGTATGAGCTTAATGCTTCCTTGGAGACATGTCAGCACTGTCTCACGCTGAATGCAAAAGGCGTGAGCCAAATAATCCCAGAGATCTTCACTAACAAACACATCTCCTTCATTTTAATCACATTGATCCTGATTCATTTCACAGAGCTTCAAGGGAAAAGCTGGCAGAACTCAGATGCACAAGGTCTGTCTGTAGTCCTGGCTCCAACTGTCTACCCAGCAAGTCCAATGCCATCGCTCTCACCCTTCGTGGATGGAGAGCAAGCGTTATCACTTTGCATTCTCTATCTCTTTGAGGGTTGATTTTTTTTTTTTTTCAGAAAAGACGCACATCTGAGTCCACAGTGTATGTCCCAGGGGTATAAAGTGGTAGCCACACACATAGCTGATGACCTAATGACAATTGCACACAGCCACAGTAGAAACAGTGCCCAGTGCCATTACCTAGAAATTAAGCAACCTCCTGTGGTTTCTGAGTTGTATTCCTGAAATAAGACATGTGCTTCTCTTCATGACATACATGCCTCTACTGATACTGGGAACTGGATGGGTGGAAGACAGTCCTTCCTGAATTTGAGCCTACCTCCTAGTGTGTGTGTGTGTGTGTGAGTGTGTGTGTGTGAGTGTGTGTGTGTGTCTGTATACATGTGTCTGTATGCATGTGGGTATGCTCTTATGAGGGCATCATGTGAAGGCCTTAGGACAACCCAGCTGCTGTTCACCTCAGGTGCCATCCACTTATTGTTTTTAAAAACAGGTTCTTTCTCTGGCCTGAAAATTACCAAGCAGGCTAGCCTGGCTAGCCAGAAACACCCAGAGATTTGCCTGTCACCAAGCATCCAACACTGGGGTTACAAGAGTGTGTGCCACCACACTTGGCTTATTTACCATGTATTCTGAGGGTTGGATTCTGGTCTTTATGCTTGTAAACACTTTCCCAGCTGTGGCATCTCCCAGCTGATTCCGATTTCAATCGACCAGTATCTAATGGGTTCCTTCATTCCTAGCTTGAGAGGTTGGCTTCAAAAGAAGTTCCAGATTTGGTCCCTGGCTGGAAAGAACTTAGAGTCTGGGATTGTCATTTTAAGTAGTTAACTCTGAAACAAAAAAAAAAAAAAATTTACTATGCAGCACCCCAAGTTACTAAAATCCAGGGAAAAAAGAGCAAGAGTTAGAAAACCTTCAGGTGCAAGTGAGTTCTTACATCCACGTGTAATGCCACACAGTGCTCAAAGTAACTCTGCATGAGACAGACAGAAAAAATGAAAACAAGCAGAGAAGTGTACTTCAGATCGTTGGAGATAAATTCAGAAAAATTAAATTGAAAAATATCTAAATTGGCAGGGTGTGTTTAGCTGATTTACAAGCATAACCACACATCCACCCAGGCAAATTGAAGACCACCACAACTTATGCTCAGGGTTACACAACTCTGAAGGTCCCAAATCTCAACCTATTTAAGATTCTATACCTTGGGAAGAAGTATTATTTAACCCAACACATGAATAAGACTTGTAGCTAAGAAGAACCAGTTAAGGGGGTTAGAAAGATGGCTTAGTGGTTAAAAGCACTGGCTGCTCTTTCAGAGGACCCAGGTTCAATTCCCAGAACCCACATGGTGGTTAGCAGTCATCTGTAAATCTAGTCCAAAAGGGTCTAATACCATCTTCTGGTCTCTCTTAGGTACCAGGCATGCAAAATACACATACACACACACACACACACACACACACACACACAAATCAAAACATTTTTTTAAAGATCCAATCAGGCTTCCATATTGTTGATTTCTTTAAAAGTCTCAGGGCTCAAAGGCTAATGTCATTTTCTTCCACTGCTTTCAGAAAGAAAAAGTATGCCAGCAAGGAAAACCTGCCATTTTTCATGGATCATGGGTCCCCTTTGTCTTCTCCTTGGCAAGTGTAAACTTATTTTCCCAGCTCTCAACTATTAATTGAATACCAGCTATGGTTCTTGTAATCTCAGCACCTAGGCCAGAGCTCCGTGAATCACAGATATTTAATAGTGTTAAACTAAGTGGTTGCATGGGGCTTTAGGCTTGACCACAGTTGACATGATATGAGATATGAAAATGTGGTAAGGGTGTCCTTTTTAGCTCCTATAAGTTTATGGAGCCATCTATTAATGAGACAAAGAGCTTTTAAAATAGGTTTATCCTGGAGGCAAAACCTTGTGTCATTATTCTTCATGGAAGTAATACAGCCATGCATCTAGCTGCCAAGAGAGCTCCGGAGAGTGTTCACTGCAAAATGACACCAGGACACCCACTGACATACGTGCCACAGCTTATGCTATGGATCACCTTCTTTAACATAGACCATTAAAGCAAGCCTAACTTAGAAGATGTCACACAGACTTGGTGGCTGTTAACATGTCTCCATCACTGGAAGTTCCTCTTGCTAGCCCCTAGGTGCTACACCTTTCTTATCAGGGGACCCATCTGTGAAGTCCGGGTGCTGTATCCTCAAGAGTATAATAATGTGATGGTTAATAGGGATTGTCAACTTGACAGTATCTAGTCATTGAAGAGACATTTGGGCATTATCCATGAAGGATTAGCTAGAATAGGTTAACTGAGGCAGAAAGATCCCCCCTAAATATGAATGATGCTCTGCCATGGGCGGAGGGCCTGAAATGAATAAAAAGAACTACTGGCATTTTTCGCTTTATTTTGATTGTGGATGTCATGTGACCAGCTGTCTCATGCTCCTGACACCATGATGAACCATACCTTCCAACTGGGAGCCAAAGTGAACCTCTCCTTCCTAAAGTTGTTCTTGCAGGTGTTTTGGCGTAGCAACAAAGTGACTAGCTAATGCAGATAATAATTAGCAAAGTGAGCCAAATGGGATGAGCCCCGCCCACACAAAATAGCTGAGTCTTTACCATCCACATTGCCTACAGCTGCCTCCCCTGGGGCTTCTTATCTGAGAATATTGGGCTTGTATAGCCCTGTTGGCTCACACCCCAATTCTAAGAGGCACATGTGATTTCTCTCCAGGTTTCTAGCACATCTAATACCTCCCTTTCTTCCTATCTCTGTCATCACCCTACACCACACCATCATGGCACCCAGCCTGAACTACACGTGAAATCCCCTCTGCCTTCACCATGCTTGAGAAACACGGAACACAAATTGGGTTAGTAATGTATAAGAAAGCACTTGCTGAGAGTGTTAGAGGAACTGTCATACTTCCAAGAAAAGGTAAGTGTTGCTTCAGTCAATTTTGGCATTTCTGGATGTCACACCTGCAGTCATGATAGCCATCGAGTCCACATGAGACAAGTTATCATGAGAACAAAGTCAATACTGTAAGTCAAGCAAAGCAAGGGCAAAGAGAGGTAGGGTCCTTAGGATATTAGCATGGAATTCATTGCTTCTCAGGTCTTCTTATACCCAGACTTCTTGCAAGGTGAAATACTAATTGGGCTTATTGTTTAGATAAGCTTTGCTTGGGAAGTTCAGGTCCGTGTAACCCAGTGCATTCCGACTACCTCTGTCTCAGAAGTGTCCCTCGTTTCAACTTCTGGCTCTCTTCAAATGGTTCTTTGTGCATTTAGAAAGCAAAGTGAGCCCTTTGTGGGAAGACCTCATGATACTATTGCCCTCATAGACTTCTCAGCAACTTCCCTTCCCACTTGAAAAGCTGATGCTCCTAAATATGACATAACCCCAGTAGAGTGGTCATATAACGCAGTGTAACGAATTATTCCCAAATTTTCGCAGCTTAAAACACCAATCCTTTGTTATTTCGCAGTTCTTGGGAACCAAGGACTCTGGAGCCAGGCACTCTGCTTTTGACTTGGGATCAGTCTTGACATTGAAATCAAAATGCTGTCTGGGATTTGACTGGAGGTGCAAGGTCCGTTTCTAACATCAAATTCCGAAATGTTGGTGAGTGAGAGATCTTAACTGTGTAGACTTTTCACAGGGATGCTTGGTTTCTTTACCACATGGTCTCTGGCTCCTGCCAAAGCAAATGATCCAAAGAAGAGAAAATCAGAGTGTCCCTACACGTAACTGTCTAACCTCAAACACACATGCCATTGCTTCCCGCACACCCTACTTATTCAGTACAGGCTGCTCTCTTTGGGAAAGGGAAACAGAATTTACCTTTTGAGGGGTGATCATCAAAAATGTAGAGTAGCTATGCATAACCATGCACATTTACAACCCCAGGGCTTTGGTGGGTGAAGATAGTGGGATTGCTGGCTGCCAGCCTACCTCCTGGTTCAACGAGAGACCCTGTCTCAGGGGCATATGATGAAGAGTGATAGACCAGGACACTTGGCATCTTCCTCTGGAGTCTGAGCATGGATGAGCATGGATGGGTGCACGTATGTGCACGTGCACATATACATATATGTACTGCATACATACTCAAACACATATACACACAAGATGAACACATCCATACACATAAAATAATTTTTAAAGAATTTAAAAATAAGATTGAAAACAGCACAGGCTTTACATATCCTGTTCCATGCCTACTTTCTGAGAGTCGCTATCCCTTTTTTCCTTGGGTAAACCATGGCCAGCCCACTGGTTCCTTGAGTCCAAGTACTAGCACCTTTGAGCCCTTTGCTACTACTCTATTCATGATGCTCTCTCTAATTCCATGGCTGTCTGGAATATTCTTGACCTCTAGCTCTCTGATCTAGTGTCATCTCCTGGAGATGACCACCTGAACCACCCAGTCTAAGTCAGACTTCCTTCTCTCCGCTACTTTCTGTGGTTTTCACACCATTTGTGCCTACTTGAAAGATGCTATAGAAGAGATGGTGGTTTTGCTTATCCTGAGTTGTATCCCCAGAATCTAGTGGAAATTTAATACAGGCTGGCACTAATAAACTCTTGTAGAGTGCATGAATGAAAAAGAAGAATAAAATAACACATGAAGAAGTGGCAGTTGTACAGAGCACGTGAACCCACAAGACAGCACCTCCAGGAAGGGCTTTCTTGGCCCCTGGGGAACGGAAGTGGGAGCAAGGGAAATGAGAGAGTTGTAGACTCCTCAGCCTCTGCCTCCACAGCAGACAGAGTAGGGTGACAGAAACACAGAAGCAGATTCACCTCCCAGTGGATATTAGTCCCCCAAACATGGGGACAGGAAGCTACTTGGGGATGTGTTCTTGACATGCAGACCTCTCGCTCACACCACCCTTTCCAGCTCAGCCCCATCTCAGTGCACACACACAGGGACTCATGCATGACTCTGCACAATGTAGCAGGGTTGAGATGGAAATGGACAATTGGTGGCATTCGGCCACAGGACTATGAGGTCAAAGGTCAAAGGGGCAGTGTTAGGAGAGCATGATGGGGCAGCATATTCCTTGAGGGGGTTGCCTTTCACTGGGCAATGCTGGCAAGAATGAATCTAAAGACTTCTTTGAATGACCAAGGGCTCCATTATCCTCTCCAGTGTCAGATGAGCTGGGATTTCTCCTGGTTCCACAGGACGGCACCATGGAACAGATGCGGAGATTGGGAAGGGGCACTATGGATCAATAATTCTACTTCCTTGCTGGAGTGGGAATCTCTCAGCCCAGAAACTGGAAAAACAATCAAGTGATCTCTTCTCCTATCCCATCCCAAAACGTGTACTGGCAGAGATTACTTCTCATTCCTAGATGGCAGTGCCACCAGCCAGTGTGGGGCTCAGCAAAGAACTCACGGTTGTGATGCATGGAAAAACGTGGATTTCTGAAAAGATTGATTTCTAACCACAGAGGAATAGTGCATGTGCTAAATCAAACTGAAGACACTGGCTCCCCATGAGGTCTTAGCTCAAATATTAATCACCAGAGTGGTAAACAGTCTGAGCCTGGGCTACTGTGCTGACAGACAGACCAGACACAGGAGAGCCAGGCAACAATGAGGCTCAGGGAACAGATGGCTCCTGACCCAACTGTGCCCAGCACTGTTTTCTTAAAATAACTACTTCATGATAACCTCTTATTCAAGTGAAATGGATTTTGTAGGTCTGTAACACAACTAGACATGGATTTTTAAAAGTTAAGTGAATAACATGCTCCACATAGAAAATATATACAGAGAAAAAGACGATTTAGAGATTTTTAATTTTTCACTTGTGCTGCATGTATGTGAATGTGTACACACAAGCCATGGTGTACAGGTGGCAGTCAGAGGATAACTTGCAGAAGTCAGTTCTGGTTTTCATCCTTGACCCTTTGGGTTCTAGGGATAGAACTCAGACTGTCAAGCTTGTAGCAAACATCTCTTTCCAATAAGCCATTTTGCCCTGTTTCAGTGCATAAGTGCTTGCTACACCTATTCTCAAGATGGAGTGAATAACCAGAATCTTATATATAATTACTTTAAATCTATTGGCGTGCCATTAGTTTTTGTTAACATAACTAGAATCTAAGGTAAACTAGGAAGAGGGAACCTCACCTGAGGGACTGCCTCCTTCAGGTTGGCCTGTGGGCATGTCTGTGAGGCATTTAGTTGACTGATGAATGATGTGTGAAGGCCCCACCCACTGTGGGTGGAGCCACTCCTGGGCAGTTGCTCCTGGGTTGTATTAGAAAGCAGACTGAGCAAGCCATGAGGAGCAAGCCAGTAAGCAGCATTCCTCTATGGCCTCTGCTTCAGTTCTTGCCTCCAGGTTTCTGCCCTGTTTAAGTTCCTGACTTGGCTTTCCCCAATGACAATGACCTATAAGCCAAATAAACCCGTTTCCCCCTGAATTGTTTTAGGTTAAAATGTTTCATCACAGAAAAAAAAAAAAAAAAAGACAAAACCTTACTAAGACAACTGGAATATGAGATAAATAACTTGTCAGTACCTTTGTTTCATATCTAGTATTTTAAACAAGCTGAGAGAGGTTGAGGAGGGAGAGTATAGTCACTTAATTTTCATAGCTATAGATAAAGACTCCTGGGGATGTTGTTTGGGAAACTCAGAATGTGTAAACACTGTAACTGTGGATGGCCTAAGTGTCAGCAATGGTGGACGACTGAGGAAGATTCTGACTAAGATCATGTCCTGACACAGCCCATCATTGTATTCAGTTATCTGCTTTCCTTCAGAAGTCTATACATATTTAAAGCATGCACAACATATTTTCCATCTATATGTAAAATAGAGTTCCTGTTATGGTTTGAATCTGAAATTTTGCCCAGGTTCATATGCTGAGTGTTTGCCCCCTCCCCACAACTGGTTGTGCTATGTGGGAAAATTCTGGAAACTTTAAGAGCTGAGATGCAAGCAGAAAAAGTGGGTCATCACTGAGAGTATGCCTTATAAAGTTCTGCCTGGTGCCTGGTCCTTTGCACCCTCTGCTTCCTGTCCCCCAGGAAAGCAGCCTCCTCATCCACATTCTTTCATTACCATGATGCTCTGCCTGAGCACATGGAGCTGAGGCACAGTGGCCTCTGAAACCACGAGCCACAGCTTTCCTCGTTATTAGGTCACAGAGATAGCAAGTAAACTGGTACCATAAAAACAGGATTGTTACTCGGATTAAATATGATTATGTGGTTCTTTAGCTTCTAGAACTAGTTTGTGGGAAGTATTCGAGTGAGTTGGGAGCCAAAGGTTACAAAAGCCCTAAAAAGTTATGATCAGAGCTTAGTGGGAAGTTCTGGCCGATGCTGAAGACCAGAAACGTCTCAGAAACACAGACATGCAAATGTCTCAGTATCACAAAGTTTCAGGTAGAAGCATGGTCTTTATCCAAAATTGAACTAGAGACCACCTGTGTTATATGCAGGAAAATCATTTGTCTGCATTTTGTCCATACCCAGAGACGAAAACTTTAAGTGGAATTGCTTTTAAAAGAGATGAACTATGGAGCTGAAGAGCTGCCTCAGCAGTTAGCTGCATATACTGCTCTTCCAGAGGACCTGAGTTCAGTTCCCAGCACCCATGTCAAGTGACTCACAACTGCCTATTAACCCTGGCTCCAGGGGATCCAATGCCCCTTCTGATCTCTTCAGGTATCTGAACACACATTTACATAGCCACACATGGACATACAACAAGGACATATAATTAAAAATAAAATAAGTCTTAAAGAGAAGCATTTTAAAAATATTAGATCTTTAGTATATGAGTATTTGTCTGAATGTACATCTGTGCACTATATGCATGCCTGATGCCCACAGAGGCTGGAAGAGGGTGTGGAACCCCCTAAATGGAGTTGGTTAAAAACTATAGTGTAGGTCCTGGGAATTGAACCTGGTCCTTTGGAAGAGCACCCAGTACACTTAGCTACAGTCTTCTCTTCAGCCCCAGTTGTGAACCTTAAGAGGCAGGTCATGGCAGGCGCTTAGGGCATGACCTCCCTCTTAAAGGAATTCATGAGGCACTTACACAGGCCTGAACTGTGTGATTTTTCAAGAGTAGGTTGGTAAGAAAGAACACCCAACTCTTCTCAGTCACTCACTTCCTGTTTTGTCATGTGACTTCTCACACACATTCCTACCATGTGATCTCTCACTTGCCATGAATCAATCCAGAAAGTTCTCACCCCATTCTTTGCAGATGAATCTGCCGATTGTGGACTTTCAGCTCTCAAACTGTGAGCTATGGGAAGCCTTTCTTCATAAAGTATCTTGTTTTGTGGATTTAATTATGACAACAAGATATAGACTAGGGTTGTCCCTGGGGTCACAGCCACCCTCTAGAGCAAGAGTGCTCACTGATGACAGTGACAGTGCCTTCTCAACAGGACCCCTGGCTCACTTACTCACATTGCCACACAATGGAGAAGGAGTAAGCTTCCACAGTCCGAGATGGTTCAGGCATTTCTCATACTCTGCTACACATTGAGAAGAGGCCTTGCCTTACCTTCTCGGAACCTCAGCCTCTAGCCACACAGATGGGCCAGACAACCGGTGTGTCCTTCTCTCTGTGCATTTATTTTCACCTAGAAGCAATTATTTCTGGTTCCCATGAAGATGGACTTTCATACATACTCTGAAGTCACATATGCGCCTGCCTAGGACTTCTAAACCACTTCATGGAGCAAGGGTGGGTGATCTAGGGAGATTTGAGAGATGGGGAGGAGAAGGATCAGATGAACACAGGGCTGTGGTCATGGATTGACAATCACTTTGCCCAGTCCCTGTCATTAAGCACACAGGAAGAACATATGATTGGCATCTCAGCCATACACCATCAAAGGAACCTGGAGTATAACTAGACTATTAGTCTTTATATCATCCAAATCACAAAACAGAGAACAGTCAATCAAACCACTAGAGGAAAAATGTTTCCACCAAGAAGAGCTTTTTATCAGACCAGGTGACAATCCTCAGGTAAATGCACAAAGCCTGAGAACCTCTATGGATGTGGGGACCACTGACCTCAGCTCTTGGCATTCTGCCTATTGATTATCACCCCACAGCCAGCTGGCCCATAAAAGACTTGGGTAAGAGGTGACAGGCAGGACTGTTTATGACTGCCTTTGCTCTAAGCTCTACCTGTTGTCTCTTGACTCACCTCAACTCCTTGAAGCTAAGAGCACCCCTTTATAACTCATGACCCTGTGACTGGGAGGGGCCCTCTAACCCTCTCCTAATTGACAGTATACTTGAACCTTCTCCTATCCAATAGATGGAGGCCACCTGTCCCACAAGGCAGCTGGGCCTAACATTGCTTTTGTCCCTCCCCCTCTTATAGGTAGACTTGTTCACCTCTCCCAACAGTTAGAAGATAGGAGAGGTTCCACACACAGCCGACTTCAGTGTCACACCCTATTCCAGAAAGTTCCTTATTGCAGCTAAACCCCTCACCATAATGTCATAACCCCTTCACCTTAATCCCCCCACTCGACCCAGTGCCTCTTAGTACCTGCCACCTGCCAAGGGACAGGATTCAGTCTCCTTTGTTTGTCTTTTCACCCTGATTTAGCATATGGCCGTTGCCTTGTTATTAAATAACCAGAGTATGAGTTTATTTTGCTCTGGCTAAAGAGTATTATACACATAACAAAACAATAAAAGCTCCAGAGAGCACCTGTTCCCTGTTCTGCCCAATTGGGCTTGACTAGATAGCCCTCGTATTCTGAGAAGTGATGACCTTACCTACACAGCAGCATCTGGGTCCTGCCCCATGCCTCCCTCCTAGGAGCTTGCATCTTATCTCCCAGGCTAGCTTCACTTAACCACCGCCATGAAGCTGATCGCATCTTTCTACGGTTCCCTGCAGGTTGTTCACTCATCAGTGCACCTGAATAAGCAAACAGGAATTTAAATCTCGCTTCTCAGACAAACAAGCACAACTCACTCTAAATGCTGAAGGTTGGGACCTGGGTCTCAAGAGGAAGTAGCTATTAGGCTGTTGTCCAAGAAACACTTAGCACCATATTGCCAGTCTGGGGGCGCTGTATGGGGACTGCTGGGTATATATCAGACTTGAAGGCTGCTGGGACAGAGGAATCTAGATGCATGGTTGCCACAGGAGCATTGAAGAGTAGGCAAAGAAGAGTAAGATGAAGTCCTCCAGTCTGTGGCAACTTCTGCTGGTCTGAAGATCAGTGTGAGGACTAAATCCAGGTGGAGAATACTCATTCCCAAAGCATACTGGAGCCAAGGGTCAACGATGACCCAAAAATATGACTGATGACTTCTCCTTCCCCCACTACCAAAGACAATCTGTCAGGCAGGAAGCAAACAAGTTAGAACTCTGTAGATGGTCCAGAGGCTCCAAACCCAGTCACATGCTTCAGAGAATTGACTTATGTGGATGGACACACAGCTTCTATTTTAAAGGAAGGACAAACACATGCCATACAGTTTGGAGAACAAATTACTGGTAAATCACTTTTAAACATCTACCTAACTCTTACCACTGTCCCTGGCAGATATGGCCAGCTAAGGTCTAGAAACTCTTCCACATAGTCCTGACGAGATGGAAGGTGAGCTCTGGACTGGTTCACCTCAACACGCTCTAAAGTGGAGCTGGAAAGACCTGAAAGAAGTAAGCATGGCTTGCTCTGTGCCCCCTCTGGTGCAAGAGAGACCAAGTCATTCAGTCTGGAAGGAGGAGCCTGTCATAAAATTTCTTGTTTGTCCCAGTGAGCACAGATGTACCAAGAGCCATTGTTGTTGCCATGGTGATTGCTCCTTCTCATGCAGTGTGGCTGGGTTTCAGGAGATGGAACTTAGAAAAAAGAGTTAGGCCTACTTGACAAACTGGTGAGCATCACTGGAGAGAACAATCCGGACTCTACATGTGGGGGCTGTACCTGTGAGAAGACCCTGCCTTATGTTATCCAGAGACACAGCAAACTCTCAACAGATCCATCTCTAAACAGCTCAGATCAGGGCTGACAAGCAACACACTCCTGCTATCCCATGGTGACTTCCTCCTAGGGGTTTGCTGGGGAGCAGCGAGCATCTGCTGAGTTGTGCTTGGCTTTTCAGACAGTGGCTGTAGAATAGCCCTGCTCTGAGATGCTTTCCAGACTATTGCATCAGAAAGACCAAGTACCTCAAGCATCTCATCCAAGAATTCATCCCTATCTATCACCATGGTCATTTCAAACACTAGGTTTTACACAAGTTTTGGGTGGGATTCCATGTTCACTTAACCCAGTGTACAGGTCCACTGACAAGGGAAAAATGTGTGCCCGGTTACCATGCCAACTGCCATGATCTACTTACACCATGATATGGTAAAACCACAGAAACTCAAATGGCAGAATTCAACAGTATGGAAAGCAATGAGCTTACTAAACACTGTTCTGCCCTCTTCCCCTCCCACCATAGGACATCCATGTGTTTAAATGTGTGCATTTTTTCCTCTCAAGGGCCATTTGGAAATCCTTCTTTGTCGGGGGCCCATCCTCTTAAGCAGGAAATAATAATTGCTTTCTCTAAAAGGCCAAAGAGTAGATACTATCAGTTTAAGTGTTATACAGCTTCTGTTTCAATAACCAGCACTGTCACTGCAACACCAAGCAGTCACAGAAATACACAAACAAATGTAGCTACATTCCAATTAAACTTTCTTGGCATAAATTGACAGTGCACAATGGGCAGACAGACTCATGAGTTGCATTCACCAGACTCTGCTTTAGCACAATCCACTTACCCGTGCCTCATATTGCCTGTTCTTCTTTCTAAGCTCAGTGGCCACACGATGCCCTTCTTATACCCTAGGTGGTGGGGCTTTGATGTCTTTTCCCTCCCTGATGGGACAGGTTCACTCATTAGGCTTCTTAGATGTGTGATCTGTCTAAGGAAGTCCTCCAGTACTGGTAGTCCTAGACTGAGACCCTCAGTCACATCTGAACATTGCCCCTCCCTGTGGGATGGCCTGGTTATTTTTTAGAAGGCCTCTCTCCATCTTTCCCTGATCATCTTCTCCCCTTTGATAACAAAAATGTCTTAGTTTTGTTCAATGCCTTCTGAAAGTAAAACTCCATGGAACTCCTGACCAGCTGCAGGGATGATGGCTTCATCCCTTTTGACTTTTTAAAATTGTTTATGACTTTTATTTATGTATGTGTGGTGTGTAGGGTGGTGGGTGGGTGGATGCATCCCACAGCATTTCTGTGGAGGTCAGAGGACAACTCGTGGGAGTCTATTCTCTCCTTCCACCATAGAGGTTCTAGGGATGGAACTCAGGTCACCAGACTTGGCAGCAAGTGCCTTTACCTGTTGAGCCATCTCACTGGCCCCAAGACTTAATATGGTTGAGGGTCACCAACCTCAATGTAGATTCTAGGACTAAAAAAAAAAATCAGAACTCTAATAAGTAAAGATATGGATATGTCTCCAGTAAGACTCTGGAGTCTAAAACATTTAATTTGAGGTAGGAAGAACTCTAGAATACATACTCTCCCTCCCATTTAAGAAGTCCAAAGAGTTTCTTTCTCAAGAACTCAGTGGCTCAAAATGTGGAGGAAAAATGGCGGGGGTGAGGATGGTTGAGGGCTGTCTCTAGCTATGGAGCCTGTGTTTGGGGTTGGAGAAAGGCTCCGTGGATAGAGTGTGCAAGCCTGAGACCCACAGTCAACACCCATAGTGCACATATATACACTAACATGCACACACATATACAACTTTTTTTTTTTTTTTAAGAAAAAGAGATATTATCTTCACACAAGGAAAATGGTAGGAAGTGTGCCGAGCCTGTCACACAGCAGCTGGCCCTGGGATTTGGATCTGAGGTTTGCTTCTTAATCAAAAGGCCTTGGGCCTACAGGCGTGGGTTGTATAAATCACAGGAAGCCTCAAGAAGTCAACCGAAGGATTCAGGGCGAGAGGCATCCAGAGAAGGGAATCTGATCTTCATCTGCTTTATTAAGTTAACATTTTTCTACCGGCGTTGGCCGTCTCCCCTCTAAAACCCCTGCACACGTGTGAAGGGGAAGAAGTGAATCTACCCCTGGCAAACCTACAGTGGGTGGGCTGTGAGTGGGCTCCTTGCTTGAATATCACTTTCAAGACAAAGTATAATAACCCCTGAGTTAAATCCTCCTCACGGGCAATAAATTATAAATAAGTTGAAGTTCACAGCCAGAGAATTTGACACAGCCCTGATACAGGCTAGGGGAAAAAAAAAAAAGGAATCACATCTCCAGTTACAGTCTGAAAGCCTAGCAGGGAGTTTTACTCAATATTATAGTCGGTTGAATGGCAGCATGTGCTTAGAGATACTCCTGGTGCCAAAGGACAGTTCATGATAGCCTGGAAAACATGTGGTCACTCAAAGCTGTCCTCCTGTCTCGAAGAAAGCTAACGCATTGGGGGTTTTGTTTTTACTGGAGTTTTGGTATATGAGGAAAGTGTTGTTAGATTTTTGAAACAGGTTCCATGTGACTCAGGCTAGCCTTGAACTTGCTATGTGGCTAAGATTGATGTTGAACTCCTAACCGTCTTGCTCTCATCTCCTGGTCCTGGTATTACAGGTGTGCACCACCACACCCTCCCTGTGGTTTGACTTTTGTTTTCCATGGACACCATTCTTGCTGAGCTTCCTTTGTATGTATGCTTGTGTGGGTTGAGGGGAAGGATATACACATGTGCTGGGCTCACATGCACATCTGTGTGGATGTACTCAGAGCAGAGGCCAGAGCCAGCCTCAGCTCTTATACCTCAGGTGTTATCCACTTTTTTTTTTTAAGACAGATTCACTCACCAGGCCAGAACTTGCCAAATAGATTTAACTGAGTTTTGGACAGGGGACCCAACCCCTAAGTACTGGAGGAATTAGCTGAGAAGACAGTTGGATAAATCCCCCTGCCACCTTCCTTTGCTGGGCTCCTGTGTGCCACTTTGCTGGCTTGAGGCTAAAATTAGTGATGGTCTGGCAAAGGCCAGTGTAAGCACAGATAAGGTCCTGTACCATGTATGAACAGGGCTGGTGTGAATGGGCACAAGTGAAGACAGGGTGTTCAATAGCAGCAGCATCTTTGGAGTACTACAGGCTGCAGACAACCTGACTGGTGGAGAACCCAGGCACAGACCATTCCCTGACTCCATCCTATGTGGGCCTATACAAGCAAAGCTAAGGGCTCTGTGGGAGAATAATAACCCATTTCTTGTCTGGTTCCAAGTAAGGTCTTGAGGCCTGGAAACACAGTGACAAACAGTGAAATAAGAATTTATAAAGTTATCACTAGAGTCCTGGTTTAATAAAGATTTTTTTTTTAATTGAACCCAGGTAGCTTTTTTTATATTAACTTACAAACTGAAGAAGAAATTGGATTTACCCTGATAAGACACCTTAGTGGAAAAGATGGAGGAAATCCAACCAGCATGCACTGGAGTAGGACACAGCTACCAAAAGTTACACTGATGGATGGTTTTTAATAGCATGCAGAAAGACAATATTGTGTTAAGTAAAAATGGATTAATTTAAAACACATCACCAGTGAATTTCACTAAGCATTTATTTGCAAATTAAAAAATACCAGATAGTCCAGAATGTGGTGGTTCACACCTTTAATCTCAGGAAGCAGAGGCAGGTGGATCTTTGAGGCCAGCCTGGTCTACAAAGTAAGTTCCAGGACAGCCAGGGCTACACAGAGAAACTCTGTCTCTATCCCTTCCCCCACTAAATATTAGATTAAAATAATTACAGCAAGACTAGCTTTGACAAATAGGAATTTGGATATTGTTTTTATTATGCTTGGGGGGAGGTTAAACCATCTTTAAAATAAGTATGACTTTTATGAATTAGTATTAAAGTAAGAGTTCATAAACTATTTATTACAAGGAGATAAATGGTTCCTGGGACAAAAGGATTTTTGCCAAAGGTGTGGAGAAAGAAAGGAGGAAGGAAAGGAGGCAGGGAAGGAGAGAGGAGAGAGGGGAAGGAGAGAGGGAGGAGATGGAACCAGAGGAAGAAAGTGGGGAAGAAAGAGAGAGGGGGGGAAGGAAGGAAGCAGGGAGAAGGAGGGAGGTAATTTATGACAATTTTAGATAGTTTAGAAATATTTCCTCAGAAAGTTTTAAGGCAGACAGTTTCTATGCATGTGACACTGTATCCAGGCTTCTGTGTGGTCTCTGAGATAATTGCCAGAGCTCTTTAGGTTAAGTGTGTCCTCAGACTAGGGTGGCCACAGTGTCTTGAGAAGGGCGAGCAAATTGGCACTTACCCAGTGTTTTGTGGTAAGAGGATATCAGGCGTCCTTCATCCAGTGAGAAGTACTAACTGTCCACTCACGAGGACTAACATGATGGCTTGGGGAGGTGACTCAGTAAAGCTGCTTGCTGTACAGGAGGAGAACCGAAATTTGGATCCCTAGCACCCATGGTGAGTGTCCATAAGCCTAGCACCAGGGGCAGAGGGAAGAAAGGTGGATCCCTGGGCCTTGCTGGCCAGCCAGTCAAGCCAATCAGTGACTTCTAGGTCCAGTTAGACCCTGTCTCAAAAATTAGTTGGAGAACAGCTGAAGAAGATACCCACATAGACCTCCAGCCTCCAGATCCCTCTGCATACACATTTGCATATATAAACATACATTTACACACACACACACAGAGGCAGGCACACACAGGCACACATACACATAGGCAGGCACCCACACACAGAGGAAGGCTCTCATACATACACACAGAGGCAGGCACACACACAAAGGCAGGTACATATATACATGCATACAGAGGCAGGCACACACACAAAGGCAGGTACATATATACACACACACAGAGGCAGGCACACACACAAAGGCAGGTACATATATACATGCATACAGAGGCAGGCACACACACAAAGGCAGGTACATATATACACACACACAGAGGCAGGCACACACACAAAGGCAGGTACATATATACACACACACAGAGGCAGGCACACACACAAAGGCAGGTACATATATACATGCATACAGAGGCAGGCACACACACAAAGGCAGGTACATATATACACACACACAGAGGCAGGCGCACACACACAAAGGCAGGTACATATATATACACACACAGAGGCAGGCACACATATATACATATATGCACCATATACACACAGGCACACACACACACAAAGGCAGTCACACACTCGTGTGCACATGCTAGCACACACACACACACACATGCACACACACGATAGTATCTCATTCTGACTTCACCACAAACTTTGTTCTCTGTGTTTGAGACTGTGCAGAGCTGCCTAGCAGCATATTGGAGTGCAAAGCTCTGACAGGAAAGTGGCTTGTCCCAGACCAGACCCTGAAGGCTGCAGAAGCTACAGTTAAACAGAGCTTTCCACAGATTGTATCATTTCTTACATTTCTTCCAACACAGAGCTCTTCACCAAAGATGCAGAGAAGAAAGGGCGGTGGTTAAAGTGTCCAAAACCACATCAAATGCCAAGGGAGAAAAAACAGGATGGACAAAACAAACTGCCTCAGGGAACCTGTCAGCATCTTCACTCCCACCATGCTACCCCGCCATGCTACCCCACCACGCCATCTGACCACATAGGCTGACCATGCAGGAGGCTATGTCACCCA
Source organism: Mastomys natalensis (assembly GCA_021653895.1). Taxonomy (NCBI): domain Eukaryota; kingdom Metazoa; phylum Chordata; class Mammalia; order Rodentia; family Muridae; genus Mastomys; species Mastomys natalensis. Next base: position 54,612 of record JAJTUV010001279.1, read on the forward strand.
GACCTTCCAGAGAAATTCCACGCACTTAGAAACCCAGCCCTTTAGGCCAAATGAAATTGAGGACCGTGGCTTGGTGACTGCTAGGAGAGAGTTGGACCCATCAAGACACCGTCTTCTATCACCAGGCTTCCACAGCCCTGGAAGAGAGACTTTGAACTCGAAAAAGAACAAGCCAGAATGAGAGCCACAAGGGAGATGTGTTAGGAGTAAGATGTGGAATGCCCCTTCCTGGGGAGGGAAGGAGAGGATAGGGTCGCTTCACTCCTAGACCCAGTGCAGGCTAACCCTCTTAGCAAGAAGCCTTGACTGACAGAGTAGTTAGGAACTCAACTTTATAAAGTCTGAGTTGGCAACTGAAACAAACAAATGTTTGATCAAAATACAAATAGACTTGCATCAGGCCTCTAGCATCTATTGCAAGGAAGTATGCCAGTCAAAGCCTGGGACTTGGAGGCTGCACCACAAGAGAAAAGGCAAAGGTACACTCAGCTGAGCTCCCTGTCTCAGAACAGCAATGCTGGGTTTCCCACAGAGAACCTCTGTCAGCAGCCTAGCTTGAATGGACATGGAGTCTCTTCTACAGATTGGATCTACACAGCAGCACATGCTGTTACTTTTAGAGAGTTTGTCCTGAGAAAATAAAAATAAAGGCACTCTTTATCATGTTTTTATATAAGATGGAAAACCAATCTCTATGTAAAAGAATATTATCATTTTGACTTGGACCGGAAGCGGGTGGTTGAACTTGCATCTACTCCTGCCCCAAGCCATCTAAATGGGTCACTGTGAAGGCTAGAATGGTAAGGTAGGAATGAAGGGCAGTGTTGGAACACTTTCCTGGCACATGTAAAGCCCTGGGCTCCATCCTCAGCACAAGAGAGAGACAGAAACAGAGAGAGAGAGAGACAGACAGAGACAGAGAGACAGACACAGACAGAAAGACAGAGAGAGACAGAGACAAAGACAGACAGAGAGACAGAGACAGATAGAGAGATAGAGACAACGTATGACCATATATGAGACAGAGAGACAGAGAGGGATAGAGAGAAAGATATAGACAGAGCGAATCAGAGACAAGAAGATAGAGATATATACACACACAAAGAATGGTTCACTTTAAAATATAACTACAGGAAGAAATTCTGAGAAATGAATCTTAGGCAATTTCTGTACTGTATGAGCGTCCATAGTAGAGTCCTGGATGGCCCGGATACTGTGCATATAGGCTATAATGATGAATGCCTGTATACATGTATCTGTATACATGTATCTGCCATGTGCACGCCACACACACACACACACACACACACACACACATACTTTTCCTAGCTCACGATTTTTAAAATTATAGTATATCTATCAGGGAATGGTGTAACTATTTGTTTAACTCCCTGCCTTCTATGTATGACCATATATGTGCATACATTTATTTATATATGTGTTGCTCCAGGGACTATGGCAAACCAAACAACAAAAGATCAAATCAAGTCCGTGAGAATAGTCAAGATGCTCCTACATTCCCACAGTACCCATTTGTTTGTTAATATAATCTGTGTGTATGTGTGTTTGTCTGTATGAGTTTGTGTGCACCGCAAATGTGTGGTGTTTACAGAGGCTAGAAGAAAGTGTTGGGTCACCTGGAACTGGCGTAACAAACAGTTGTAAGCCACTGTGTGGGTGCTGGGAACCAAACTGGGGTCCTCTTCAAGAGCATAAATTCTCTTAGCTACCTATCTCTTCAGCCCTATAATGAATTTTTTATTAGTAGGAATCTTCTCTAAAGTAATAAAAGGATGGTATAATTAGTAGATAGCCTGGGACCACAGTGGCCCACTATCCCTGTCAAGTACTGTATACTCTAAATGATTGCACCCAGTATACTTTTATACAACTGCCAGCACGGTGGGTTTGCTGACGCCAACACTATCGCAAGCTCTTGAATTGTGTGCTAGGATATGAAGGCCTATTGACTACAATGTCACTAGGCAATAGGAATTTTCTGGCTTTGTGGTAAACTTACAAGACAACTGTCATATGTGTGGTTTATCATCAACCAGTATACTGAGCTGTGCCACGTGACTGCTAAGTTTCATAAAATGTGAAATACTAGTAATGGGAAATTTTTATATGAAAAGAAGAGTGGAAAAATGAGAGGGAGGGAGAGGGGATGACTAAAGAACCAACTGCTACACAGTTTGTTGAAAGATAACATGATTTCAAAAACACTGACGTGGAGAGGCGCCTGTCTATGAGCTGGTCAGATACGCCAGGTCTCTGGATGGCTGAGGTTTAATCACATACTTTGTTGATCCCTTTAGAAGATGAGGGTATGAAATGAATCACAGATGTTCCAGGGAAAGGGATGCCACCTTTACTTATTCTCCCAGTCACTCCACAGCCACATGAGAAGGAGAATGCCACCCGTTTGCCTAAGTTGGCTGAAGACTCAATGTAATACAATATTCTGCTCAATAGAAAGTTACATGTATATCAATGGTTCTGCTTTGAAACAATTGGAACACAACAGCATGCATTTTGTGCCAGGACAATAATAACATTATTTGTTCTTTGGTGACACATTTAGTGACTCAAGGTCATAGTCATAAACATTGTCCTCTGTACCATGGGCATAAACAACTCCCAAATAATGAATAGTACCATTAATGAATAACACAGACATCTCAAGGGTTCTCATCACAAAATAAGAATTTTCCAAAACATCCCAGTATCCATGCAGCTTTGTATTCTGCTGTCAGTATCTATGGTCCAGGGACAGGGATCTTCTATTAGCCCCTTTCATCTAGCCATGGCCTGATGCTTTTGGAGCCTTCTGTGGTTCTGCAACCCACATACGCTTTCAAACCTCCATGAATTGGCTTTGTCCTCTCGATCCTACCATAGCATAAGCTTAGGAATGATCTCTGATAGCAAACCAGCCTGAGTTGTTACAGTATCTCTGAGAAACCACCCCTCCCTCTCATGCAATGCAAAGAAAATCCTCAGTGGTGCATGGGTATTAGATGAGGGACTAACTCATTCCTAAGACAGAGCCTGACCAGTCCAGGGAAGAAATGGAAGACCACACACTTTCCTTTGAATCCTTTATTTCTGTTATCATAACTTAGAGGGGTGCCATCTTTAATTCAGCTGCCACATACCACAGACTCATTCTGAGTCCACAGAGACCCTGAACCCAATATGGCCCTCGCCTTTTATTTGTAGGGTTTTGTTCCCTGAACCTAAAAGCAGAGTTGTATCTATGTCCTTGAAGGCAAGAGGTACTCAGCTCCTAGACCTAGATTAAGCTGTTTGACTTAGGCTGTGTTTAGAGTACAGACCAACATAAGCTGCCAGGGGCAGAACCTCAAATACAGGATTGACTGCTCACTGCTATTGGTGGGAATAAATGGATGCCCACGAGTAATTGCTGAACCAGTGAGTCCATCCCATTGTATCTTATTAAACTTGGTCCATTATTTAAGTTGCTCATGATTCTTATGTCCTATCATTAACTATAGCAGGAAGCCCTCCAAACCCCACTGTCTGTGCTCCAAAGAAGACAAAATATTTCCTCAGGCCACACCCACTCACCACCACCTTTTGTATAGCTTGTGACTTAGAAATGAGTTTTATATTTTTAAGTGGTTGGGAAGAAAAATCCAAGAGAGAATAATATTTTTTGGTAAGTTGAGTTGATATGTTCACCTCTAAAAGTTAAACAAATATCTGAGTACAGCCACCCTTGTTTATTATGTATTGTCTGTAGCTGCTTCAGAACTGTCACAACTAAGCTGGCATGGTTACTAGGTGGCCCTTTATAGAATAGCTCTGGACATCCCTACTCCTCAGAGGCCATTAATGTTCTCTGAGCATTAGTCAAAACAATGAATGGCATCATAGTCCTCAGCAGAACACAGGCCAAGGACGTCAACATGGCCTCCAGAGCAACACGGGACATGGACACCGATATGAACTCAGTTTTCTTTAAGGGGCAAGCCACTGGGAGTTTGATATGAACAACCCAAATTGAATTGACTTTTTCTTATCATTATTTTGGGGAGATCACAAAAGGTAGGGTGGACCTGGGAGAACTGGGAAGTGAGTGTGATTGGGGTACATGATGTAAAATACCTAAATGATAAAAATATTATGCTAGGTAAAAAATGTTGAATGGCCCAAAGATAAGAATTGCCTTTGAACCAGATGAGCCACCATATGCAGAGTCTGGAGACCTCCCTCCAGCAGGGGGCACTACTCTCTAACACCAGCTCTCTAGGTACATTCCTGCCAGTTGCCATGGGCCCTCCCTCTATATTCAGCTTCTTTTTCTTTACTGTACTCCCAAAACCTCTTGAGAAGTTGTCTAAACCCAAGGGTAGAGGGTGGAGTGTATTATGTAAATTTCCTGTGTGTCCCTTGCTCCTCGGACTAGCAAAGAGGGCCATGAGACATCCACTCTCAGGCAGGTAAGGTGTGTAAGAGCTTATAACCATACTTAGGAATAAATACTATTCAATTCCAACAGTCAGTTCAGCTGAATGATGAGAATTCCTGCATTGAGCCTAATAGTGTGCTAGTCCAGACATGTCCACCTTGGAGATCCACAGGTCTTGTGAGTCTCAGAATTGCTATGAATATGGCCCAGCATATTTGCAGATGACAATGTCACGTACAACATGAAAAGGTTGGACCCTCCTGTCTAGAACTTGGAGAAGGCGGTCTAAAGTTTGGAGCCCTCTGGCCTCTGCCTCCTTCAGGCTCTGCTTATTGCTTTCCCTTCAAAGCCAGCATGCCTCCTTGCTGGAGCCCTAACCTATTATAAGAATTATTTTGAGGCTACACAACTTGACAAATTAACATCAGTCTTACATAAAAACCCCCTTTGGATTCCAAGGACAGTGGGAGAACCCTCTCTCCTGAACTACACAGAGGAGAGGGATTAATATTCTGAATCAATTATCTTTCATTTCTCTCATGTAACATATCATTTGGTTTCCATAAAGTTCTGGGCCATTGCCTTCTGGAAAAATTCATGCAGCCAGTGAGCAAACGAGAGGAAATGATTAAAAAGAATTTTCTCTCAATGCCACAAATTCACTGAAACCCTTTCAAGGCTCTGGGAAATGGAGCCTTGGTCCTCTCTCTCTCTCTGCCTATTTTTCCATTCGTCCTCTGACAGCTGCTGAGCACACAATAAGCAGCTGGGGCGAGATTCAGGGACATGCTGGCAGGTAAGAACTCAAGGCCTTAAGAGACATCCCAGAACATCCATTTACACTAAAGATGGACTCTCCTGAAAATGAACCACAGAATTCTAAAGTAAAACTTGCTCAGACAGACCACAAAACCAAAGCAAGAGAAAATAAATCCATCAGGAATGACGAGACTGCACCAGCCACTATTCCCAACCACAAATATAGTGACTATGTTTGAACTGCTGAGAACAAGGGTCAGTGAGACCCCTCCATCCATGAAGCCCTCCTGGGTCCCCTCCCCCATATAACTGCACATAGGAAATCACACTGAGACCTTCCTAGAAAAATGTCTTTCATAGTCACACACTGCTTTGACTGGTGAGAAGTCTTAGCTGGAGATGCAGTGGGGAATGGTTTAGATTCCTTACAAGCCTCTCAGAGCACCTAAACACATATGGTTAATGAACAATCCTTATCCAAAGAAGGAAGGCACTCTCCCCCTTTGATAAGTCTGAAGGGGGCATCTGCTAAAGGCAAATGCCTTCTGAACAAGATAGGCATTCCTCCTAAGTGTCTGCTCTTGACAGTTTTTAAATCCTATCTGCTTAAAATAGAGCCCTCAGATTCATGAATGCAGAAATGATCGACAGCTGTCAACCTGCTGGGTCACTGAGACATTTATGCTGCAAATAGGAAGATAATGCTGATGCTGGGTAGCGGAGCTCCCATCAGCCTATACCTTCATCAGAGACTATGCCACAGAGTACTTGCATGTGGTAAAATCATGATGCAGATGAATTCTTCCTGAAGCCAGCAATTAAATCATAGTAATGATGTTCTCAGATGCTGGGGGCCTTTCATCCACACAACAGATAAGGACCATTTTAATCTTCATTTTTCATTCTGTGCGTGTGTGTGTGTGTGTGTGTGTGTGTGTGTGTGTGTGTGTGCAAGCATCTGGGTGTTTTGCCTGCATGGATATTTGTTCACTACTTCACAGAGACCAGAAGAGGGCATCAGATGTCCTAGAACTGGAGTTACAGGCAGTTGTAAACTGCCATGTAGGTGTTGGGAATTGAACCTGAGTCCTCTGTAAGAGCAGTCCACCTCACCATCCCCAATCAGATTTTATTCTTAACATGGTTTTACATGAAGGCAGCAGAAAGCATCAGAACAAACAGGAACACTATGAAGGTAGTCGTAGGTTGTCCTAGTTTTATGAAAAATGATTTTATATCTCATTACTTATGAGTCTGACTTTGGCTTGTTGGAGAATGCAGCATGTGTTTGTTAAATTTTAAAGATGGCTGAAGCTTCCAACTCATTAGGAGCATCTGCTGGAAACGTTGACATATGAAACTACTTATTTAAAGGCATCTGAGAAATGTCATAGCAACCAAGATGATAAGTCACATTACAAAGTAAAGGGAAGTCCTCAGAAGAGCCAAATTATCTCCAACTCTTTCACTTGGGGATGTTTGCCATTTGGGGGCATGGGGCAAGAAATGCAGGAACAGTAGAGGAGGGACTGTTAGGAGGCAGAAGAGCCAGGAGAGTTAGCCAATCTCTCATCTGGGAGACAGAGCTTGATCCAGAGCTGTTAAGACAGCCAGGGAGCCTGGTGTGGTGTTGCACATCTATAATCCCAGCACTCAGGAAGCCAAGATGAAAAGATTTCAAATTCAAGGCCAGCCTGTGCTATATAATGAGATCCTGTGTCCCAAACACAAGGTTTGAAACGCAAGATCTCAGAGAGAAGTGAGGTACAGATGAAAGGGCCTGTCCCCAAACAATCTTCCTTAGAATTATTTTCTGGATAAGTTGTACAGAAAAGAAGCTAAGATGCCATCAGAGAGGGGCAAGGGTGAGAGAATTTTTCCTATAATCTCAAAGTGATGAGAAGAGGAGAACCAAGTCTTCATCCTACTAAAGAATAGGAATTTAGAAAACATTTTATGTGCTCATTGGAAGGCTGTAAAAGGAATGACATCACAGAAAAGGAAGAAAGAAAGAAAGGAAAGGAAGGAAGGAAGGAAGGAAGGAAGGAAGGAAGGAAGGAAGGAAGGAAGGAAGGAAGGAAAAGGAAAGAAAAGCAGACAAGAATATCCTGACTACACTGAAGTATTCCACCCTTCTGCTGCTTTCCCAGTGATGGGCTGTCTTCCTTGGGGCAGTTACTTAGCATACAGTTAAACATAATTGTATAAACTAATCACACAAGAAACAGAACCAACGCAAACAATACACAATAAAAACAGAATTATCTCTGTCGTGGATGCTAGGCAAATTCTTTAAAATAACTATAATACATTCACAAAAAATATTGAGCTGGACTATATATTTTCAAAAGTAGAAATTATAAAAAAAAAAATCATGAAAGGTAAAAACTCAGTAGATAACTTTAAAAGAAGAGTGGACGTGGCTGAAAGGGGAGTTAGGAGAAGCCACGGTAGAAAAGAGACAAGGCTGAGTAAAGCAGAAAGGGATTGTAAAGTACAGAAAACACCATGAAATGCAGGGAGAACTGAAGCATTGGTGTCTCAGAAAGGGAGGGAAAATGAAGGGAATCAGAATTAAGAAATTTCAAAAGAGTTTAATAACAAGAGGCATAAGTATCTTCAAAAATTGTGAGACTTGTCAGGTTTAGTGACATCCTTGAAATCTCAAAACTTGGGATCTAGAGACTGGGTATAATACTGAGCTACATAGCAAGATTGCTTCAAAAACCAATCAATCCATTGATCAATCAAGAAATACTAAGTGGGAGACATTGTAGAGTTCAGAAGTCAGCTCAAATATATAGATATGTATGTGTATATGTGTGCATGTGTTTCAAAATAGTCTGTAGATATAGTGTAAACATAAATAGAATTCCAGTAACCATTTTCATGGTATTAATATGATAATCAAATAAACTAATTAATAATCAATAGAAATCAATTAACCAAGGCCTATTTTAAAGTTATGCACTTAATATAGAATGCATTGCTCAAATGACAGATGGCTGCCAGTATAGAACAGAACAGGGCACTGTATCCATGTATCAGACACACATATATGTGATCACTTGACCTATGACAGAAATGCTACTGAGGTACAACAGAAAAGGCTGTTGTTTCCAACAAATTTTGTCAGCTGGACAATCACATGGGGAAATGGACTGCATGCCTTATGAAAATTTAATTTCAGATGGGCCTCATAGCTAACATGAAAGATAAAACAGCAATGCTTCCTCACCAAGACAGAATAATATCTTATGGCTTAGGAGTAGTACACGTTTCTTAGACAGGTCATTAAAACAAATCATAAATTAAAGATTGACCACTGGACTTCATCAAAATGAGTAGATTCCCTGCATCAAAGCAAGATGCCCAGGAAAAGGGCACCACACGGGATGAGGAGATTTGTGATGTATATATTGATGATGCTTACTACCAGTGGCGGTTGTTTTTTTTTTTTTCTTGTCAAATTGACACAATCTAGTGTCATTTGGGAAAAGAGAACCTTGTGAGAAAAATGACTCCATCAGATTGGCCTGTAAGCAAGCCTATGTGGCTTTTTTTTTTTTTTTTTTTTTTTATGGTTGATGGTTAGAGGAAGGATATCTATCCCACTGTGGATTGTTCCACCTCTGGGCAGGTGGTCCTGGGATGTATAAGAAAGCAAGCTGAGAAAGCCATGGAGAACCAACTGGTACATTCATTACTCCACAATCTATGCCTGAGTTCTCACCTCCAGATTTCTGTTTTGATAGCCTGCCCTGAACTTCCATCAGTAGGGGACTATGATGTGGGCAGCAGGAATCTATAACAGAGAAATTCTATCTCAAAAAACAAAACGGGAATAAACTAGCACATGGCTGTTTGTAAAATGGATAGATCTAGAATTAGCCAGGAGACAAATGTTTAGGCAGGTCAGCGAGTTTCCAGGTATGGTTAACTAAGATGGAAAGGCCCACCTAAGCATGGTTGGTACATGCCCAGTCAGTCTAGCATGAGCATCCATCTCTTTCTGCTCTCTGACTGTAGATGTAATGTGCCAAGCTGCCTCACGCTTCTGCAGCCACAAGTTCCCTACAGTGGTGAACTATAACCATGACCTGTGAGACAAAATAAACCCTGTGTTCCTAACCTGGCTTTTGCCAGGTATTTTGAGAAAAGAACTGATACAGGATCTAGCAAAGGCCTTCTGCTCAGAATCTTCTGCAAAGCACCAAGAAACAGTCACAATCCAGCTTTTCAACTAGGCCAAAGGCATCACAGACATTCACAAGCATGCAAATATGCACATGGACTATTGCAAAACATTATAGATCATCACAGAAACACTAATTAAAAGCACAGTGAGATCCCATATACATGGGCCCGAATGTAAGAGAACCATGTCAAGCCCTGCTGAAGATATGGGACCCTGATGGCCAGATGCGAGACACTCTAACTATAAAGGACATTACTCCACCATGCCAGTGAAGTTAAGGTTACAGACACACAATGACCAGGCAGCTTTATTTTCAAGCATACACAGCAAAGAGTTGCACTATGTCCTCCAAAGTCACCAGCAATACCAACAGAAGCACTATTTACAAATGCTTCGAAGTGCAAACGACCCAATTGACCATCAGAGTTGTAACAGAGACATCATGGTAATGTCATACCATAAAGCAATATAAAGCAATAAAAACAAGCTACTACTTTGCACAACAACCCAGAGGACACTAACAGACACAGCGTTAACTCCCAAGAGATGGACATGAAATAGATCCTAATGTAGGACTCTTTTACTACAGATTTTAAAAAAGAAAAAGAGGTAACATTTTCATCCTAACAGTCCAGAGGTCAGGCTTCATGCCCACCTCTGGGGAAACAACTTGGAGCATAGAAAAAAAAAAAAAAAACATTGGAATGCTAAAAATGTTCTATATCTTAATCTGAGTTGTGATTAAACAAGGTGTGTATGTCTGTAAAAGTGAATCAAGCTATAAACTTTATATTTGCACATTTTATTGGATGTAGCTTATACCTTAATAAAAGAGATATGGAAACTAAAATCAAAACCAAAGGCAAAACAAAGACAGTCCTAGAAAAACAAAACGCAAGAAAATTCATCATATTGCTGAAGAAAATACTATAGGAAGCCAGTCATGTTCTGCTCCACTCTGCTCTCAGGCAGATGAGAATGGTCCTAAATAGTGGGGGAGAGGGAAGTGGGGAGGCATGACCACAGTAAGAAGGGGCAGGGGTAACAAAGTGGCACGTGTTCAAATCCTAGAATTGTTTGGAGAAGGGAAAGTACTCACTTAAATTTGATCCTGGAAGGTCTTCAAGTCCTGTTTGTAAGATATCTCACTACATATGTGTAAATATATGAAAAATCTTGCCCAACATGAAAGCACACAACTGTAGTTCTAGTATGCAGGAAGCAAGGTCAAAACCAGCCTGGGATACAAGATGAGCCCAAGGCCAGCCTGGGCTATACAATGAGCTCAAGGCCACCCTAGGCTACACAGTGAGCTCAAGGCCAGCCTGGAATACGTAGCAAATCTTGTCTCAAATAAACAATGAAAACAAAATAAAACATCTAAAAAGGATTTGAACTCTGAAATCTGTTTGGTCACAAGTGTTTTATATTTGTATTTATCTGTGTGAGTTTGCATGTGCAGGACAGTGGCCAGAGAGGTCAGAACAGAACACTGGATCTTCCAAAAGGAGCTAGTGTTACACGTGGTTGTGAGTCACCAACTCAAAGTGGGTGACGAGAATCAAATTCCAGTCTTCTGTAAGAGCAGCAAGCTCTCTTAACCACGGAGCCATCTCTCCACTCACAAGCATTTTAGATAAGAAGAGTAAAACCTGATTATTCTGTTTTCATTAATATAAATTTAAAATACATACAACATTAGACTTAATTACTGGAAAGCTTTTTAAGCATCTCAAGAATCATTTAGAAATGTGAATCTCCATTTGCAATTACACACTGAGTTAAATCTAAATCTTGGTGTTTCTATGAACATTTGGTGCCTGGATTAATCTTTGCTTGTTTTAACTATTTCTTTAGTAATAGTACGTTGATCACATGTTTTAATGATAGTGTTTTTGATATGTTAAATAAGATATGATTTATAATAACTGTCAAAGATGCATGTTGTAGTACCAATATTGTCTTCAAAAGGAAGTAATGAATGTACAAGTAATATACATCTATGTTAATCGGCACGCATAGAATATTGAAGACCCTAAATGGAATACTATACTAAATTAAAAGATTCTACTATACTCGAATGCATGAATGAATTTCATGAATGAATTTCAAAGCTATATATCAAAGAGTATATATACTATAGATCCAATGATAGAAAGTGCAAAAAGTAACTAAAAGTAGTTGATGTAGAGGCAAGCAGGGTAGGTAGGCTCCGTGGGTAAAGGCACTTGCTGTCAACCCTGACTTCTTAAGTTCAACCCCAGAACTCACACGGTGAGTGAAAGAATTGACCTCTGCAAGTTGCCCTCTGATCTCTACATGTGCTAATAATACACATGCTAATAATAATAAATAAAACTTGCTAAAATACCAATAAGGATAACTAATCCAAGAGCCTACCTAAGGAGATCTGGGGTATGGTTACTATTATATTCCTTTACTGGGTGGTGGGTGGAACTGTCGGGCCAGTGTGCTCTTCACTTTGTAAGTTAATCAAACTCTCTTTTCTATATCAATAAATACCCTCTGTTAGATCTCCCAAAGAAATAGGAATAAAGTGATTGTTATTCTACAAGAGCAATGCTTGCTATCTGTGGCCATGGGCTAAAGGCATAATTCCTCATGTTTTCAAATCAACTTTTGATTAAAAATATCTATAATAATCCCTTGACGTTATATTTTATAGCCCATGATACAAATTAATTAATTTATACCTGACTTTATTTTATAGTAAGGTTTAAAATGTTACAATAAGACTCAATTTAATGAATTTAGAAGTATCTGTCTTAGGTAGCGTAAGATATCTGGGGCTTAAGATATGTTGCATGGTACAGGAACTCTAATTCACAGACCACCCATCTGGGAGCATTTGAACTTCTAATTCACAAGTTGCTTCTTCTTCAAAAATATCTGAATTTGAAAAAAAGATAACCAGGAGACAAGGATAGTGATCCACAGTTATAATCCTGGCATCTGGGAAACAATATGGAGCTTAGGGTTACCCTTAGCTACATGGAAAGTTTCAGGCTAACCTGGGCTACATGAGACTATGATTCAGAAAACAAATAAAAGGGGCTGGAGAGATGGCACAGTGGTGAAGAACACTTGCTGCCTTTGCAGAGGACCAGAATTTGTTTCCCAGCATCCACAGTGGGAGGCTCACAACTGCCTGTAACTCCAGCTCCAGGAGATTTGGTGATCTCTTCTGACTTCAGCAAGACTTAACCCAAAGTTCTCAATAAACAATTAATACATCTAGCAGAAAGTAAGAGGGTGAATCTTAGTCCTTCAAGAAGTCTGACCCACAGAAACAAATTCATTTAATCATGCATGGATTGCGTGAAGATAGACACTCCATTGTCAGATATTGAGAATACTGGAGTCATTTTTATCCAATCCCCATACTTACATACCCATGATCAAAATGTCCACTCAACCCCAAGGTCAGTGTGGTACAGTAGCCTAGGACCATTAATTTGGGGGTCAGAGTGCCTGAGCCCATATCCAGCACAGTCACTTAGAGAATGTCATTGTGCCACCACGCTGGCTTTCAGTTTCTTTGTGCCAAATGCTGATATTTATTTGCTAAATATTAACCACTCGACCACCATTTAATCTATATCTGGTGTCAGCAACAACAGCTTTGTTTAGAACACCAACTGGCAATGTCCACTAACCATTACCAAGTCATCAGAATAACTGAGTTTAAAATGATGAATTAAGACAATACTGAGTGAAGAATTCATTTCTATTCAGAGGAGCTTTAATGTTCTCATGGAGTCCATTGGGTGCAGACCCTGAATACAGAGTCTACACAGGGAGCTTATGGTGACTCATTAACCAGACTTGAACTGAATAAAGCACTGGCTGACCACGGTGCTAACTCTCAGAGAATTAAGGACAAAGAGAATACACTGTCTAATAAATCACTCAGAAATTACAATACAAAGTATTCAAAATGTTCACATTAGAGCTGGCAAGATAGCTCAGCAGATCAGGGTCCTAGAAAACCTGATCTCTGGGACCTGCATAGTAGAAAGAGAAAATTAACTTCCCTAAATTGTTCCCTGAGCTACATATACACACAGACACACACACACACATGCACACGCATAGGCACATGCACACGTATACCCACATGCATGCACAGTCACACATTTGCACATACTCACAATAAATAGTCTAAGGTTAATTAATTAGTTAATTGTTGACATTTAAGAACATAAGAAATTTCAGGTTGCTTGAAAGTACCAGAAATATGTGACTCCCTGGACCACAGTGACTGCAAGATGATAAGCTAACCATATCAATTAATACTCAGTTCTGAAATAAATGACCACTTTCCACCATAAAACTTGCCTTCCAGTGTACTCTAAATCTTTATCTTCTCTTTTTTTTTCTGATTTTACTCTTCAATGACATGCAATAATGAGGCACGTTTAGGGGTACGTGGATATCATATCATATTTTTGATATATGCAAAACTGGTGTATTCAGCATGTCCATGAACCCAGAAATTAATCATTTCTTTGTTAGTGAGAACAGGTTTTTAAATCCTGCTGTGAATGGCTTAAAATATATCTAATCCAGCACTGCTAGGCATTGTTACCGAGAAGCACAATTGAGCGTCAGACCTGCTACCCTTATTGTAAGATCTAAGTCTATGTTCTTGACCAAAGGCTCCACACACCATCCCCTGCCCTCCTCAGCCTTGAGGCATCTCTCCTGCCCTCCTCACTTCTGTCCCCATCAGCTTCATCATGTTTCATGTATGACTAAAGTCATTCTGTGCTTCCTTATGCATTTTAATTATCTACTACCAACAACTTTATATGCTTCTTTTACTGTATTTCCTTTTTTAATGACTGACTTCTATTTTAAGCTACTCATCACTACAAGTTTTCAATATCAAAAGTAAGGTAAGGTACGGTTCATTAGGCGTCGTTCACACCTGCTGTGTTTTAGAAGCCTTAACTACCCTGTCTCCTCTCATTATCTTCAACTGGTAAATTATTAAATTCCAGAAATGGCCTGGTTTTCGGGATTAAGTGAAAATCATCTGAAATCAAATATTTTTCACATATGTGCTGTGGACCGTGTAAAACTGCAGTGCTTGTTTGGTGAGCATTAAAGGTAATTGTCTTCCCCAACTCTGGAAATATTTTTGTGTGTTTTATAAGCAGGCAAAAATCTCATGCTTTGTAGCTAGAGATTGTTGTATTTCACAAGTGGATATAGTTCTTTTACCCACTGTAGCTTTTGCCATAGTTTCTGTAAACTGATGTCCTCTGCCCTGCTCATGGGTGTCATAAGGTTTTGTTAAGAAAGCAATTCAAAAACTAAGATACTAATTAATTACACAGATATGAAAAGGCAAGCATCGTTATCAATTCCTCTTTCTGGTTAAAAAGCTTGGGTGCTGAAGGTTAAGACACAGAGCTGGGGAGTGGGGTGGGGGTAGAGAATAGAATTAAACTGGCCCCACCCCAGAGCCTGAGCTCTTAACCAATACGCTACACTAGACAAACAGACATCTATTAAAAGTCCTGACAGTAAGGAAGACATTTGGATGGAAAGGACGAAGACGAGACCATTGCTATTACTATATCTCCTGGGTCACTGGGTAGAGAATCCACTCATATAGTCAGGGTAGCCTTCTGTGTCCTGGAAGATGGACCAGTGCAGCTATGCTCAAAGACATTTCCAGACGGAAGAACAGGTTCGAAGACAATGAATCAATTGTGATTGCAGCTAAAGTACCCGCCATATCCCACAATCTGGTTAGGGAGGTAGGTCAAAGACCTGGCTCACTCATGGCCTAGGAGGTCTTCTTAAGACCTCTGTCTGAGGTCTATCCTCCATGTCTGGCAATGACACACAGTAGGTACTCGGTCAAAGATGAATATCCTTAAGTTGTGCTATGTCTAGACCTGTTTAAAGGTTCAGTCATTTTTTGTGAGAGTGGACATTAAGCAAGAGGATCAGGACTATTGAGGAACAGACATCCACTTAATTCTCGTTAGTTCCCACGTCTTCACTGAGCTGTCCTCATGCAAGCACGGATCAGACTGACAGCCTCTGCTCACATCCTCCACATCTGCTTTACTTACAGCTCACAATGAGAACTTTCCCTCACCTCACTAGAACCCTGTAGTCCCCAGTGAATTTCAACCGTCCAGGCATGCTAATTGGATCAAGTCAGAAATCAGGGTTTCTGTTAAATCAGCCATCCTGCCTTGTGAGAGCCTGTATGAATTGGTGTCCTCATGGTATACTGAGTTTTAGAACAAGTACTTCCAGGATGAAATTTCTTTCTTTAACCCAAGCTGGTCCACTACCCAGCTTATTTTTTCAGCCCCAACCATTCCCAGATCGATCGCCACACAGAGCACTCCTCAGCCTGCCAGATGTGATTTATGGTGTGTACCCCTCTGGGCTCATAAGAAACAACAGAACTCACCTGAATGCCCGACTCCTTCATGTACAGCTCTGCCCAGAGTAACCCTAAGTCAGCCTGTGACTAACTCATGCGACTTATCCGTAACCTTGAACATACAGAGCCCTCTCCATCCTGGAGCTTCGGTCATCATTTTGCAATCTTATCACCCCTTCCTTGTTTGCTCTCCACTGATCCTACCCCTCAGCCCTACCCAGATCTAGGCAAACAAGTCACCTAGGGACCCCAGCATCAGACATGCTGAGACCACATCCAGAATGACCCAAGTCTTTCTGTTCACCACCCTTATAGTCCATCTCTCATTACCATCTCGCAGTATGGTGCTGATGATGTGTCCCAAAGGGCTCCCTGAGAGGAACTCAACATGTTCCATTTGGTATCCTATTCTCTCCTGATTACGGGAACAGAGGTAGTTGGGAGTTTAAAGACCATTGTCTTGATTTATGGAACTTGTCTCTAAATTGGACTGTTAACTGCTGTAGCACTTAAATAGTAAAACCAAAGTTAAATAAACCATCCCCCCAACCCAGCACATGGAAGATCTTCACCCTTTCCCTTTCCTGGACCCAGAGGGATTGTTGAAAGACTCTAGGAGAGTCCAGGACTTCTAGGTATGCTAGGGAACACCCAAGGTAGTGTAAGGCTGGCTCTCTGTGACAAAACATTCTCATCACAGGATATTTTGAACCAAAATATCTTTTGGTAATTTGAGGTCTAGTGACCAGGGATGATGGAAGTGGCCCAGTGTCAGGAAAGCAAGTCCTTACAGAATATTCTGATTTATTCGGTGCATTGAAATACATCCTGGTGTCCTTATAATTTTTTGCATTCCAGCAACTTGGCTACTCACAGAGTCTCTGTCAGCCCCTGCCTTCCCTTGTTTGCTTTCTATTTTACTCCCAGGACTAAGCTGGCGAAGGATTCGTGGAGCAGTCTCTGTATGTTATTGTAAACCAGTAAGGCAGATAAAACCCTTTATTGAGCCTTTATTGTTCTCAGGAATGAGGTAAGTAAATGGGGTTGAGAAACAGACTTCAACACCAAAAAGAAAATTTTTTTTTTCAGGATATCTTTTAAAATGCAATTCTGACATAATTTATTAGTTTGATTAGCAAGCTTTGCTTTGTTGACTCTGCTATGCTCTTTGGCTCTGTCAGGAGAGGGCCAACAGAGGGGTGTTCTTTATTGATTTCCATAATTGATGTCAGAGAGTCCCATTACATCTCTGGGTGCTTAAACTTTTTAAAAAGTACTGCATTCATTTCTTTGTGCTAGGAGGATAGCTATTCCCTCTTTACTACAGTGAAGAAACATTCCGGGTCCCCTAAAAACCTTTAATGACCCAACAGCGCTAAAAGCACACCCTTTCCACTCTTTAATTATATCAAGCTACTGTAGTAGTGAAGTTAGCTAAATTGCAACTCCAGTAGGAGTGACCTGGACCACAAGGCGGGTGGGTTTCAAGCATCTGGCCGGCTTCCCTAGTAATTTATGATGGATGGAAGTTTATTAACACAAAACAGCTGAATGGGAACGGGGGCTGCTTTTCATATTCAGTGTATGTCCTAAACGGGAGAACAGCATCTGGCCCTTCCCTGCATGATTACATAAGGAACTTTCCCCTCTTTGGTAAACCTGATTTGCACATGAAATTCATTTGGCTTCTTTAACGATTTACCTACCCGAGACTTTAACCTGCTAATAAGCCCCATGCTGGTGCAATTAGTAATTGATTCTAAAGCTCTTTCTAAAAAAAAAAAAGATATGAGAAGACAATTTTTAGTTCAGAGTTCTTTCCCCAGTGTGTTTCTATAAATGACAGAAACATGGAAATGGAACTAATTAAGTTATTAAAAATATATTTAAAGGAAAAATACTAGCTGCTGGATATGAAAATATATTAACCAGGAATAGATGAGTTTTAATCTCAAGTAAGATCATGCAGAGGAAAAGTGTTCCACAGATTGCTTGGAAGTGGTCTCTGTTTTTGTAGTGGGACTTGAACCTGGAACCGCCGGCTTGCTGGGTAACACTTCACCACTAGCTTGATCTCCTGCTCCCACCTCCTTTGGGTTTTTTTGCTTCTTTGGTTTGGGGGTTTTGGTTTCCTTTATTTGCTTGTTTTGTTTTTGTGGTGTGTGTGGGGGGGGGAAGGTTGTTGGGGGTTTGAGGGTTTTGCTTTTGTCTTTTCTTTTATATTTTTAAGGCAAGAATCTCCCTAGGTTGCTTAGGCTGACCCTGAACTTATTCTGTAGCTCAGAGTTACTTTGAATCTTGGTATTTTCCTACCTCCACTCCTGAGTAGCTGGGATTATAAACCAGCCCCATTAGGCCTGGCTGGGAACATTGTAAATATAACAAACATGGACAATATGAGTCACAGAGATTATAAAACACAGATCTACCTAGGTACTTAAGGTTTTTTTTTTTTTTTTTCAAGTTTTTCTTCTTTCCAAAAACTTGTCAGAGAGAAAACAATTCTCATTTACTTAAATATTCAACAGCTAAATTTCCCATGCCTTATCACTTCATTAAAATCCGTCTTGACAGATACCCACATAATCATGTGAAGCAGCAATGGTTTCATCCATCCAGTGGGGAGAACAGAACAGGACAGTGTCTTTTTCTCACAGGAAATTTGAATCCCCACAGGTAGCTGCACCTCAACACAAACTGGAGACGCAAATCTGTACTGTTTGAGCTCACTGCCTGCCATGGAGAGAAATGTTCCAACCACTTTCACCCTTGCCAGCTCTTCAACTACACAGGAAACCTGGATCTCTGTGAGCTAGAAAAGACTATTAGAGTAATGAATTACACAGATAATCCAAGTTTTTAAAACCCCATTTCCCCCAAGTCTTTGACTCTCCCAAGAATGTCTAAATGGAAATACAGGAGGATGATTTCAGTATTTGACTCTCTCTGTGAAGAACAGGCAGCACACAGGTCCGAGCTATGCCTGGGCCTCTCTTATCTTGGATTTATTTTCTTAAGTGTGCTAACAAGAGTAGCGAGTGTCAACATCTGTCTCCACACAGTCACCGGCTTTATTTTTGCTAGGAAACATTTGCCTTCCAAACGCTAATGGGCTGGATTGGCTTTTATTTATTTTCTGTCGGCCTGTCACATCCCACCACAGGAAGACAGACCATTTTCTGAGCTTGGGACATGATGGGACTAGTTAGCTTATTTTGACTATGTGACTGTTAGTGATACAATCCAGGACAGCTCCCGGCAAAAGACTCTGAAGTAGGAGATGCTGTCCAGTGAAGGATGGCTCTGGTCCATAGCTCCCGCGTGGGAAGCAGCCACCTCCTTCAGGATTGAGACATCCTTTGTAGAACAGTAGGGAATGATGCACCTATTTTCTCCACAGGAAGAAGCCCAGTAACTCAGTGTCTGAGTTAGTAGAAAATCTTCGCAAAATCCACTTTTAAGGCAACAGGCTAAATCCGTAACTTCATGGAACAGTGCCATAGACTTAAAATTATAGAGAGAATTAAGATGTAGTTCAAGAATGGACTCTTTCTGTCTGTTCAAACCTTGATCAGAGTTGACCACAAACATGTGGGATACTAGGCCCTGAAGTGAGCAGTGCCAACACATAGATTCAAGGAAGCCCCTGAAAGCTTTGTGAATGGCAGGCTTTCGTGCTGAGATGGTGGTGCGTGCCTGTAATATTGGCACTAGGGCGAGGAGGATTCCAAGTTTGAGGCTAGCTTCACATACATTGCAATCTGGAGGCCAGCCTGGGCTATGTTATCATGTCTCAAAAATAAAAGACAGATTCTCAAGTTTTAGAAATCAAGACCAACGGGTGAAGGCTCCAGGTGGCTCCCATACGTGGGCTACCAGACCACACACTGATCAATACGAGGCTCTGGAGATGAAAGATAAATGAACTTATATTTGTTTATGTCTGTCTTCCTTCTCTAGACAGCAAGGCCAGAGGTTGGTAAGGTTTTTTTTTTTTTTCTATGAACAGCCAGAGAGCAAATATATTAAGCTTTGTGAGCCAAGAGGCCACATACTTCGCCATTGTAGCATGGACCCCACTAGACAAGTATACAAACTACCAACATGTTCAAGATGAGTGAGGGCTGAGTCTGGCCAGGGTCCACAGGTTGCAACTCCTCTCTTGGAGTAGGAACCTAGTCTTCTTCGCCTGGAGCCCCACGTCTGCACAGTGTTTGCCAGATGGCTTCTGGTTGAGAAACGGTGAGGGAGTGTTCACAGTCCTTGCCTCAGGGATACACATTCTCGTGCAGTGGAGAGGAGGTGAAACAGCAAACAAGCATGATGTAAGAGGCCCATGTTCTGTGTGTTGGGGGAATATGGGGGTAGAAGGAGTATCAGGGGTCAGGGTACCAGGTAGAGCAAATACAAATTCAGGACTCTCAGTTAATTTTGAATTTAGGGTGACAGTAACTACAGTACTGAGAACATATACTGGAAACATGTGCTGGGTGCTGGACAGACAGCTCAGTGGGGAAAATGCTTGCTGGATGAGCGTGAGGACCTGAGTTCAGATTTCTAGCACTCACAGAGAAAGCTGTGCATGAAGCTGTGTCTGTAATCTGAGATCCGGGAAGCAGATGGATCCCTAGAGCTTGCCTAAGAGAATCATGCCGCTCCAGACTCAGCTTGGAGCCTCAAAACCAACAAGGAAGTAGAAAACCATAGAGGATGGCACTTAATGCCAATGCCTGGGTTCGGTGGCCGCATGTATGGGTGTGTACAGATGCACACACGTGCCGAATACATGCATACATCACCCCTTACAAAAAATATATGAGGTTCATCTGAAACTCACATTTAACTACCTACCCTCTGAGCAGGGAGATGTGGGGAAGTTCCCAGGACTGTGAGCTGTGCAAGGAGAGAGCAGGTACCTGGAAATAAAAGAAGCCAAGGAATTTGAAGGGCAGGACAAAGTGAGCGCCACAAAACTGACACCCCAAGAGTTAGGGGCCACTTCTCATCCGGGCCCAGGTGTGGCTGTGGGGGATGGGTGAGCCCACAGCCAGGCTTGGAGATAGGGGTAATAGCTTTGACCCTGAATGGAAGGGTCACACTCAATCTTGTAGATAACAGTGAAGGAGTCAAGGTCCCTAAGCAGAGTAGTGACTGTTGCCAAAGGGTCATGATCAACAGTACACAAACTCTCCCATGGGCTTTACAGCACATTAAACTCTGGACTGGATTGTAACTTAGTCTCTTTCCTAGGCTCTGCAGGTTGGATTTTCTTCGTTATGGAGTTGCTTTCACACACATCTACATGCACACACAATACAGTCCAAACATATTCATATGTACACATGTATACTACATGTATATTACATGTACACACAGTTATATACATATTAATCCATGTCTTTTGAAAGGCTTTCCTATCAAGTCTATTCAGTAAGAAACTGGGAATGTGTCTCTAAAGCTCAGAAGAGAGATGGACAGATGGAGGAGCCGTTGCCTGGAAGGCAGCCACAGATGTCATGTGAGTGGGAGGGCATATAGAAAGGCGAAAAGGTAGCCAAGAGAGAAACTGGAAAGAACCCCAGACTGTATGGGATGGCCAGAGGGGATAGATGAAATAGATCAAGACAGACTTGACAAGGCAACTAAAGAAGAGAGGACAATTTTGCTCTAGAATTTAACCAAAGAGGAAGCATGGAGAAAGAGCCACAAGAAGACTGAAAACAGGCATTGAACTTGCCAGTGTAATCACTGCCGTACATCTTGTGTCTGGTATGGATGAAGGTGAGAGACTTTGAGTTGTGTAGTCTCAGATGTGTTTATTTAATACATTTGATTATTGCCACGGAGAGGACATGGTTCATTATCTGAGTTAGAGTTTCTATTGCTGTGAGGAGACATAAGGACCATGGCAACTCTTATAAAGGAAAGTATTTAACTGGAACTAGTTTGCAGTTCTGAGGGTTTAGTCCATTGTCATCACGGTGGGAGACATGATTGGATGCAGGCAACATGGTGCTGGATAGGTGAGAATTCTACATCTGCATCCACAGTTGTCAGGCAGCGAGAATGGCGTTGGCCTGGCTCCGTCTTCTGAAACTTCTAAGCCTACTACCCAGTGATGTACTTCCTCCAACAAGGCCATACCTAATAGTGCCACTCCCTATGGCCTGTAGGGTCCATTTGCATTCAAACCACCACACTCATGAAGTCAGCAAACATTCCCAGAGCATGTATTCTGTACCAGGCACATCCTACCTAGATGATGGTCAGTAAGTCCCGGAGATATAAAGCATGAAGAGTTGGAGATTAACTCTGATGGCGAGAGCTTGTGGTGGTTTGGATGAAAATGACCCCATAGACTCAGATAGTGGCACTAGTAGGAGGTGTGGCCTTGTTGGAGGGAGTGTGTCACTGGGCGGGCTTTGAGGTTTCAAATGCTCAAGCCAGACCCAGTGTCTCTTTCTTTCTGCTGCCTGCTGATCTTACTAGAACTCTCAGTTTGCTTCTTTTGTTGTATATCTGCATAACACTGGCCACTAATAACCACTAGCCAACACTAGACTGTTTTGAAATCTCCTCTGCCAAAGTTGTTAATCCAAAACTCTTCACCTTAGCCTCAGGCAGACTCTTCAGACAAGGGCAAAAAGCAGCCACATTCTTCCCCCAAAATATCACACAAACTGTCTCTATGCCTGCCACATACTAAAATTCTTCTTTTCTGAAACCTCTTGAGCCAGGGTCCACACACAGTTCAAATCACTTCAGCACCAATGTCTTCCACATCCTATTATAGACTGTCAAGCCCAGCTTAAAGTATTCAACTGCTTTCCTAATTAAAAATCTATATTACTCCAAACAAAAACACAGTCAGGCCTACCCCAGCAGTACCCAAGTCCCTGGTACCAACTTCTGTCTTAGGTTTCTATTGCTGTAATGAAACACCATGACTATGGCAACTCTTATCAAAGAAAACATTTCATTGGAACTTGCTTACATCAGAGAACGGTTAGTTCATTATTGTCATAGCAGGAAAAATGACAAAGCACAGGCAGACATGATGCTGGAGAGGGAGCTGAGAGTTCTACATCTGGACCCATCGGCAGCTGGAAGAGAGAGTGATACTGAGCCTGGCTTGAGCATCTGAAACCTCAAAGCCTACCCCCAGTGATGCAATTCCTCCAAAAAGGCCACACCTACTTTAGCAAGGCCACACTTCCTAATAGTGCCACTCCTTTTGAGCCTATGGGGGCCATTTTTATTCAAACTACCACAGAGTTGATGCTACCATAAGTTTTGATAGATGGATCTAGGAGGAAGCTAGCCTATTGGCAAGTCAAACTGTTTTTGTGGCCCAGTGAGCTAACCAATGATGTTAAAGTGCTAACTCTCCGTAGTTCTGGGAAACGGCCAGGCTGCAGTTGAAGAACATCTGAATGAGTAATTCCTCTTAGTGACAAGTAGTTTAGTAACTCTCAAGCACTCAAATAATTTACAGTCTGCTCACATCACTGCCACACAGAGCCCCTTTAGGACAAGTTTATGGAAAATGTATTCTGATTTGTAACTAATGTATCAATCAGCTAGCAATAAATTGTGCTTCTGTGCTACTGAAGCATTTGGGTTTCTCTGTAGATTAAATAGTTTCTCTGCATCATTTATTTATTTTACAGTTTTCATTGGCTTTTGAGTCAAGCTTTAGAAAGCTGGCATGGGTAAAATCCTCATGTACCTGATAAGCAGAGATGAGTCTCAGTTTCTTACATGGTAAATGGACAGAACAGCATCTGTCCAAAGAATCAGTGAAATCAGATTAAGTAATACAGCAAAATAGGACTTAACCACAGCCTGATGCTTCTCACTAAGTAGCCTCAGTCTATTATCTTGACGCTGGAAGCATTTTGAGAAGTTCCAAAGACAGCGAGGTCTGGGCAGTGAAAAAGAATGAGATGGAAAAGGAAGGGTAGTCTATTGCCGAGAGGTGTCAGGAGGATGGCACTGAAAAGACCTTCAGTCACATACTGGAGCTCCGGCAGAATCTGCCATCTTCCTCAATCCCTGGGAGCCACCTGGAGCATAGCTGGACCATGCAAATAGTAGATGCAGATTGTCTTTCTGGGTGTCACACTCAAGATCACAGGTAGCCTCTTCATGGCGATAGCTGAGCACTGCAGAAGAATGTAGGTCCACCTGCCTCCTGTTGTAACCAAAGCTCTCCCTCCTCTGGATGGGCTAGAAGAGGCCATGGCATTCATACGCTATGGATGGGGAAACTCCTCCAAAGAAGCATGGGGAGCTTCTAGCAGCCACATCCCTATGACCATGAGAGAATCATAGCCAAGAGTCAAGATGCCTATGACCACTGCAGGGTCATGCTAATTCACCAAAGACAAGTGCACCCTGTCCTGATCAAGACATTAGGAAGGTTTTATACATATATTAATCTGTACAATAGTCTTGTTTTAAAGGGAGGAAGCTAAGTTTCTATTAGGCAGAATTTGGTAGTACTCCAATACAATGTTTGCTTTTCTAATTATCCTAAACTTCTCAGGCATATAAAATGTCCAAAGGCTTCTCATAGGTCGTGGGAAGAGGGGAAGGTTGAGGGTGGGGAGGAGAAGTGGGAGGAGGGGGAGAAGAGGGAAGACTTCTCATCTAGTTTCAATGTACAAACCCATGAAAACAGTTTGTAACAGTTTGGTAAAGACCCACGATCATAGGCATGCAGGAGACAAGCATTCAGGAAGATAGGCCAGAAAATGGCTGGTGCCCATTCAACAACTAGGCAGTGCTGGTCATGTGCCATCGCCTTGACCACGACAACCCCTAGATGGTTCTAGATGCCTTGGAGAAGAGTTGCCCCACTCAGAAGCTTCCCACATGAAGAGGCATGTTTACAGGACAGAGAGCTATCAGGAAGAAGCTTGGAACATGTTCAGCACTAAACCATAGATTCGTTTTTAGTCACAATAGTCATGTTGACTTTTCTATGAAGATTTTTACTTAGGGATGGAAGCAAGGCTCTAAACAAGCAAAGGAATTGCTGTAGTTGTTTAGGACTCTCCGAGGCAGAGAGCAAGTCACTGTCACTGATGCATGAAAACCTAGATAATTCTTACTCTCTGAGCAAATGCACAAAAGAAGAAATATGTGAGTGAGATGCAGAGCCCTGATGCTCTGTCTGCTCAGGAACTCAGGTAGACATGGGCATATGAACAGATGAAGCTGTGTTCCAGTTTGCCTCTAAGAGTCCAATGTGTAGTGAGGAGACAGAAAAGATGGCCACAGCCTCCTTCGCAGACTGTCTGAGAGTTTGTCTCATTCCACACAGTGGATGGTAGAGGATAACAGTGACAGGAGAATAGGCAATGGGAAGAACCAGTCTGCTGGTGTCCTCTGAGAGCAGGGGCACAAGAGGTGGCAGGTGTCCCTGGACAGAAGGAATTCTGGGATATGAAGAGTATGAAGCAGGACTCAGGGACTTCTGTGAGTCCGTCGAGAGGTTTTGGTTTGAGAAGCTAAAACAAACTCTTTCTCCCACTTAGAGGGTTGAGGCCAGAGCAAGAACAACATAAACATCAAAACCCAACATCTAAACAGCAATTGACAAAGGGCTGTGCCCAGCACACATGTTCCAGGATGCAGAAAGCTCCAGATGTTACTTAGTTAGATCAGGAAGGCAAGCCACATACTCACTCGTGAGATCTCTGCCTGGAAATCTCTGGACTCAGCCAATAGTATAGAATGAATTGCTGGGAAGTCTGCTTCCCTGGGCATACCATTTGGAAAGGTTCAGTGTGCCCAGAAATGGCATTGGAAAAGTTTCCCAGCTGTTGACAGCTGTTGTTTGGTTGACAGGCTAAGGAGAATGTTAGTGTCACGGAAGTGAAGAGCTTCTAAGCAGTCATGTGGGACAGAAATGGCCACATGGAAGACAGGTCTAGGAAAGTAGACAACAATGAACTCCCAAGTCCAGCTGCCCATTAGAATACCCAGGATACCTCTTCAGAATGGAAGACTTCATTTGTCCCTGGTGGGAGAGGAATACTCTTGCAAAGATGATATGAGACCACAGTCTGGTGTTGGGTAAGTGCCGTAGATACCTTCTCCAGTGGCCAGTTTTCTCTCTGGAAACAGGAAGGACTGGGTTGAGGGTAGCTCGAGGTTGGACAATGAACTCTTGCTGCTACTAGGGTCAGCAAAACTCCAATGCTTGAGATTCAAAACTGTAAGCAGAAGATCTGTGGTGATAGGAAGACTTTATGGGTTTTTTTTTTTTGTACCTTCTTCCAAATCTAATATACTTTGTGTGGTTATGGCACATTTTGATCTGCATTGGCCACAGTATGAATGTTCGTAGGCCAGCTGAGTCAGTTCCAGGTCATCCCTATGCCCAGCTAGAAAGACCTTCATTACTAAAGAAAACCCGATCAGATCTCCTGCAGCATTGAAGTGGCTTCCCAGTTCTTCAGTTGAACACCACAGTGAAGTATTAATAGATGGTTCTCATTTCCAAGACAGAAAACTATCCTTAAACATTATGATTCTTATGAAGCAATATGCATCTGCTTGTTAGAGACACCCCTCGATGGCTAAGAACAGAGTTACATGCTAGATCAATTTATATGGGGGTTGTACACTTGATTCCTGATTCAATGAATATTTGCTTAGTGAAGAGTTATTGGTCAATTTTTTAACACACTAAATATTGGTGATGTAGATCTTGTATAAGTTATCTGACCCTTTTATTGCTTGTTGTTTCTCATGGTAATCAGCTTGAATGCTTTTTAAATTTTTTTGATTTGCTGAAAAAAAAAATTAAAAATAAAAATTAAAAAAAAAAAAAGAGACACCCCTCGATGTGCTGGGAAAGAACAGAGGCTTCCGCACATGCTCAGGATCCCCAAGATTTAATGGGCAGGTGGCTCAGTTGTATCTCTGAATGTGAAAGTTAAGTGCATAGATTATCCCATTTACCTTAAGTGTGTATGATAATTTGCTGTCTATTGTTGTGTTGAGACACCATGGTGAAAAGCACCTTAAGCGGTAAATGGTTTATTTCAGCCTACAGGTACAGTCCATCATGAAAGGAAGTCAGATCTGGAACCTAGACACAAGAACTAAAGCAGAGGCCATGGAGGGTTGCTACACAGTGGCTTACTCCTTGTGGCTTGCTCAGCCTGCTTCCTGTTTTAGCCCAGGACCACCTTCCCAGGGCGGGCCCTCCCACATCAATCACTGGTCAAGAAAATGTCTCCACAGACCCACCTGCAAGCCAATCTGATAGAGGCGATCCCTTAACTGATGTTCTCTCTTCCAAAATGACAAAAATTTACCAGCAGAGTTGGGGTGAAATTCCATCTCAGACAACTTTCATTGAATTCCTAGATGGAAGAATCTAGAAATCACAAAGGCAATAGAGTTCTATCACCTTTGATAAGTTATTGGATTTCTGGCACCTGTGTCTCCCCATCTGCAAACAAAAATATATCTATAGGATGAAATTTAAAGGGAGCAGTTCTTCCTAACCAGGCTACTTCCCAAATATTGAGATGGACACCTATTGATTTATTCAACAAGCTTTAAGCACAGTAACTGGGCAAATATTCCAAACTTCTATGCTATCTAGTTACTTCCCAGACACATGCCTGAGTAACTTGCGTTTAGTTTCTCCTTGGCTTGCCCTGCTGTAGCTGTTTGTCCTTCATGAAGACCTCCCTTGGCAACTCTTCCTCATGCCTGATCTCACAGCAGCCTCTTCTTCCTCCTTCCTTTTCCTCCTCTTCCTCTTCTTCTCCTCCTCTTTCCTCTTCCTCTTCTTCCTCCTCCTCTCTTCTTCCTCCTTTTCCTCTTTCTTCCTTCCTCTTCCTTCTTTCCTCTCTCCTCTTCCTCCTCCTCCACTTCTTCTTCTTCTTCTTCTTCTTCTTCTTCTTCTTCTTCTTCTTCTTCTCTCTTCCTCTTCCTCTTCCTCTTCCTCTTCTCTTCTTCTTCTTCTTCTTCTCTTCCTCCACCTACGTCATGGCCCTTCTTAGCCTGGACCCTCACCTGCCTCTTCTCCTGGCAGATTCCTCTCTCACTCTTTTCCCTTGGATGATCAGAAGTCCAGCTTTTCTCTCTCATCTACCCAGTCATTGGCTGTTCAACCTTTTATTCACCAATTAGAAATAATTGGGGAGCATTCTTTGCACCACAATGATCATGGCAATGCCTGTGTCCAGACTGTAACTAGATCTCAGGGCACAGAAATCAGCATCTGAATACACAGTGCACAAAACCCTCCTCCAACACATATCCATTCTCCATTCAATAGTTTGTTCTGAAAATGGAATATGCAGTCATGTGAATGGAAGATGGCAGACCCCAGAGAACACTTCCTTTGCCTTCTTGTATTCATGATGCTGAGCCATTGGCTGTGTGCAGATATTTGCTGCTGAGCACTTCAGGGCTGGCTCAGGGGTATGAAGGGAATGAGGATGCCCAGCCCATCCTTCCCCACCACTCCATATCAATTCTGAAATGGCCATGGTAGAAATCACCCTTTGAGTCTGTGCCACTCACTCTGGACCTGTCATCAGAAGGGGCTAGCTATATATGGTTCAGTGGGTAAAAGCACTTGCTGAGCAAGCTTTGGCAGCTGAGTTTGATCCCCTGGAACCCATGTAAATGTAGAAGGAGAGAACTGACCCCAAAGAATTGTCCTCTGACCTCCATATGTACACCACGGCATGCCCTCTACACAACATGTACATATACACAATAACCAACCAATTACAAATAAGGAAAAAGGGGTTGGGTATGGTGGTGATTTATGTCTGTAAGCCTAGCAGAGACTAACACAGGTGTGTCACTGAATGTTCAAGGCCAGCCTGAGCCATATTATGAGTGCTAGTACAACCTGGACTACAGTGTGAAAAAAAAAAAGGGCTCCAAAGCCAAACAAAAAATAAAAGACAAGTTTTTAAGTTAAAAAACAAAACAAAACAAAAACAAAAAAACAAAAAACAAACCCTAGAAGGGACATCAGCTAAAGTCACCAGCATGCTGTCATGAACGTATTTCTTGTGTCTTTCTCCTGCCTAGAGTAGCCTTGGGATCAGTGGGGAATCGTAGCAGGCAGGGCTTCAGACACAAAGGACTACATATCTGCGCATGAGCAGTAGACAATACGGGGATTGTCTTAGAGAGCCGGACAGTACAGAGATGGCTCTGTTGGGAAGCTGCTTGCCCTACAAGCATGAAAGCTCAAGTTTGATCTCCAGAACATGTGTTTAAAAAGAAGCCAGGCACCATAGTACATACATTTATGATCCCAGTGCTGGGGAAACAGAGGCTAATGGATCTTTGGGGATCATTGGCCAGCCAAGGTGCCTAACCCGCTCAACAAATTCAAAGCCAGAGAGAATAAAAAACTAAAGAAGTAGACAGGACCCTGAGGAATGACCCCCAAGGCTATCATCTGTCCTGAACACACACACACACACACACACACACACACACACACACTTCACATGAGAGGGGGCAGTTGTGAGTAACACGACACCCTTGCAGACATTATAAAAAGTCAAAACCCACTCACGTGTCAGCCCAATTCCAAATAGTGTAGAGATTCTAGTGACTTTGGACAACATTCTAATCTGTTTGCCACACAGTCTTTGCTCTTCCAAGAAAGGTAAAAGCTTAAGGGATAATTCCTCACCCAACACACACTTTTTTAACCACTAAGAAGAACGTTAACCTGGGCAAGCTTTATGAAACACTTGACAAAGACAGGAAGAAAATCAGCCCAGGCCTGCAGTATCTTGCCTGCTGGGGGTGCGGAGGAGCAGCAGCTGCTGCACTCGGGTGACTCTGGAGTCTGGGGTTTCCATGGGTTAGGTCCACGCCTCT
Organism: Mastomys natalensis; assembly: GCA_021653895.1. Taxonomy (NCBI): domain Eukaryota; kingdom Metazoa; phylum Chordata; class Mammalia; order Rodentia; family Muridae; genus Mastomys; species Mastomys natalensis. The sequence continues at coordinate 84,321 of JAJTUV010001279.1, forward strand.
CCTACTGGGGGAGAAGCTTGCCTTTTGTGTTTCTGATGGCGCTGCACCCTAAAAGCAGTGCCAAGAAGTGCAGTGCCAAACAAGAGAACATTTTGCTGGCTGTGATACCGGGTCTCCTCCCAGCTCCCTGGCCCTCTGTGGCCTTCGGAGCTGGAACCTGGCACCTGCTGGCTAGTGAACGCCTCTGAAATTGTGTGGTGCCCCACTGTACTTTGCAGTGGGATCTAGCCTGGGCTTTGTGGATGTGCTCTAGTATCCCTGACCACCACTAAATATCACTGTACTGCCTCTGCTTATGACAGTACAAATTGTCTCCAGACATTGCTGTGTCCCCTGGGAAACAACATGATCCCTAGTTGAGAGAACCTTTATTCCCGGGAGAACCGAGTAGCCTGTTCTTCCTATTTCTGGGGTGAAGAGTTGTGGGGAATTCTCTGCTTTCTGAACCCCAAAACTTGTTATCCATATCCTGAGTCTCCTTTAGTTTTTCCTTTTCTGTGCCAACTAAAGGACAGTTGAGTTTAGAAAAAGCCACGAAGAGCATGAAACGTTCTGGCAGTGGGGTTTCAGAGCCAGAATTGGCCTTCCTGGCTTCAAAGATCATGAAACCTCTCATTTGTACTCCACAAAGCAGCAATTTCTCACAAGGATACATTTTTTTTTTTACTCTTTTTAAAGTCAAGTACAGCTTGGTAACCACAGAGTACAGAAAATACAGGCTTTCTGCAAGAAGCAATTATTCAAAACCCGAAGACAAAAAAAAAAAATGAGCATGTCAAATCACGTCAGTCAGAATTCACAAGACAACTGGAGTTCTTCGCTCAGAAGCAACACAATGCTCTGGGTTTTTTTTTTTTTTTTTTTTTTTTCCTGCTGACTTTATTTCTTAGAGACTTAGCCCAAGATGTCTCCAACTGCTGACCTTTTCAGGAAAAACAAGAAGACATAGGTGGGGTATGTGGGATTTTGCTCGAAATGCTCCATGACCATTACAACCATAATTAGACCCTGCGATGGAATGTACTAGAATCTGCCTCCAGGATCACTTACAGGGTCTGGAGAAGCCACAGAAAAACTGAACACTTCAGCACTGGTAAGATATTTCTGGGCTGGCACGGGAATACTCAGCTCGTGGAATACAGATCAGCAACCCTACACTCTAATTCCACCCTTCACATGTAGCATGATTATCCACCCTCGCTGTGGAAGCAGCAAGTCAAAACTCGAGGTTTGCTTGCCAGAAGGAAGCCTACCCTTCAATTCTGTGGTTAATGCCACCTAGGGATATAATTACACCAGCTAATATCATCTTTCTACTAAAAAGGAAGGAAATGGATCCTCATGGCCAACATTCATACAACTCAACCATTTTAGGTTAATATCAAATGCCTAAGGCATTTGTATTCTGAAGACTAAAAGGGAAAATTTGAGCCTTAGGATGCTGTAGGACATCTTCCCCCACTTAGCTGATGTTCACTTCAGAAACGTTCTTGAAACACTGTATTCATGTTCTTAAAAGACTTTTGCTTAAAAGAAACCTTTTTTTAAAAATTATTATTACATCACATATACAGCAGTTTCAGGGAGTAATCAACTATTTGGTGAATTTTTGGTTCTTCCCATGAAGACTCAAAGAATTAAGATTGTGTATTCAACTAGGCAGGCACAGAAATCATTTTTGCTTAAAAGATTTGAATGGGATATTTATTGAGAAAGCTTTATGAATGGGATAATTGCTTTTCGATTCAAAAGTTAATCCCCAAAAGTAAATTGGGCATTTAGGAGATCTGTGCATGAATAGTGTCAAAATAGAAATGGCTAAAGCCTGAATAGGGGGCCAGCAAGATGGCTCAGTCGGTAATGGCACTTGCTGCCAAGCCAGGGACACGAATCTGGTACCTGGTGAACTATATTGTTGAGAAGGAGAACTGACTCTGCTCCTTATCCTCTGACTGCCACACATGTGCATTGTCTATTTCAGCTTACCCTTACAGGTGACAACCCATCACTGAGGGAAGTCAAGGCAGGGCAAGACCTGGAGGCAGGAGCAGACACAGAGGGCATAGAGAAATGAAGCTTACTGACTTGTCCGGGCTTGCCCAGCCTGCTTTCTTCTTTCTTTTTTTTTTTTTAAAGTGTTCCTTTTTAAAAATATTTATTTATTTATTTATTACTACTTACTTACTAATACAATGTCGCTATCTTCAGACACACCAGAAGAGGGCATTGGATCCCTTTACAGATGGTTGTGAGCCACCATGCAGTTGCTGGGAATTGAACTCAGGACTTCCAGAAAAGCAGTCAATGCTCTTAACTGCTGAGCCATCTCTCCAACCCCCCAGCTGCTTTCTTATAGAACCCAGGACCACCAGCTCAGAAATAGCACCACCCACAATGGGGTGGGCCTTCCTCCATCAATCACTAATTAAGAAAATGCCTTACAGTCAGATCTTATGGAGGCATTTTCTCAACCGAGGTAACTCTAGCTTGTGTCAGTTGACATAAAACTAGCCAGCAGAGTATCCAAGGCTCATATATAAACATTCATAGCTGCATTGTTCAAAAGAAGCCTAGAAATTTCATGCAAGCCAAATGTCCATCAACTAAAGGAAAAATAAAATGAGCTGTGTGTGCACAATGAAATATTATTTAGCTATAAACAGGAACAGAGTCTAATCCACAATAAAGCTTGCATAAAGCTATAAAACAGTATTAAAATCATTTTGCTTAAACTACACCATTTTAGTGTAACCTATGATATGCATAGCAGATTCAGAGAGAGTTCAAGCATGTAGTGAACAATTGGTTCTCCACTGGTAACTCAAAAAAAAAAAAAAATCAACATTAGGCCGCTTAACTGAAGGGAGCATGAAAAGTACTTTCATTAGAGGGTTAAACACAAGAAGAATCCAGATATAAAAGTGTCATCTACTGCCCAGATGACTGAGAAAAAGTTCAAGTGTTAGTAATTTTTCCAAGAGGGGGTATTACAGGAAGATGAGACAAAATCAGAGAAGGGAAATGGAGAGGGGTGGGTGAGCAAGACAGGATAGTTGTGTGTAGACAGAACCAAAGCTGGTCTAGGCCTATGTAGAGGCATCACAGTACAGCCCACTGATTTTACATGAGTTAACTTTTACCAACTGAAAACCCCACAGTCAAAAAGATAACAATGTTTCTAAAATGGAATCTATTCCCATACTTCTTCCTATTTAAGTTCAGTACCGGGCCTAACATGGAGTTTTAAACTTACTTCTTAACACACATTTCTTTCTTGTGCCCCAATGAGAACCGCAGCATATTTACCAGAATCTACTCAATGAAACAGAACCGTGTCCCATTGATGCCCCATAGGAAACTCCAAATATTGCAACAAAAGTACATACGAAGATGCTTAAACCTTTTCTGAAATGTTTGTTCCAGACTCTGTCCACTCTACCTTGGGACTCTTCCTCCATGCAAAGCCATGGCATGGAGCACTCCAAAGGTTCTAAACATTATCAAAGAACCAAAAAGAAATCCAAATTGCCTTGTAAGTGTGAACCGTTTTTTTTTTTTTTTTTTTTTTTTTTTTCCATTCTTGGTTGAAAAATGGCTGCAGATACTGCCTCAGATTTTCCAAGCTATAAATCTCTCTTAAGCAAGGACTAGGCAAGGACGTTTTTAGCCCCAGAGAATATTTTTGTCAAAAAGATGTGACTGAAAAAAAATCAAGGCGTCATGATGGCATCTGTGTGCTGTGTTGGCTGCAGAGGTCACCGTTGGGAAACAGGTCATCACTAAAAAAATCAAAAACCAAATAAGTAAATAAAAGAAACTAATCCTTAGAAAACTTGACTCGATTCAATCAAATTCAACAAAAATAGCACACATTAAGAATGATAAAAATGCCCCTGTTCTTTGGCTCAGTGATCTCTCTTTCAACATTTATCCTAAAGAAAAGCAAGCCACAGCAACATGATGTAGTATGTGGGAAGAGCTCAAGAATCAAGTATAGGAATTGGTTAATTAAATTACTATACATCCTTTTGATGAGATTCCTATCTCCATAAAGACATGGAAGATACTTGTGAGGTAATAGATCATGAGTTATTATGTAGCAGGGAGAGGACTAAAATGTAGACTATTGTAATTATGCAAGCAAATGTATCTGCGTGGAAAGGACTAGAAGGAACTGTGTAAAAGTATGAATTTTTGTGTACCAGGGTGGGCTACATGTATCATTTGCTTCTCTTACTGTGACAACGTTTCTGACAAAAGCAACTTAACAGATGTAGTGTTTGTTTCAGATCATAGGCTGAGGTACAGAGCAGAGAGGGTTGGGTGACTTCCCAGGAAATGACAAGAAAGTATAGTTGTTGGAGTATGAGCTAGCTTGTCACATCCCATTATCAGTCAGGATAGTGCTAGGCTAGCTTTGTTCTCTTTACGCAGTTCAGGAGCCCGTTCACAGAATAACAACGCCCATATTCAGAGTAGGTTTGTCTTCATCATCAGTGAATCCCCTCAGGCAACAATCTCATGGACACACCTACAAGTGTGTTCATAAGTGTAGTCAAGTTGACAGTGAAGACAACCTATCACATATGCATCCTTATTCTCCCATGTTCTAAAATGAAAAAATGTTATCCATTGTATAATCCAGAAAAAATTTAGACACCATACAAATTTTATGAGTGCTGTCACTACTGACTACACTTATGCTATTGATGACAGAGAAATGACCATTGGAGATTTCACTGTCAAAAAGAAAGGAAAGACCAAGCTAGAGTTGAGGCCAGAATGTGATTCTCTACAACTTTAGCCAAGAGAAAAATGTTTAAACAACAGGACTGATGAAAGAGGCTCCTGAATTCTGTACATATACTATTGCTATTAACTTTTTATCCCATCCTCTGGGAAGAAACTGCAGATAGATCAAAGTTCCCTTTATGGTCTACTGGCCTGGCCTGGCAAGTCTCCAGTCACTAAGGTGGCTAATCCCTAGAGTTCTTCACCAGACACTTTTGAGAGTGACTGACAGGGAGCCAGCCACCCTGGCCAGGCAAAATGAGCCACGGTTTATAGCGGCTAATTTCACAGGTCAACCTAGCTGGGTCATGCTACCCACTCATTTGGTCAAACATTGTAGATGTTTCTAAGAAGATATATTTTAAATGAGATAATACTTTCACCAACAGACTTCTAATGAAAATTATTCTCCACAGTGTTGATGGGCTTCATCCAAAAAAGTCAAGGCGCTAATAAGAAGAAGACTGATCCCTGGAAGATAAGAATTCTGCCAGCAGATAGCCTTACACTTAAAGTGAAACATCGTCTCCTGCCTGGTTCTCCTGCCAAGGTCTAGCTTGCCTGTCTTCCCTCAACTTTGGCCTTTCCAGCTATCAGTTCCTTTAAAATCCATTAATGGACCAGTCAGCCAATCTCCTGTCTATTTCTCCTGTCAGTGTGTGTGTGTGTGTGTGTGTGTCCTTCTCTGTAATGTAACAAATTTATATCACATGCATATGTATACATACAGTACATACATACTCTTTAAACACACACACACACACACACACACACACACACATGCCTCACATTCTCTTTCTATTCCTCTAGAGAACCCCACCAAGACAAAGGCCTGCATCCACACATGGGTGTGTACTGTCACCAGGCATAGAGGAGGTGTCAGAGAACAACTGTCAAATGAGGAAGGGAGGAAGGGGCCGCTGTTGGGTCCTAGAATGGAGCTCTCTCACGCCAGTTGTTCATGTCCCTCTGGAAAATCCATGTAAATTAAATCATCTGCAAACTCTTCAGCATTAATAACTCATAGAGTTCCTGGACCTGCATAAGTAATATGTTTAAAAATACAAAGAGCCAGACTTAGTGGTTCATGCCTAAAACCTCAGGGAAAGCTGACACCAGCAGATTGCTGTGTGTTTGAGGCAGCCTAGGCTATACAGTGAGTTCTAGACCAACCTGGGCTACAAAGTAGGGATCCTGAGATCTTGTCTCAGAAACCCTGGAAGGGAAGAGACAATGAATATAAGTTAAGTGTGTGATGTACATAAATTAAAATTTCATAACAAGGTCCATTCATCTATACAATGAATATATGCTGGGAAAAAACAAGAAAATATAAATTAAATTAATTAGGCCCCAAAAAAGGAAAGAAGAAATTACAGTTGTCATTTCATCCCTGCACTTGCTCACTAGCATCTGAAATTGCTAAGCACACATCTGAGCCTGCTGCTGATGCTGCCCCTTAGCATCTGCAGTGAGGTCTCAGTCTTCACTGCTCAAGGGCTTGCCATGAAATCACACTGCTCACAGGATTGCCCTGTTCCCAACCTCCGCCGTCTTTCCCTGTGAACATTCACAGGCACACAGCAATTGTGCCCACTGTTTTTGGTAACTTAACATGGAATGCTGTAGGAAAAGACCATCCTATCCTGTTAGTTTTTCAAGGCATGGATCAAGTCAGGCATGAGGCTGGCGCTTGTCTGCCATCTTAGCCGGTTGCAGAGAGATCATTGCAAATTCAAGTCCATACTGGGCTACATAGGGAAGACCCTGTCTCAGATAAACAAGCAGAAAAGACACTTATCTGCCCATGTTTTAGTTACTATTTTATTGCCATATCTCTAGTTTTGAAAGAATTCAAATCCTTTATTTTAGTCAGAGTATAGTGCTTTTAAATTTTCCTATAAAGTGCTTTTCTTTTTCAGGGACTCTCAAAAGATCTGATTGAAAAACCACCATTTACACAACCGTTTTAAATCAGCAAAAATTAACTAGACGTATACTGGTTTACTCTTTTAACACTTTTTTTTTTTTTTCTGAACTGGATAAGCTCTAGCTTGTGTGATTAAATACCTGACTGTTTTACTGTCCCCAAGACAGGAGCATGCAGGGGAGACCTAAAGCCTCTCACTTGAAGCTCGGGTGTGAGTGCCTTCACAGACAGAAAATTAAAATCTTTGCTTTTTCTCCTCCGTTCTCTTTATTTCCCTTTCAGTGAAACTCTCCTGAGGTTTAGTCTGAGGAAACAGGGTCAAAAGTCAGCTTGTCTGAGACACTTGTTCCTGCCTAGAGCGGCGAGTGAGAGCTGCTCTCACTTACAGTTGTGATACGTTTGTGCTTTGAGAAAGCCAGTCTGCTAGTGTATCAACTCCCCGGAAAGACAAATCCCTGAACCGCAGAGCACAAAGCACCAAGCACCCACTTCCATCCCCAGAGTCATTCTTACAACACTTCCTTCTCAAGTAGCCTAAACTACCTCTCAGGACTTCAGCCAGCTCTACCTACTATTGGACTTGCTTTGCTTTGTTTAGAGGCCAGAGCCTCACACATAGAAGACAAGCACTATGCCACCAAGCTATATCCTCAGCCAGTATGTGTGTGTGTATGTGTGTGCATATAGAAACCATAAGTCAACCTTAGTTGTCATTTCTCAGACTCCATACAATTTGTTTTATGATATAGGTCTCTCACCGGTCTGGAGCTTGCCAAGTAGGCTAGGCTAGCTGAACAGCAAATCCCAAGGAGTGTTCTCTCCCCTTTCCCCAACTGCTGGTGTAACAAGCTTGTGGCAGTATGCTTGGTTCTTTTGCATAGATTCTGAGAATGGAACTTAGGTCCTCATGTTTGTGTGACAAGTACTTTACCAAATGAGCCATCCCCACCCCACCCCCAACCCCTGGCCCTCACCCCTTATGGGAAATTTTACTTTGAGGCACAGTCTCACTAGGCTACCCAGGCTAGGTTAGACATAGGGATACTCCAGGGTTATCGTCACAAGTAGCAGTGATTGTAGACATACACCATGACAGGCTCATGGATCTTAATCCTGAGCTACCCTCAGGCTCTTGTGGATCTCTCACCTGTCCAGATGCAGTCAGATGGGAGAGTACTTACATACCAGAATTCCTAAACCCCACCCTAGACCAGTTAAAGCCAAATGAACAGGGTGGAGCCTCCCTTCATTGTCCTGAATCAGGTGAAGTGAATGTTCAGACTCCTGGGACAGACAGAGTTCCTAAAGAGAGTTTTGAGAAATTGTTGAAGTAACTCTGTACTGAAAATTGCCCTCAAAAGACTCCAGGCCATATGCTTCAGTCAACTGAAAGGCCCTGAACTCTACGGCTTTTTACAAAGAACGCCTACTTCTCAAAAATGACAAACCTTCTAAGGCTCCCCAGAGAGTCATGTGTCCAACAGTTGAATCTATGTCCTGTTGGGGGTTTTCCCCCCTGAAAACACATGTGTCCTTTTGTTCCATGGTCTCACTTGGCACCCAGTCCCCAGTTTGTGTGCCCATCAGATTAGCTCAAATTCCATGCTTTCTCTGCTCTGACAAGCTAATGCAGAGACCTACAATTACCTGAGGGCTGGTTTGAGCCCTAAATGGAACTAATGTCTGCCCTGACCAAATGCCTCAAGACCCACTCCTTTTCTCCCCCCTCCTGTAAATTGCTTTTATAGGCTGTCTTCCAGAAGTAAAGCCCCAATACAAGTTAGAACTGTAAGCCTACTAGATTTTGTTCACTACTATTGTTGAATCTTTGCCACTACATTTCAAAAGCCTAGCAAAATGGACAGTGTCATTCTTATAGTGATGGACAGAATTGCTACCTCAATGTAACCTCACTTCATATGCACCAGAAGTGAGAAGAACGCACTAGCACCTTTGCCTTCCATAAGTAGGTTTTATATGTCAGGACTTAGGAAGCCCTTGCCTGTTGGTATCTGCATCTTGAAGCACTAAACCTCTGTAAGGAGAAAGAAACCTACTTGGCACTCAAGTTGAAAATGCCAGAAATATTAGGAAATTCCAACTCTGGTTCTTAAATGATGACATGGCACACAAATTTGTTCTGGCTGGTTAAAGTTTTACAAACATAGGAAAGACAAAAAGAGAAATGGTTAATAAGGCCCAGTTCTTGCTTATGGGCCCCATGGGAAAAAATAGCATAATATTAGTATCAAATTACCTTCCATATCCATCAGCAGTGAGTTGTTCTAAGTCAGTCCTGAGAGGGACAATCAGATAAAGCCCTACCAAGTGCCTGTGGAATTCGCTGCTCCTGGCGTCAGTACTGAAAGGGTAAGAGGGAGCCAAGCAGAGCCAACTGTGCCTGTGGGAGGGTGGGATGTGCTCACCTACCTGACTTCAGGAGAGCCACGTCTCCCTTCCAGCACAGGCCACATTCCCCGGCTGTGCTCAGGAATCTCAGTGAAGGCCTTCAGTGGTGAAAACTGGAAGTTTCTCTATAGGATGCCTTAGTGGGACTGGGATGATCCATCCTTTCTCTGCCTCAGTAGTCAAAGTAGACTTCCATTTCCCTGAGCTCAATTTTGTTCCTGAACCTTCCATTCTGGCTGTATGCCCAAATGCTAGAGTACAGAAGATATCAAAGATCTCTTTGGTTCTTAGGAGATAGGTGCTTCCGGGCTGCTTTGAAAGCATCTATTCCCCTCTCGTTTTAGAATTGCAATGTACCTAAAGTGGTGACTCCCAATCTGCAGGGACCTAAGAGGCCACTTTGTCAGCAAGTGTGGTCTCTGTTACGTGGTCATATTGTAACATGGTCATACACAGGACCGTTCTTCAAATATGGACAAAGAGTGTTCCTAATGACAACAGACAAATCCAGGTAAAAGCATGTCTTGATTTAAAGTAAGCTTCTAAACACACATTGATAGTCCGAAGAATTGTTAGATGTTCTAAGCAGAGCTGCTGTACTTGGAATCACTGAGCTACAGCTTTTGTTACCATCAGATTTCATTATCATCCTGAAAGTCATTTTCAAGTTCCCCTAAATATAAGCATGAAAGTTTGAGAAACAAGATTCAAGATGCTGCAACTTTATTGTTCCCATTCCACACATCAGAAGTAGTTCAGCGTATGATAGCAACAATGGTGGATTCTGGGACAGCATTCAGAACCAGTGGCAGCTGGCCTGGAGGCGGATAAATCCTCAGGTCAGGAGCTCAGGTCTCCTGCCCTTCTTACAGCCTTCCCATCTTGTATCAACTCACTGTTTGGATATGATCAAATTCAGCTATGTGTAACAGCTAAGAAGGTGGGCTTTGGAGTGGGCTGTGCCCACATAAATTACAGCTCTCTTCTCTCTCTCTCTCTCTCTCTCTCTCTCTCTCTCTCTCTCTCTCTCTTCTCTCTTTCTCTCTCTCTCTCTCAGTTGATAACTGTGTAGTCTTACTGAACTTACCTTTCTCAGCCTCAGGACACTCAATACAATAAACAGGTCCCCACTAGTTCCTGTTTTGGGATAGGTGGGGCCTTAGCCTCAGGGCCTGCCAATCACACTGGCTGCTCTTAAAATTCCTATCCATCTGTTGGTCAGGCCCCTGTGCATTCCTTCAGAGGATATTTTGGAAACATCTACTCCAAGTCAGGTACTGATCCAGAGCACAACTTCCAGAACCATCTACATTTCAGTTTCTCTCTCTCTCTCTCTCTCTCTCTCTCTCTCTCTCTCTCTCTCTCCCTTTCTCCCTCTCCCTCCCCCCTCCCTTTTCCTCTCCTCCTCTCTTCCCTCTCTGTCTCCCTCTCTCTGTGTGTATGTATGTGTGTGTGTGTTTATGCGTGTGTGGGTATGTATGCAGATGTGTACACATGTGTATAGCAGCCGGAGGACCATAACCTTACATGCCATCCCTCAGGAACCACCCACCTTGTCTTTTGAATCAGGTTTCTCATTGCCAGGAGCTAGGTGAATAGGCTGGCCGGGCTGGTCAGTGAGCCCTAGGAACACACATGTCTCCATGTCCCAGCACAGAAATCAGAAACATGTGCTGCCATGCCTGGATTTTTTTTTTTTTTAATGTGGTTTCTGGGAGTTGAACTCAGGTCCCGTGCTTACATAGTAACCACTTTACAGACTCATTCTGCTAGCCTTTAAAAAAAAATTTTTTTTTTTTTGGTATCATCTATGCGTTTCAGATTAGTAACAGCTTTAGGGACTTTATATATAGAAGCCCTTCCTCCTATTGCCCAGGTAGAAAATGGGACATACATTCCCAAGTTCCCAGTTAACCTGAGCCTACACTTAGGCTCCTGCACGCATACACTGATAACACACACACACCCTCACACGCACGCATGCGCGCACACACACACACACACACACACACACACATCATCATCATCATCATCTCACTCGTCATCACCATCACCATCTGGGAACACATCACAGTCCTATCATCAGGTAATTATCTCCCTGCTAACTTTGCTCTTCAGAATTCCCTTCCTGTCCTTCATGCAGCTGCTCCTGATTCTAGGAGCCCCGGGGCAGCAGACCTGCTCAGCCTTTCCATCCTGCCTCATCTTGCCTCTATAAAGACACTCTGCCCTGAGCTATACAATTTCCAGAACAAACATGTAGGATGCTTTACAGCCCAGCCCAGTCCAGGAGCAGAAAGCTATCTTTCTGTTCCAGTGACTGTCTTGTTAATTAGTATTTTATCAGCCAAGCAAGACTTGCCCAGACAAACGGGACTATTTTTACCCAGGCTGTCATTGTGCAGGTGTGGCCAACAACGCAGCCAGGGTCTCAGTCCTGTCATCCAACACAGGATGCAGAGAACACTCAGGTGTACCCAGCTGAGCTGAAACACCTGTATGATGGCCACTGGCCCTCTCCAGCCTGTGTTCTTCACACTGCAGGGGTGAATGAATGATCCTGGAGGGTTAGTAATCCAGCCAGGCAGGAGAGGTTATGGGGTCAGGATTCCTGGGAAGAGAGGACCATTAAAATGTACACTTCCTGAGGATAGTAGAGGAAAAGTAAGCTGGGGGAGGGGGAAAACTAAGTGGTTCTGCAGAGCTGGTCCCATCCCCACGGAGGGGCCTCTCTGGGTCACCAGGTCACCACTCCCACTGCTAACCAAATTGTGTCAAGGTTTTGGTCCCTGGGAGTCATGCTTCAGTCCAGCATTTGCACATGGCTGAGTGTCTCCAAATGTGACCTTGCTGAAGGAAAATAGCTCTCATTTGTCACTTTGGGAATAATAAACAATTTCAAACTAGGTTGGGAGGGGCACAGCAGCTATTCGAAACAGTTAAAAAACGGTGTTTTAGGGGGAAAAAAGTGTAACTGTTTCCATCTCTCCAATCTTCCCTTCTCCAAAAAACAACCAAAGGAACACAGGTACACTTGCTTTCATTTACTTTTCATGCTTTCAGAGATCTCCACTAAAAAGCTCAGTGTGTGCTCAGGACAAATTCACCCTTGTGGCTACTTGAAACAAAAACAAACTCCAGCATGAAATACTAAGGCGTTCCTCTTTTCTTACGTAAATAAATCTCCAGATGGCTCATTTGTAGGACTGTGTTTACTAATTCTTGTTTTCTTTCTAGACAATCTGGTCCCAGTAACCATCTTACCAGGAATACTTAGAGGCAAAGCTTCCAAGTTCATTCAGTGGAACATCCATCTGAAGACATGGCCAACCTGTGTACTACAGCAGTGGTGCCAATACCACACCCACATACCACATACACACAGCACACATATACCACACACCTATCACACACATTATACACACATCACACAAATAACACACACATCATATACTCACACATGCATACCACACAGACATTATACACACATATACCACATATACCACACACACTACCACTTATATATTCATGTTCACACCAAACACAACAACACACATACACATCATATACACATCACACACAATGCACATCACATATACACATACTATGCATACATATCACATACACATACCGTGCACACACATACCACATACAGATGCATATACATATCACATACATCACACAAACACATCATGCACATATATCACATACACATGCCACAGACATATTACAAACACACCATACACACATACAACACACACACATTACACACGTACTATAACATACATATACATTGCACACATCATGCATATATGCCATGTACATATTACACACATATGTATATACAACATATACCACACAGACATCATATACAATACACATATCACACACATACATATTACATACACATCTCACATCCCACATATACCCATATACACATTTTACACTATAGATAAAAAACACACATATATACTATAGATCTCTCTCTCTCTCTCTCTCTCTCTCACACACACACACACACACACACACACACACACACATACAGTATCTTATAAAGGACTAAAACACTTGTGCTATTGTTGTTTTTGTTGTTTGGGTACAAGATCTATATTTGACTGTTAAAAGACAATAATTTCAGGGTCATTAGAACATGAAAACTAACGATTGGTGCTTCTAGTTCAGGAATAAAACTCTGTGCTCAAGTCTCTTTTCTCTCTCCCTTCTAGTGACCACTGCAGGCACAGTCATGTGTGGAATCCTTTCCACTTAGAATCAGAAGGATCACGTGACTGTTTCCAACAGCCTCAACCAAGTCACCACCAACAGACCTCACAGTTACGTGTGAGGTGACACACATTTACCACCCCTGAGCCCTTCCTTCCTTTTACCATGGAGTCACCAGAACTGGGATGGGCTCAGCGGCACTCAGTGTCTCCCAGTCAGTTAGAGCACCCATCATTCTGGGAGCTCACCCAGCCTCTCTGCTATAGAATGGGAAGCCATCTGTGATTTCACTGCTCTTGACTGTGCTGTGAAGATGCTGCCTTAGCTTATGAAGTCAAGTGACATGCCTCCATAGTACTGCTGCATCTGGCTTTGTCACCCATGGAAATCAGGGAGAGTTTCCTTTAACATCCTATTATTGTAAAGTTCTCAAAAATGTCACTTCTTGCCTGTTTCTAATTTTAGATTATAATAGCTATCAGGTCTGAAGTTCAATATTGTCTTTTAATGCACCAAGAACCCATGTTACTGTATCATAATTTAAAATAATATTTTGTTAAATATATTTGCATATATTTGACTTCCTTTGTAAGTCTACATATTTAATTTTATGTACTTAAAGCATCATTTCAAGAAGGGGTCCAAAGACTTCACTAAAGGCTATGTTACTTCACCAAGTAGGATCTGTACAATACATATGCAAAGACTAAAAACCTGATTACAAGAAAGCCAGGTCCCCTAAACCCTTAGGTTCATTCTTCATGCACATAAGAGGCCTTGCTTTAAGACAGCCATCTTGGATTAAGCCAATAATTACGTCCATATTGATAAGAGATTATATTAATTTAAAAATTATTTACGTTAGAGATACAACAAGAGGAGAGAGAAAAAAACAGGTAAATGAAATAAAAAGCACAGGCTGTCGTATTCTAATCTCCAAGGTCACTATTGAGATGCACTTGACATAGCACTTTTTACACACTGCACTCAGTACACGAAAATGGAATAAACAACACATTCATTTATCCTACAGCCAACATAGTTCACTTAATAAAATAAAATAGAATGTTGCCACAGATATCTTTCCTTTAAGAAACTTTGACTCATTCTTTTTAGTGACTAAAATATTCCAACAGATGAAAGCATTCCAATGCACATAAGTCCCATATAGGAGAATCTCCCCAGTCCTCACTGGGGCCTGAGTGTTAAACACTTCACTTGAACAGCTCTGGCTAGTTTACCATAGCTAAATCAGTGGCCGAGGCAGTCACAAGAAGAATTAACCAGAACATATATGGATCTGAACAAACCAGACATGTACACATGCATAAAGAGACATGTTCACATGTGAACATACATGCATCTAGACAAACTTGTTCCCAGTTTGATAGGTTGCAAAGAAAGGTTACTCTGTCCTTGGTAAGCAGATATCACCACTACATGGGTCACTGGACATTTGAGGCCAGGTTGAAGCAGAAGCAACAGGCTTGAAACCCCTGCTAAAGACCCCTGAGTGACAGGGTCCAATCCCAAAGTAAAACCAGATTCTGGTTGTCACATGGTCTCTGGAACCCTGAATTAGTGTCACCATTTGTACTCTATGGGGCTGGCCATGAGCCTTCCAAGTTCTACTAGACTCAAGGCACAGCTGGAAAGGGTCCCTACTTTAGTGGGACAATTTCTTTCCATGTTCAGATTCTATGCCTTCTATGGCTGGTACACCTCTGTTACAGACAGTTCTCCTTCAGTGTCTCAACAGATGTCAGCATCTCAGAATTCTCATCAGTTGCCTTGGGTTGGTGTGAAAGGGTAGACTCAAGCCCAACCCAGAGATCTAGCATCATGCCCAGCACTGTTACACTAAGGTAAGGCTAGTGTAAGCCAGAGGATCCAACTCGGAAAGGAAATGAGGAAGTGGAACAGCTCAGGGCAGGCAAAGACTCCAAGAGAAAACAGCTCTCTCCTGTCAGCATTGCTTGTTTGGGGACTCTGGAACCTCAGAGCTGAACTCAGAGAGCCAAGCACCAGCCACAGGGCCCCCAGCTTCTGTGACACCAGGTGGTAGGCTCTGCCTGAGTCCTCCTCTCCCCATCCATCAAGAGATTAAGGGTTGCATATGAAAAGCCTGTCCACTGGCCCCTGCTCCTTGCCCTTTGTCCTTTGAAACCACAAACCCCCACCCAAACCAGCCATATCCAAATGAAGTGGGAACCATAAAGAACCTGGCTCCCAAGAGCTAGCTCTCTTCCTCTTTGCGCTTTTGTGCTACCTAAAACCCTCTCCCCAATCCTAGCACAGAAGTCAGAAGGTCTGTCCCCCTCTCACACACATACTCCCCTTCACATCACATCTTGCTGTCTCCTTTCTGCTTTGGGTTTCAGCAATTTTAAATTCCCTGGCAAAGAGTCAGCTCTTCTATCAGAACCACCGAGGCTCCAGACTATTCTACCTCTGTGCAACGCAGGAAATAAAACAAAGCCGGGCTTGTTCCCAGTTTGATAGGCTGCAAGTTTAGGGAACTGGGGCTTCAAATGTTTCCACTCTTTTGTTTTGGCACCAGAGTGTCTGTGTTTAATTCCGTATCTCCTGCCAGACTTGGGATGTGATAATATCAACATGTGGAGAGATGGAGAACGCCACCATCATTTCCATCCCAGGCTGGCATGGAGTAGGGATGGGGGGAACACAGAAGCACACAGACATGTGTCAGCACATAGAGAGACATGCTCACATGTGAACATATACTCATCTGGAAAAATACAGGCACATACATAAACAGTTCAAAAACACATTCCTATAAGTTCATGGTTACATGAAGACACATACTGACAACATTATTTCCCCATAGATATATCAGTGCTCATAGAGTCATGCATTCCCATATGAACACACTAATACATTTATTATCCTTATACATACTTAAATGGTAGGCATGGGCATAGATTCAATCATTTTTCTAGGTTTCTTTCTATTGCTGCGATAAACATCATGACCAAAGCAACCTGGGAAGGAAAGAGTTTATTTGCCTTATAGATCCCAGATCACAATCCATTGCTAGGGAAGTTGGGGCAGGAACTTAAGAAAGCAATCTGGAGGCAGGAACTGAAAGAATCCATGGAGGACTATTGCTTGCTAGCTTGCCCCTTATGCCTTGCCAGCCAGCTTACACAACCCAGGACCACCTGCCTAGGGATGGCACCACCCACAGTGGACTGGGCTTTCCCATATCAATCATTAATCAAGAAAATGCTGCATAGACATGCACAAAAGCCAATTTGATAACAATAATTCTTCAATTAAGATTCTCTCTTCCTAGATATGTCCAGGTTTGTGTCAAGCTGACAAAAACTAACAGCACATTCACGTATGTACCAACACCTCCCACATAAACACATATATTCACACCAATACTCACATGGATACATACACTAATATGCACATTCCCAACCACACATAGACACTCTGTCATACACCTGCACAGAAAGACATGGACATACCTGTGTGCACATTGATATACACATGGAAGCAAAGGGAGGTGTGTGCATTGCTCAGCAGAATATAGACAGGTTACAATGATATTAATGTATGAAAATGTTGTAATAAAACTTGTTATTTTATACATTAACTAAAAAGTATTTTTAATATTTAAAACACAATATAAAAAGATAAATAATTTTTAAAAACAGCCACTAGAATGGCTTCATCAAAGTAGTTGATGTTTTCATAGTATTTGGTACTCTGGCTATACATTCCTCAGGGAGAGCAGGCCCTGCACTGAATGAGGGAGGAGACCCAACAGCCCAGGGAGAGGGTACAGGGAAAGGAGTCAAGAAGACTGAGTTTAAACTTGTCATTGTATAACCTAAGATAGGTTAATCCAGAAGCAACTTGAACGTCCTTTTCTTAAATGTGCCATAGATAAAAAGACAGGAAGAAGAGTATTACAAGTACACATTGGGTAAGCTCTGTGGAACCGGGTGGATTCAGGCACAATGCCTTTTCCAAACAAAGTCCAGTGCCAACAGATAGCACTACCCTGAGTACCACAGACCGTGAGTCCTACAAGGAAAGGACCTATGAGCCTCCACTGAACTTGCCTCTGTTCAGTGTTCTAATGCGGCATCTGTTCTATTTCTTGACCTACTTTCAGAGTCTCTTGAACATGGAGACCTGTCCTGAACTCTTGTGATCCCTACTGACAGGAATATCTACTCATGAAATGGTGTTTAGCCTTGACCCTGGATTCTGACCAACCCTTGATTAAATTCTTCTCCAGCACTTAACCTATATGAAAACTGCAGGCAATGCCAGGATCACACTTAGCCTCAGTATTCTCATCTCTACAATGGGGAGAATCGGAAAAGTAATGTTGGGAAGATATCATGAGAACATGACAAGGTAGCACGGTGCAAGCTCTTTATAAATTTATAATATTATAAGTTATAATATTGATTTGCTTATAGCCTACCATTTTTCATAATGTGTGTGTGTGTGTGTGTGTGTATGTACACATATGCATGTGTATGCA
This sequence comes from Mastomys natalensis, assembly GCA_021653895.1. Taxonomy (NCBI): domain Eukaryota; kingdom Metazoa; phylum Chordata; class Mammalia; order Rodentia; family Muridae; genus Mastomys; species Mastomys natalensis. The sequence goes on from JAJTUV010001279.1 coordinate 102,203, forward strand.
CTGAGCTGGGTGATCAACGAGTGGTTAAATAAATGGATTCTATGTGTTGACCCACAAGTCATAAGTACAGCCAAAGCTGTTGTTCTAAGAGTGCCCCCTCTCGGTGTCTGCATTCAGAACATGCCCATGGTTTAGCAGTGAACACATTATGTTTTATGCCAGGGAAGATTAGATTGAAATTTCTTCCAGGAATGCACTTCAACAAAAATTAGAAATACATTCCAGTCAATGCCTTCTGATCAAAATGGAATTCAAATTCTCTGTCTCGTGATGGTGATTGAGAACTGATTTATCACAGTAAATTATTTTGACGCCCAAGTGGAAAGTCCCCTGTAATGCTTTTAGAATACCATTTTTATTTAACATTAATTAAAGGCTACTAACCGTAAAGTATTAATGAAATCAAATTCCCAAAAGGAGCTCCCGGCTCACACACTCTAGCTCTGAACGAGATAGAGACCCAGAGAAAAACCCAGGCCATAATGAGATTTTAACCATGGAAATGCAATCAGCATGACCATGATCAAGGGAGGGCCTCGCTCAGGAAGAAAATAGATATTCTCAGTAATAAATTTTATGGCCGTCGTTAGCCTCTCTAGCAGTTTATGGCTATTATGGCTATTGAGCAAAGCTTTCTGAGTCAAGCAACCCCTCAGAGTTAACAGTACTGCTATAGAGGCTGTTTGATTAAACAGACACTGGGTCAGGGTTTATGTGGAAGGTTAGGGTAGGGATGTTAATTCTGCTGTTTCCAGGAGAGGACCCCAAGGCCAAGGCCACAGGCAATCTCCAGACAGAGGTGAAGGCTGCAGATACCCTCTGAGATCATGTTCTGAAAAGTAGTCTGTACCCGCCTTCTCTTTTAAAATATTCATTAGCATATATTAATTGTACATGGTAAAGGGTTTCATTATGAGCTTCTCATAAGTGTATATAATGTATTCTGATCAGACTCACCCTCATTATCCTCCCCATCCCCCCACCTCCACTGTTGACCCCCTTCCTCTGCCCAGTTGATTTCCCTTCCTTTCTGCCTTTCAAAAGAAATTTCTCAGTGAGTGTATGGGGGAAGGGTTATTTCTAGGTGTAAGGGTAACTTATGAGTGGCTAAAGAAAATCTCTTTCCTCCAAAGAAGAAATCATTAATTGCCCTCAGATGACAAGGGAGGAGTGAGCACTTGTGAGCCCCTCCCCCAGCTGTCCTATCTCCCTTCTTTAAGAAAGAGTATCTGGGTCTCTGGTACTTTCTAGAGAGTCCCCCCACCTCTCATTCCCCAAGGCTGCTTATTTCCATTCATTCTTTTGGCTCTCTGGGCTTCTCTCCTGTCCCCTACTCCCCCCCACCCCCATCTAATCATGTTTCCCCTTTCTCCTCTCCCTCCCATCTCCCATCCAGGTCCCTCCCTCCATCTGCTTCCTTCCCCCTTCTAAGTAGGACTGAAGCCTCCTCACATGGGCATTTCTGCTTGTTACACTTCTTACGGTCTGTAGGTTGTATCCTAGGTATTCTGTACTTTTTAGCTAATATCCACTTATCAGAAAGTACCAGAAACCCTGGAGGTGAGACACTCTCAGGACTCATTGGGGGTGACTTTAGCCAAAATGCCCAACATTGGGAAAAGAGAACTTGAAGAGTCCACCTCCAGTAGATAAACAGGGCCTCAAGTGGAGGGTCAGGGTTACTAACATGTGGCAGGACTTTTCTACCTATTATATTTGCGTTGGAGCTCTGTTATTGGATAAAGAAGAGGTAGGCAGAGCAAGGAGTTGGGAGGAGGAAGGAATGCGAGAGGGAGAAGAGGAAGGAGAGGAGGAGAAGCGAGTTGGCAGGAGATGTTACCCTCGTGTCTAGCAGTTATTGATATCAAGGTTAGGTAATTTTGAAAAACAATTATAATTGTGTGGGCATCTTGTGTATTGAGTATTTGATGATATATAAATCTATTTGGTTAATCTTTAAGCATTCAGTCTTATTTCTACCAGGTATGGGAATTGTTATATCTACCACATGGGAATGGCACAGTTGGCCCATGAGCCATGTCTAGAGTCATAGAGGCCACGGAGCTGATCAGCAGAGGCAACAGCCAAGCCAACATCTCATGGGTCCTAGGCTGGCACCACTGGCCAGCTGGAACATGGCAGCCAGGCCACGAGCAAGCTGGACACACCGCTTTTTCAAATATCTCCTGCAACACTAACCCACAGTCAAAATTCCTGAATTTGTTCCTGTCTAAAAGAACTGCTGGGACAAAAATGGAAAAGAGACTGAAGGAAAGGCAGTCCAATGACTGGCCCAACTTGGAATCTATCTCATGGGGAAACACCAAGGCCTGACAACGCTATGATGTGCTTACAGACAGGAGCCTGGCATGGCTGTCCTCTGAGAGCCCCTACCAGCAGCCGACTGAGATAGAAGCAGATACTTACACCCAACCATTAGACTGAGGACAGGGACCCTCTATGGTTGAACTAGCAGAAGGATTGAAGGGGCTGAAGGGGAGGGTGACCCCATAGGAAAACCAACAGTCTCAACTAAAGCAGACTCCAGGGAGCTCCCAGAGACTGCTCCACCAACCAGGAGCATACAGGGGCTCCTCTGAGGCCCCTGGCACATATGCAGCAGAGGTCTGCCTTGTCTGCCAGTGGGAGAAGATGCACTTAATCCTCAAGTGACTTGAGGCCCCAGGGAAGAAGAAGGCCTGGGGAGTAGCACCCTCTAAGAGACAAGGAGGAGGAGGAACTGTGGGAGTGGGGACCAAGGTGGGGCAACGACTGGAATGTAAATAAATAAAATAATCTTAAAAAGTAAAAATCAGAGAGAGAGAGAGAGAGAGAGAGAGAGAGAGAGAGAGAGAGAGAGAGAGAGGGCTGTCAGGTGTTCTGTCAGTTTCTTAAACTTATCTCCAAGACAACACCTACCCCAGGGCTCAGCCACCAGTGAATGATGGATAGAAGAGAGAGTTGGGGGCTATGCGGCAAAAATCGTAGAACTGGCAGAGAAGCCTCTGGAGAAGATGTATGTAAAGGTTGAAGGGCATCTACTCAGGACTAGTGACTTCTTTTAAGAAGGGCATACCTGTGGTTTGTCCCAAGTATTGTCCTGTTGAAAGGTGGTGAGACCTGTAAGGGAGAGGGCCTATAAGAACAAAGAGGTAATTGGCTCCTTGGCAAGTCCTCCCTCCCAGGGACCCTACCATGTACAATAGCCAAACCTGGAGCATTTGCAGGGTGCTTCTGCAAGCAAGTCATCCAATTTCATTGTGCTGTGCCACTGTTAAAGGGGCTGTTGATGAAGGTACTGGATGAACTATACTAATTGGCTGATGTAGCTCCTCATTAAAGTTTTAGAAACTTCTTATACTTAGGAAAGATCTCAAAGATAGGCCAAAGTGGAAAAGTGGATAGTTCAGACCTAGGTCAGAATACCCAATCTCTTTGCCCCATCTCAAAACAACCTGACATTCTAAGCTAAAATCTAATAAAAAGCTGAAATTAAATACTTATAGTTGTACATTATGGGGATGGGTCTATACAGATGGTGAAAATAATGTAATTAACCAGAAGCATCAAGTCTTAAGATTCTTCACTAAATTACATATGTAAAGACCCTTTTCCAATAGGGCCACACTTACAATGATATATATATATCTTTTGAGGGATCATTATTTACACACACACACACACACACACACACACACACAAGTCATGCAAACTAAATGGAGTTTAGAAGCCAACAGTGTCTGGTCATTGGTTGGATTGGACCTAAAAGCTGGTAAGCATACAGTCACAGGCAGGGCTGTCCCCAGCTAAGTTTGATAAACACTTGAGATGAAGATATCTATCTTAGAAACAAAATAAGTTCTAAAATTAATAGAGCTAGAAATGAATCTTAGAGACATTGGAGTCATCTAAAAAAAAATTTCAGACCTAGAGGAGTTTAGATCATTGTAAAGTAGGCATAGTGTCAAATTTTGAGCTCATTAGCCAGTTAGTACCAGGATTGAGATCCTCATCAAGTCTAATCAGCCTTGTCCTCTCTCTTTAGAATCTACAGAATTAAAATTACTCCTTATGTTTATTATTTATATTGGGAAGAGTATGCCCAGCCAGTGGTTTATGAAGACAGGTCAGAGGACAACTTGGAAAACTCTGTTCTCTCCTTCTACTATATGAGGTCAGAGATTGACCTATGGTCACCAGCCTTGGTAGCAAGTGCCTTTAACCACTGAACCATTTTTCCAGCCTGAAGCCCAATGTCATAAGTAAAAGTAAGAGTAAGTAGCTGGGGTCTGTCTGGGTCCAGAGGAGGGCCCAGGTGAATCAGGGATCTGCATAAACAATGTCTCCGAAAAAACATTTCATGGTTAATTTAGTATTGTTGAGACTTCACCCAAATAAAACCAAAGATGATGATGATGATGATGGCAATGACCATGTTGGAAAGAAGCAAAAGGTAACAGAGGAGCACTGAACTTCACTGTAAAAATGGCCTTGATAATTGTTTTTTACTATTTTAGCTTTTTAATCATATTATAATATAATTACATTTCTCCCTTGTCTCCTCCCTCTAAACTCTACTATATAACTTTCCCCACCCTCCATCGAATTCATATCCCCTCTTTTTAACTGGTTGTTACTGCATGTGTATATGTAAATAAATGTATATTCCTAAATATAAACTGCTTCATCTAGATGTTACCTGTATGTATGTTTTTGTGGGCTGACCATTTGGTATTAGACAACCAGTTGGTGTGCTCTTCCCTGGGGATGGCCACTCTCCTACTCTCAGCTTTCCTTGGTTGCCTGTAGTCCTTTGTTATGGTGGAGGCATCATGGGATTTTTCTTTATCCACTTTGGCATGTCCATTGGCTACCTTATGCCTGGGTAGTCATATTGGTAAGAATATGGTGTAGCTTCTGGCGTTACTAGGAGACACAATCTCACAGAAAACACCAGAAAACACCCTGATCTTCTGGCTTTTACAATCCTTCTGCCCTCCTCTTCCAACATTCCCTAAGTCTTTGGTGGGGGGGTCCTCTCGGAATGGGATCCCCAACTCTTTATTTTTGATTAGTTGAGGGTTTCTATAATGGTCTCTTTCTGATGCAAGGAGGAGTTTCCTTGGTAAGGAATGAAGACTGTACTTATCTGTGAGTGTAAAGACAAATGTTTATAAATTGCTCTTAGGGATTCTGCTATTGTTTAGTAAATTAATGGTTGTAGAGTCTCCTCCAAATGTCACTTCACTAGCACTGAGTGTTTGGTTAAGTTTTCAGTACCAGACAGGGTCTCCTTCTTGTTGAATGGGTCTTGAGTCTAACTAGAGAGCTGTTGGTTACTGCCAAGGTCTGTGTGCCTGTACTGCACCTATAGGGTTGTCATGCCGTGCTGGTCATTGATGTGGTTCATAGGGATCATGACTGGGTAAGAGTGTTGGTTGCCTTTCTCCTTTGGAAGATTGTGTGACGTCTTCTAGAACATGAAAGCTAATCCTCTGGGAAGGGGTATTTAGATAAGTTCCAGCTTGAGAGTTTTGGGGACCTATTTCTGAAATGCATGTCTTCAGCAGTAGAGCCTTCTTCTGCCTATTTGGGGACAATCAAGGACAACAGCAATAGCCTGTCAATTTTTGTGGCTGATAGTTTCTTAACTGAAGCTTTTTAGTTTTATGGAGTTGAAAGGGCCTTGATTTGCATGGAACTAATAAGAATCATCTTAGGAAAAGAAAAGGGTGCCATTGTTCGATCTGTGGGGAGGCCAGTTCAAACACTAAGATAAAACAGACTTTGCAGACTGTCTCTACAGAAATAATAACATGTGGCTAAACAATGGCTCATTAAGTAAGAAAGCAATATCTCCCAGTTACAGACTCACAAATAGTGGGTAGTGCAGGCAGCCCATACCCTTGAGGAAGAGCATCCTCTCTGTTAGAACAAGCAACGCAGATTGCAGGGAAAGGCACCGACGAATGTTGTGCCCATTTCCAATTCTTTTTTTAAAACATTTCAATTGAAATAGAATTACATCACTTCCCTCTCTCTTTCTTTCCTCCAGCCCCTCCTAAATGCTTCCTCTCCAACCCCTCTCCTATAGGCCCCCTCAAGTTAACAGAGACTTTTTTCTTTATTATTATATAGATATATGTGCAAATGTTTATGTGTGTATAAATGTATATAAATATAATCTACTCAGGCTGGTTTTGTTGTTATGTGTATATGGTTTCATTGCTCTGCATTAGACAACCAATGAGAGATATCATCCCTGGGAGAAGCTAGTCTTCCTTTTCCTAGTGCTCATTAGTTGTCTATAGTTTTTTGCCTAGGGACAGGACGAGGGGAAAAAAAATTCCCCTTATCCATTGATGTTGCTATTGGTCCAGCCTTTTTTTTTTTTTTTTTTTTTTTTTTTGCTTTTTTGAGACAGGGTTTCTCTGTGTAGCCCGGGCTGTCCTGGAACTCACTCTGTAGACCAGGCTGGCCTCGAAATCAGAAATCCACTTGCTTCTGCCTCCCAAGTGCTGGGATTAAAGGCGTGTGCCACCACTGCCCGGCTAGATATATCCATTCTTAAAGAGTGGATGGGAATGGAAAAAGAGGTGTGAGATCAGACTTCCCTTGGTTATGTACTTGGCAGTACTCAGATCCAATCCGGCCAATAGCTAGAGACTGTTAACCCTCAAGTTCCATTTGCTCCACATAGCTCATGGAGCAATGCTAGGGGAGCTGAATAATAATCCTCTGAAATATGTCCAGAGTCCATAAGTGTGGCCCTATTGGAATCTTTGCAGATGTAATTTAGTCAAGTATCTCAAGACACAGTGGTCCTGGATATCATGAATGTCTCTAGCTCTAACTTCTAACTTCCTTACAAGAAGTACAAGGTAAGACTGAAAGGAGAAGGCTATGTGAGGGCAGAGTGTGAGGAGATGCTGCCATTAGACAAAGAACCCAAGAAGCTAGAGAAGGCAGGAACAGGGGATCCCTTAGAGCCTTCTGAAGGACAGAGGCCCTATCATTCTCCTTGAATTTGGACTTATAGCTTCCAGAACTGTAAGGGAGTAACCTTCTGTAGTTTTAAGCCTCCTAGTTTGTGGTAATTTGTTACAGCAGCTCTGGAAATGGATACAGGGATCTTCTTGGAAAGAAGACCCACAGAATACCTATGAACATGTTCAGACCAATTCAATAGAATACCTATGAACATCTTCAGACCAATCCAACAGAATACCTATGAACATCTTCAGACCAATCTAACACCTCGGACCAATACAACATGGTACTGTTCCCTCTCTTAGAATCAGAGTGGTGATTGATCCTCACTGTCAACATAACAAGATCTAGAGTCACCATGGAAACATATCTTTGAGTGTACCTATAAGGTGTTTCTAGAAAGGTTTAACAGTGGAAGGAAACTGTCCTGAATGTGGTTGGCCCCATCCCAATGGCTGGGGAGCTGGAATAAATAAAAAGGAAAAATCGAGATGAGCCCCAGCCTTCCTTTCTGTTTCCTGGCCACCTGCTGACAGGCCAGTGCCCCACATTCCTGCCTCTGTGCCTTCTTCACTGCGGTGTACCTATCTCTTCTTAAGCTGTGACTCAAAGGTAGTTATAACTCCCTTCCTCTCTTATGTTGTTTAGTCAAGTATTTGGTCACAGCTATGAGGAAAGTAACTCACACACTGAGACACTTTCCAATGACAATTTAACACTTAAGAGTTGATTGGTTCACTCAACAAACAATCATTGACAAAGGTCTCCCCCTTCCTTCTACTAGGGAAGGGCAGGGTTGAGAAAGCAAAAGCATGCTATCACACACAGGGGAGAGCCTCTCACCAGGGTCCTAGTTTCCACAGATGCCTCCAAAAAGGGCAGTGTGTGTTTGTCACCTGGGGTCCAACTGGGATGCTTTTCATAACTCCAGAGCATGAGAGTTATGGCCAGTGTGGTTCGGCATATTTCTCCCTTCTGTTCCCTCCTGGCTCCAGACAGGAGAGGAGGCAGCGGCAGGGAGCAATTTGAATCGGTCCTAATGTAGGAAGAAGGATCCAACTCTCTCAAATTCTCTTTCAAGTCAGGTTAGGACCACTGTTACCGCTGACATAGAGGCAGAACTAACTCCCTTCACACAACGGAAGTATGTTTGGACCAATGAGTTGGGACCCGTCTGCCAACAGAGCAGGAGTCTGTGTGAAACAGGCCTCTGTTGGCTGCAGCCTGCCTGGTCCTCAGCTGAATACCCAGGCAAACAGCAAAAAGAAAGAAAATCCAGAAAAATCCACACATCCTACTTGAGTTTCTCTGAGATTGTAAAATGAAAGGCTTGTTATAATCTGCTAAAAATAACCTGGTGGGAGAGTTTACAAAGCGTGGGCATGGAAGAGCAAATGCTACAGTCAAGGGAACAGGGTGTTTAATCAAACCGGAAAGGAAAGGTTCACGTCGCAGAACACTCAGAACCCACTGAGTCTGCGCTTTCGTGACAGGAAGCCTCCAGCTTGAATGTTAAAAATGTTCATTCAGGAATCCAAAGTCTTGGTTTTTAATGGCTCAGATCCTTCAAAATAACAGCAGGGGCCCAGAGCAGCAGGAGGAAAGGGCGCCAGGCTGAGAGCAAAGAGGATGTGGCCATGATGTGGGCAGATGCCTACATGACCTCCAGAGTCAGGGTCAAGTAGGGCCCAGAGTCAGCGACCCTACCGAGATCGCACAAGTGGTCAGCAGCCCCTGACTAAAGCCAGTTCTGGGAAAGCAGAGCTCTCCCTGGGATTGTTTATAACACACTCTGGCTCAGTCCTTTCCTGCTCTCCAAGGAGGACTGAATCCATTTTGCTCAACACAGCATTTTTAGACAATGTGGGTTTTATGGTTTTTGTGAAACAGAGGGAGGAATGAATTGCAAAACCAAATATAACTAGAAATGGCTTTGTAATTTTAAAATAAAATAAATGAAAACATTTCAGACCAAGGATCGCCTCCAAGAATGGAAACCCAAACACAATCACTTTTTGCTGAAATATAGAAGCAGCAGCAGCAGAAATAAATCCAAGGGGATTGAGATCCAAAACTGAAACCCAATAAACTCAATGGTAGAAATTAAAAACAAATTATTAAAAAAAAAAAATTGTACCAAGCCTCCAGGCTAAGCGTACATGCACAAAGAAATCTATTGTCCTTCCATGCTTTCCTGGGCAAGCATCAAATTTGGACTTTGAAAGCTTCCCACTGCGCTGGGAATCCAGATATTTATATTCTGACAAACAGGCCTATCTGCCTGCCTACTCCTATCTCTAGTAGCAAATGAAACAAATGGTTGACAAACGTTTTATAAACTCCCCACCAGTGTCAGCCTCAGCACCGGCTGCTTCCTTTCCTTCCCAGGAAAATGTGAATGTAAGAATCAGGGTGTTTTTATATTTACTCAGCCCTGTCTAAATGACCAGGAAAATAGCTGAGTAAATATTGAAAAGCCACTTAGGCGAATAATAGGCAGCCCTTTAGAAGATGGCTGTGGAGGCTGTGTTGCACAATCGCGCGCGTTATTGTGTAATTTTTTTTAAGTGAACAGGGAAGTTGAAAATCTATGTGCAGTACTGGTAAAGCCATGCTAAGATGCATTGGAAAAGGAACCAAGACTAAATATTAATGGGAACTGTTTTGGGGTACCAAGAGCCATTTTGATTGGCTCACTGTTTTGTTTTGTTTTTTAATTAAAAAGAAATCCAGTTTTAATGGCAAACATGATGGGTAGTCAGGTAGATGAAAGATGCTTTTAAGTGTCTAAGATATATCCTCAAATTGCTCTAGTAGAATGCCCTTTTTAGATTAGAATGTCAGGTGACAAGGAAAACAAGAGAGACACAAGGACTCCTTTCATTGCTGTCTCCTTTGTTTGGGTCTCTAGGAGACAAACTTGGGAGAAACTGTGTCTCAAGCACTTTGGACCTAAGGTATCGGGAAGATTCTAGGTAGCAATGCCAGTTGAGGGGGGTTGGCTTACAAATCTTTAATAATGAAAGTTCTTGTAATGTATTAACTTACATATTATGATGGGGGACTGTGTAGGGGAAAATATTTTCAATCTTTAGTTGATGGTCCCCTTGACCACTTTAAACATATGAAACAGTAATGCCAGTAATATGGTAAGAGAGCTAGGCCAACCCTTCAGATCTCCATTAGAATGCATGTTAAGTCAATCCAACCAGCTGAAATTCTGTACATATAAATAACATATCATACCAGGTAACAGAAACCAACAAAAACCAACCTAGTAAAAAGAGAAATTATTGGGAAGAACAGAGCAGATGGAATTATAAACAAAGGAGGCACAGTAGGTGGAAGAGTTGGAGAACCGGCAGAATCTAGGTAGCAGATTCTTGGTGGACAACTCTTACACAGATCAATACACCCTGCTCCATACTCAAGGTCCATGTACAGATTTCTGGGAGAAGTTGTTCAAACTGGCCTCATGTGGTCATGAACTCCTAGCTTGGCCAGGAGGGAGCAAGGCACCCTGATTGACAGTCCTAGGGAGACTGCACAAAGGTATCCAAGAAGACCTTTAACCTAAAATGAAGAAATAAATGCCAAAGAGGAAGGTGACTGACAGCCTGCTCATCTGTCAAACCCAGGAACATGAGGTTGAAGTATAGCACTCTATGTAGCACTCTATGCTAAAGATGGAGCAGTAACTATCATTAGGGATTTAGATGGAGCCCACACCACACGGTTAGCCTTTGCAGACTCAAACAAGAAATTAAGACAGAGAGAGAGGCTTTGCAGTTCTAACTTCAAAGCTAAATGAGGCAAACAGAGGGGGAGGCACGGCAGTTTTTCAGAGTAAAATGCCTTAAACAGTGAAATTAACAACAGAAACTTCACTGTACCAGGGGGTTCCTTTATTGACTTATTCTTCGACTCCAACTTTGAACACAATGAGAGTTGTATGTGTGTGTGTGTGTGTGTGTGTGTGTGTGTTTAAAATAAAACACTTTTTTTCCTTTCCCAATACTACATAGAAACCTCTGGGGCAAAGCAAAATAAAACCTCATTAGGTCAGATTCCACTCATTCCAGAATTATAATAATTTGGCCTGGGCTGCCTTAAAGCCAGCCTTTGTACTCTTTCTGAGTAGTGGTTTTTCTAAACAAATCAATAATACAAACAAGATTGCTGGGAGTCCTGGGAGGCTGAGCAGGGGAGGTTCAGCACACAGCTTACCACAAGTGACGTCACTCCTTGAAGATGTCCTAATTATGGTCAGAGCACCAGTGAAGAACCCAGTGGCAGCCAGCTCCCGTTGCTATAGGCCTCTGTATTTCTTTTAAAATCTACAATCCAAATCTCTCACCTGCTACAATGTGTCTGAATCCTGTGCGGTCCCATCCAGTATGGTTTGAGGTAGGTGTGTTGGTATACAGTCATGTGCTCAGAAGTGTGGCAAGTTTGATGCTCTGTAGAGAGACTCTAAAAACTGTCATTTGTCCATGTTGTTAATGCAAAAAGGACAGCATGTAGAACCTTGTTTGTCTATCAGTCTTAGGAGGAGGAGGAGGAGTGGGGAGATAGTACATAGGTAACATGCTTGCTATGCAAGCTGAAAGACCTTAGTTAATCCCAGAACCCACAGAAAAAGCTAGGCATAGTGGTTTGTAATCTTAGTTCTGGGGAGGCAGGGACAGCAGGTTCCCGGGACTCAATGGATAATTGACCTAGGCTATTTCGAGAGTTACAGTTCACATCCCTCTAAAAAACAGAATTCCCTCATCCTGGTGGGGGAGACTGGGGACTGGCCAGAGAGGAAGTAGGAGATCGAATTGATCACAATATAAAATTATACTTTTTTCAAATTATACATGTATAGTAAATTATATAGTAAATTGTAATCAATGGGGAAGAAATAAAGGTAGCAAGTGACTGAGAAATTACATCCAAGGTTGACCTCTAATCTGGTCATACATGCACACACACACACACACGTGGGGCAGTCTTGTCTTGACAGCTGTTTTACTTCAAATGGAGACAATGTTAGAAATTGGTAAATGCATATAAACACAGCAACTCTATCTGAGAAAGCACATGTCTTGGGTGAACTACAGAGTAATATGATCCTGTTACATATAACACAACTCACTACATTCTTTAACATGTAACCTCATTTGAACATCATGGAACACAGAGAACCACAAGGCAAAGCTGGAAGTCATGAGAACACCAAGGCAAAGATAAGTGCCCACGGAGAAATCTGTGCACTCCCCTGGCCTTTCCCAGCACCCCCCTGTAGGAATTCAGTGTGAGCATCGGCTAACACAGAGCATGCTGCCCCCACTCTGCAAGTTTCCCTGTCATGCTGACTACAAATTCCTGGGTAAGATGGCAGGTAAGAGTAAAGGAGCTTGGATTCCAGGGCGACTTTCTAGAAGAGGGGCTCTGAAGAACAATACCAGCCTGAAAGTCTCAAAATTAAATAGACAAATTGGGCCCAAAGGGGAAATTAGGCACAGTGACTACTAAACTAAGAAGACTTGGAGAATTGACTGCTAGGGATACAGTTCAACCTATTCAGATACTATTCTACCTGTGACTTCCTGTCTCTATCGTACAGACTAGAAAACAGAAGCTGAGATAAAACACACAGGAAGCTGAAAATCAGGCTGCAAGTTAAGTGGCTGGGTTCAAGCTCTCTGAATCCAGCGACCTTTCCTTAAAGGCTGAGATGTTTCCTGCACGCGCATAAGCTCATGGCGAGCTGATTTTCAGCATCAGTTTATGCAGCAAAGCCAGAAGACACTCCTCCCAATTATTTGCCTTCTGTAAAGAGTCACTGTGCACAGCAGCCCAGAACAGGCTATGGACCTCTGTTGAACTGGATCCTTTTTATAATGGCTGCTTCATGGAATCAAAAGAGTATTGTGAGAGGCGTGAGTAGTGAGAACAGAAAAATGTAAATATAAGTCCAACTTTTCATTCTGCCAAATTCAAACAAACATCATTTTAATGACCTGGCAGCCCCCACAAAGTCAGCAGCCACCAGTTAAAGAAAGGACCATTCATTTATGAAGAGAAGTGTCAACACAGGCATTTAACATAAGTCAGGTTTCCACAGCAGGGCGGCCCTGTACATGGTGACAAGCATATGTGGGTTGGAATTAGCCAAACAGCATCATCACCCAAAATAAATGCAAGGAGCCATTTTCTCTCCCTGAACCCATCTCCTATTTATGAAGCTTTGTTGAAACTTTCAATGGTCTCTATAATTCGTCATTGGGGGGGTGGCTGTGCTCTATCAGAACTCACAGGTAATAAAAGTACCAACTACCAACTTTCCTTGGTAATAAGTTTAAGCTGGAATAGTTATACAAAACAATCCAGCGTATGCCTCATAAAAAATATAGAACTCACAGGAGAAGACTTGGGAATGCATCTTTATGACCTTGGGGGAGGCAGATTAGAGAGGACACAAAAAGCCACGAACATCAAAAAAGGAACAATTGTTGGGCAAACTCAAATATTTACCTTTTTTTTTCTTCTTGCTAGATACTGCAGACAAATAAACTAGCTCCAGGCACGAGTAGATCGTTTGCCACACATAGAACTGGGGAGGCTTGATTCTAGGATGCGTAAGAATCCGTACAACCCAATGGCAGAAAGGCAAGCAGCCCAATAAAAATGGGAGCAAAAGATCCAAACAGACATCTTACCAAAGAAAATGCCCAAATGTCCAACTAACATAGGAACTCTGAAATTGCCATCAGGTGGTCTTTGGGGAAAGGCAAATTAAAAGTAAAACAGAAGACTGAGGCCACGGCTCAGTCAGTAAAGTGTTTGCCATGCAAGCAGGAGGATCCAAGCTCAATTCCCTAAAACCCATGTTCAGTGTAGTGGTGCCAACCAATACTCCGACATTGAAGAGAGATGAGGGTCAGCAAACTCCGTGCACAAAGAGAGACTCTCTCCTGAAAACTGTGGGGAGCAGGGAAAGGAGGGACTTGACAACTTCTGCCCCCCACCACACATGAACACAGGTAAAACCTACAGTAGGACATGACCACATGTCCACCAGGATGGTGGACAGGAGAAGACTGAGGACACTTGGTATCGGAGGGATGACGAACTGTCAGCCATCTCGTACACTGCCCATGAGGGGCACATAGAACCACTTTCATTAGACAGGTTTAACTTCCTTAAACTTAAGTTTGGGAGTTGGGGTTTCAGAGTTTTGGATGAGAAGTGCTCAGCCAAAGTTTGTGCAAATAATAAAAAACAAAACAGAACAAAATAAACAACAAACAAAAAACCCCCAAACCTCCAAAATCTGAAGCTTGTCTATTCCCAAGCACTTCAGATAAGGGATATACTAAATGTAAGTCTCTCCTATGAACCAGAGGTTTCCTGGGTGCTGGGAAACAGGAAGGCATCTCCACAGAAAGATGTGTTCATAGCAGCTTCATTCAGACAGGCACAGGCTGGACACCACCCAAGCGTCAGTCAGCAGTGAGAAGGAAATAAACTGGGGGAGAGTTATACAATAGAACGTTGTAGAACAGCAAAAAGGTTCAAATTGCAGGGACACGAGACAGTGTGGATTTCCAAGACATAGTGTTGAGTGCTCAAAGAAAATACCACACTGAATATAACAAAATAGTATGTGCCAGGTAATCTCATTTATACCATTCCATTTATGTATTTATACATAGTTTCAACATCAGAAAATTAATATATAGTGGTAGAAATCAAACTAGTGTCCTAGTATTCCTCTAAACACACACACACACACACACACACACACACACACACACACGGTGGGAATGGGTACTGAATTAATGATTGCCTGGGAGTGATAAGTGGGAAATATTTGAAAGGAGAAGGACACTTTTGGGGGTGGTTAAAATGTTTTGTACCTTGTTGGAATGTGGGTTCTGCAGTTATATATGCATTTGTCAAGGTGAATGAAATAGAACCCTTGAAAATCGGTAATTTTACTCTATGTAAAAATATATGTCAATTTTTAGAAAGTGCTGAGGAAGTATCTTCTATATTAGGCCAATATTAGTGACAGAACTGTAGGAATGTAGCAGAAACACTACAACACAGACTCCTACCAGAAAGCAAAGATCTCTTCCAGACCAAGGGAGGTGGCAGAGTGTTTATGTTCAACCTGTTTGAAGTCTTGGTGAAGGCAGACTGTGACGGTGACATTAAGTACCTCTGATGGCATTCATTAGACGGAGCCTAGTGTCAGACACTCCTGTACATGTGAAACTTCAGATCTTTTCTGTCAAGCTCCTTCTCCAGACTACACTTTGACAAGCCTGCTTGGTCTGGCCTTACTCAAGGGCAGCCTGACCTCACCCCAACCTCTCACCTTCTGCCCTGGAGCTTCTCTGGTGCCCTGGTGTGGGGTGCAGTTGATCATAGATATCCAAGATGGACATGTGAATCAGGGTCTCTTGGTGTAGGAGGGAGAGAGTGACTTCACACAGTCTTCTGTATCACTTAGCAGATGCATTCCTGGTATCCCCTTCCTAAGGCTCCTTTGGAGCTCCCTGGGGATGGAGCACCAGTCACCTGCCTGGTGATCTGCTCAGTGATAAATTCCCTCCACTGGCCTGTACCTCTTCTCTACTCTGCTCCTTCCATCACTTGCTCCTGTTTTCTGGGACCATTTTTCAAATAAAGCATTTGCATGCAAACTTGTATCTTAAGCTCTGCTTTCAGAAGAAGTGATGCTTAATTTAAAAAAAAAAAACGTTTGTGGATCTATACATACACCGCGGTGCCCATCTGCATACAAATGTTTTCCTGGATGCTGGAACTTTATATAATGCAGATCCTTGTTCAACTGGCTGCTGGCCTGGATGCTGTCCCTTGTATAAATGTGAAAGAGACTGATGGCCTCCTGCTAAGAGTCAGCTCTGGCTAAGGTAAACTCCTTGATGGGAAACATAACCACATAACCTCCAAACCTCAAGATCCACTGTCTTTTGTTATAAATAAGGAACCTTTTGCTAAGCTGAGCTCAGTCCCAGGAGCATCAGGTCACTGTAGCTGCAGGCTACACTGTTAACACTATTGTCTATAACTAATAATTGAGGAAGACATGAGAGGGTGTCACCACTAAGGGGTGTGCCTACCTTGTAAAAGACAAACCTCAAAATGTGTGATATTAATTGCGAGTGGTTAATATCTTACCCTTGGTGAATTATGATGAAATGCCAAAACAACATGACAGAGAACACGAGCCATTGTGAGCACGCCCCTTTCTGCTGCAATTCTTACTGGGGCTCTGAGAGTGAGCTGGTGGATTCTTAGCCTCCTGAGTGCTTCAGGCAGACAGGGGAGTCTGGACCTCCAGGCTCATGTTTTCCTCAGCCACGGTTCAGAGTTCTCAGCTTCTGACAAAGATTTCTGCCCTTTGCACTTCTGTATTTCTCCTAAGTAGTATGTTGACTTTTTTCTCTTCCTTTCTTCCTTCCTTTTTTCTTTCTTTTCTTCCCTCTTCCTTCCTTTCTTTCTTTTTTCTTTCTTCCTTTCATCTTTTCTTGCTTGCTTTTCTTCTTGCTTTCCTCCCTTCTTCCTCCTTTCTTTTCTGTCTACTTCCCTCTCTCTTCCTTTTCCCTTCTTTTCTTTTTCCTTCCTTCCTGTGTCTTTCTTGCCTCCCTTTCGGCCCACTTTCATCCTTCATTCCTACCCATCTTTTCCCTCCTTCTTTCTTTCTTTCTTATTTTCTTTCTTTCTTTCTTCCTTTCTTTCTTTCTTTCTTCCTTTTTGTTTTTTGAGAAGGGCTGGGGCTTACAAAGAAAGTAATCAACGAAAGGTATAGTATAAATACAACAAAACCCATATTCAAAGAGAAAAGTTTAAACAGCTTGTCACAACAGGTCCTCAGCTGACTTGCCAAATATATGTTTTATAATTCTTTATAAGGTATCTGCCAACATTTAGGCAGAATGGAGGGTTCATGCATTGGTTTTCCTCTGCAGGAAAGGCTCAAGAAAATAGGATAACGATGTGAAGACAATTACTTAGATGTATATTGATGAAGCCTGGAAAAATAAATGAGAAGCAATTTATTCTGCCTCCATGGAGCCAAGCACCAGCTAGAAGTGGAGGCAGCTAGGCTTGGGCTCCACCCAGGCACTTGAGACAGAGATGATGCAGAATTCACCCATGTGTGTCTCCCCTTCAGCCTCTACTCTTGGCTCCACATGGTTCTCGCCCCAGATGTAGGCAGCATCAGAGGACAGCCAGGACACGGAGATGCGACCTGGAGACAGCCCGCACACGAAGTGCTGGTATGTGTGGAGGAGATACTATGCATCCCAACACTGTGTGCAGGAGGAGGTGCCCCAACCTGGGGGATATTCTTTCTAGCTTATAGACTAACCTAAAAGAGCCGTTAGGGTTTTATTTCAACCATGAAGGGCACACAACCTTCAGTAAGTGTACAAACTACTCAAGGCACAAACAGCTCAGACTCCAACAGGAAGAAATATGATCCTGAGTCTCCCTGTCTGCAACCTCCTTCCCCGAGCAGGCACAAGGTCCCATCTTCCAACTTTCCTTACCATCCCCTACACTCGTCAGGCAGTTTATAGCTCCAGCTGGTTATCATCATCACAGAACCCTGTTCTTGTCTCTCTTCTGTCTTTTCTCTAGTCTTCTTGTTATACCCACATATCCTCTAATCTCAGCTCCCAGAATACTAGAAAGCAAATTCCTTGGGGACAGAAGTTTGGTTAGTAGCCAGGAATAGTGGGATTCACCTAGAATCCAGGTACTCGGATGATGGGGTAAGAAGATCAGGTGTTTAAGGCCAGCTTCATCTAGGTAGCAAGTTCGGGCCAGCCTAGGATATATAAGAACCTTGTCTCAAAAATAAATGAAGAAAAGTTCTGGTGGGCAGCAAGACTGCTGAGTGGATAAAGGCAACTGCCAGTAAGCCTGATGGTAAAGTTAGATCCTCAGGCTCTACGTGGTAGAAGAGAAGAGGCAATTCCATATACTTGCATGGCATGAGAGCACTCATATGTATGCATGTGTTTCCACCACCACCACCATATACACAAATAAATAAATATAATATATTTTTAATTAATAAAAGCATTGGCACAGTCATTTCTGTACCTTCACAATATTTACCTCAAGCCAATTTGATGTATTCACTTGAGAAAGAAAATGTTGCTGAGTACTGCCTTGAGCAGGATTTGCAGAAATTCAGGGCTATACCATCTACAGACTCCAGAAAGTTGCACCTGGATTCCTAGCAACACCATAGAGAAAGTACAGTCTATAAAATCTGCAAGCTTTCCTCTCCCGATGAGGATGTTGACCCAGCCTCCTCCCCAAGCTGCCTCCCATGCAGGTAGCCTTCCTGATACAAACAACACCACATTTGCCAACAAGAAGCTCCCGGTGGCCTGCAAAGGAGTGAGCATTTAGACACGTGGACAGCAAACAGCGGAGGGTTTTCAAGTCAGGACTTTGCAAACTTGTGGAAATGTTCCTTTTGGAAGAGTCTTGGAGCTCCATGCTTTGATCCTAAGTGTGACCTTTGGAATCGAAGGGTGGTGTTGGAAACTGCACAGTTCCTAATGACTCCCAGATCCCAGACCTCACTCCACACTCTGTTTCTTCCTGTCTTCCTTCTGTTTACACAACAATACTCACTCAGTATTACACACAGAACATTACACACATGAAATCTAGAGGTAGAAAAGAAGGACCCAACAGAGAGGCAAGAACAAAGTTTAGCAATACTTGTCCCCCGTGAGTAAAAAAAGGGTGTTCTGCACCATTACAAACAATGTTCCCTGCAATCCATCATAGAGGTGAATCTGAGCAGCTAGACCTCTCCTGTCATAGCTTCAGCCTGACAAACTCCTAAAGGCAAGGGGAGCTGTTTCCCAGCAGCCCCCAGGATGGAATCTGGCTGCACACTCCACAGGGAGAGAAGCTAAATCAGCCGGTAAAAGGTGGAGCCGAAGAGCTCAGTTTGGAAGGACACGTGCAGACAAGCGTAGCTAATTTTAACTTCAGATACAGCTGAACTGACCACTAAACTGTCACCTCACATCGAGCTTGTAACTGAGAAACCACAATTATCCTTTTGAGCATGTGTTTGAGGAAGCATGGGGAACTTGTGGCATTATGGGTGAGACTCTTTAAGACAGGTACATGGGACCTCAATTGGCTCCACAAGTGGATTCCTACAGAGACAGGAAAGGGAAACCAGAATGTGGCAGCCCTGACCGTAAGGGGACCACAGAAAGGAAGCAGGGACAAAGTGCAAGTTCAAAGACAAGGAACAGAAAGAAGCAACAATCACTGGTAGGGTCACTGAAGCCAAGAGGCAGATACAGGAGTGAGTCTGTTGTCCCATCTCTTCTCGTCTCTGTCTCTGTCTCTGTCTCCCTCTCTTCCCCATACTCTTTTCCTCTACACAATGTGCTGGTTAGTTTTCTGTCAGCTTGACACTACAATCATCTGGGAAGAGGGAATCTTGAGAAAATGCTTCCCTTGGACTGGCCTGTAAGCATGTCTGTGGGGCATTTTCTTGACTCATGATTGATGTCAGAGGACCCAGACCACTGTGAGCTGTGCCTCCCCGAGGCAGGTAGGTTGAGCAAGCCATGAAAAGCACGCCAGTAAGCAGTCTTTCTCCATAGATTCCTTCAGTTTCTGCCTCCAGGTTCCTAACTTAAATTCCTGCCCTGACTTCCCTCAATGATGAACTGTGACCTAGAAGTTCCAAAATGAAATCAACTGTTTCCTCCTCCGACTTGATTTCAGTCAGTTTTTTGTTTTGTTTAGGTTTTGTTTGTTTTGTTATTTTAAATCACAGCAACTGAGAAGCAAAGTAGGACTCAGAGAAAAAGCTTCCCCAGAGCAAATCTGATTCTCCCTTTCCAACGTCTAAGCCTCAGGCAGCAGCACCTGCATTTTTATCTAGCCTTCGATCCAACCTTTACCTGTAACTTCAGAATACGAGGTTTTCCCAATACTTGCCGACGTACTTTGGATTATTAAAAATATTGAATAATTTGTGCTCTGTAAATTCCTTTAAAACTTCTCCAGAAAAATAACTCATGGGGGCAGACCGTTTGGGAAGCACCAAATGGAGTCTGACTGTCCCCAGTAATTCCCAGGTTCAGAAAGGTGATTAGACAGTGGTGGGCACCTCTGTTGCTTTCTTCACTGTGCATGGCCTGGCTTCTTCCCATTTAGAAACCCTAGTCAGGAAACGCCCACAGACTTCGCCTTGTTCATAAATACATCCCAGAAGCAGTTATGAATGGCAGAGGATTGATTATCCAAGACACTGGTTTGTTTTACACAACCTGAACAGACTTGCATTTAAAGTGTTTGAGGCATGGTAAAGGATTCAGGTGCCAGTTCCTATAAATGAAGCCAAATATTAAATCTATATACTGTCAGACATTAAAATAGAATAAAACAAACACCAACATGAGGACAGGTAAATTGTAAGAATGAATCATAAGGATGAAAATCACCCGGTCTACAGAACAGAAGAAACTTATCTGAGGAGGGAAGTGCCATTGACTGAAGCAATCATGAAGGGTGAAGAGGGGGGAGATGAAATTACACACTCGGGAAAATGGAGCAGAGGGCTGGGCTGGAGCTCAGTGGTAGCTTGCCCCTCATGCAAGAGGCTTTGAGTTCAATCCCCAGCATTGTCCAATCCTTGCCTCCATAAAAAAGAGATAGATAAAATGAGGCCCCACCAACCCCAGGATTCTATTTGAAGATGCTACAAGCATGACAGTGACCGCTTTCTACCTGGTCTCTAACTAGTTCTCCCAGAGAATCCCACTCTTGAGAAGAATACTCATCTGACAACCTAAGGTCTAATAAGCCAAGAGAATTCACTCATCCAGTAATTTTCTTTTCTATTCTACAAGTCCTGGGATGTCTGTGTTCCCATATAAAACAACAAAATTAAGCTAGTTCTCTGTTTGCCATGTGGGATACAGTCTAAGAAACACAATAAATGGCTGAAACCACACACAGTGCCCAACCCTGCATATATTATGGGTTTGCTATGTATACTTCAACTTACAAATTATGTACACTAAAGGATTAATAGCAATAGCTAGTAACAAAATAAATAAATATTATAATATACAAAAATAAAAGTATATGTATATGCCCCTCCTCTCATTTTACTATAGATCTTAGCAACTTCAACATAGAATTGTTTGTTTGGGTTTTGTTTTCTCATAAACGAAGCACTTTATGGCTTCTTTCTGGCATATCCAAATTGCTTGTGCTTTTGGTCATTACTAAGCAAAACAAGAGAGGCTTGAACACATAACACTATGATAACCATGACGATTGATATGATATCTCAGACTGCTTTGATGTGATTAATGGGGACACAGTGTATAAGGCGTGATCACGCTCTACAATGGAATGAGGTATGTCCTGGGCGAATGGGGGAAGCTGTGAGATGTCATTATGCAACTTAGAATGACATGCAATTTAGAAGCCTATGAAGTGTTTACTTCTAGAACTTTCCAATTCATATTATCGGGTCATGAACTACCACAGGTAACAGAAACCATGGAAAGAAATGAAACTTGTGGGTACATGGTAGGGAGTGTCTACTGACTCTTTCCTGAGATGCTTTCTCTCTTGAATGGGACAAGAGAAATAAAGCACTAGGTTTTGGTCCTCTTCCCTTTGACCTCAGTTGACAAAGCCCTTGTGTTTCTCATCTTCTGTCACTGGTGCTTAGAATGCACTCCCAGGCCCTGCAAGCATCAGAATCAGCCAGGAATTTGTTGAATATACATTCCCAGGATTCCCCCTACCCATGCTCAACCCAATCAGAAACTCTGGAGGTAGCACTGCAGTTTAGGATTTTATCAGCGCTCTCAATCCTTCTGACACTTGAAACAAGAGAGGGGACCACTGACCCTGGCTGGCTCCCTCCAGTGGGGCTGCACTGCCCGCTGTCTCTAGACAAAGGTGCAGGGGGCATCAGGCTCGCCCCTTAACAGCGCTTTCCCCTTGTGCAGGCCATGAGGCTGATCTGCTACTCTTCCTATTGGTATGTGTTTAACTTACATGAATATTTCTCTCCAAATGGCATGAACATCTTGTGGATTTTATTTTATTTTATTTTATTTTATTTTATTTTATTTTAGTCATTTCAGGTAAAATTCCCCATATGGCCTGTAACCTACAGAACTCTGGTGACTGTTCGGATTGTTTGGCAGACAGGAAGTTAGAGCGGCGTTAACACTATCCAGAAATGAGCAATGATAAACTTCTGGTACCGCTACAGAAAGGAAAAACCAGGCCCGGAGATGCAGAAACTCGAAGGATATATGCTGTAGTAGAGAGGAAAAACCCACACAAACTCAAAACAAAGCCAGTTCAAATAAACCTCCTCCTTGCCATCTATAAACACAGGGAGTTCAAGAGAGAATCTTTTGGCCCCAACATGAGGCATGGAACAAGATAAGATGTGTTCTTTTATTTTTGTGTGCGGGCTGCAGGGAGCCCCATTATAAAGGCATTTCAAATATCTGTTAATGATTTAATTGACTGAGCCTCATTCTCCTCATACTGGGTTTATCTGGGCAGTTTCCTGCTATTATCTGAGTCTGTGGGGGCTTAATGAAGACTGTGTGTCAGCAAACACTGTTTAAAAAAAAAAAAAAAAAAAGGTCGCAAGGATAAACTTACAAGGAGCTGACATTCTATTAGATATAGCGAGGTCGCTCATGCCCTGACTTGACTTGAATGTCCGACACAGCTGCATCAAGGAGTCTTCGTGGCTGGAGGCAATGGAGCTGTTAAACCATGTTTGGGGCAGCCATCCTTCCGGCTTGAAACACAATCTAGCTAATGAAGTTACCTTGTTACTATCCCAGGTACCGGTCAGCCTACCCCAAGTTAAAGCTTCATGCCCTAATATTTTCAGGTCTATATCCATCAAATTCCTGTAGGAAGCCGGGGCTAGGTTTTGTTTCTCTTTGAAAGAGCATGCTTGCTTCTAACGTATTGTGACAGAGCTAAACTGAGCCATAAGGGCTGGCTGTCTTTTCCAGAACAATCACTGGAATTCACTCTAAACCAACCAAACCCCTTTTAACGAGTTCAGGAGAATCAGTGTGTTTGTGTTGGCCTGCCTGGCTTTTGAGGCTCTCCGAGCGAGCTGGCCAGCTCAGGCCCCATCGGCAGCCGGGGAAGGCATTAGTCTCCACATTGCTACCCTGCAAGCTTCATGGCCAAGAGGGATGCCAGGGAGTTCAAGCGATTACTTGCTTTAGGGAAACAAAAGCCAGCAGCCCGAGAATCAACGTCCCCAGGAAAAGGTCAATAATCCTCCGTACTGCAATGGATGTAACAAATATTTAAACAAGGATAATGTGAAAATATGTTCAGTCATTTTGATTTATTTCCAATCGCTTGGCTATCACTCTACTAAGTAGTTTGCAAATTCAGACTTGATTTCTGCTGACTGGTTCAGCCACACCACTTATATTTTCCTTCCTTCTGCTTGCCTTTCAATCATAGCTCACAGTCTCTTCCAAAATGGACCACAAAGTCTAGCACCAGAGATAGTCTCTGTCCATCAAGTGGCTACATACAGTGTGGTTTCTACGGCAGGGAAGCCGAGCCAAGTTTCTGTATAACCCAGGGAGAAAGCCAACCCCTGGACAGATAGATCCAAAGCCACAGAGAAAGGTCAGGCCTGATTAATTCCTTGCCCTCAGAGCAGTTTTCTCCCATTTCCGGGGCATAAGTCCTGTGGTGTGAAGAAGTGGGAGCTACTTTGAATTTAGAATTGAATGTTTTAATTGGAGGAACCACCAAAGGGTCCCTACATCAGGCCCAGAAAGCAGAAGGCTACCCAAGTCAATATGGGGACACAAAACACAGAATGAGACCTAGCCCAGGATGCCCTCCCTCTCACTTTCAGAGATGTGTGCAAGTAAGCTCACATCCATCAAATTGATCCAAGTAGGCTCAGCAACAGAGAGACACTGCTCGGGCCCCTGCTGGCCAGTGAACTCCAATGTCCTCTCTACATAATCAGGTAGAGATCTGAGCTGCAGACCTGTATCTGTGCCCACTTTCACACCAGTGTCCACTCTCTTCCTCAGGAAATCAATACTCACACGAGTAGGCACAATGCAGGGGGTATTGGGGGTGGGGAGGCATGCTAGTACCACTTCCAACATCACTGGCTACATCCTTACCACCATGCCCACTGATCTTTCAATGAGAAGAAAAATTACATCCTTTAACCCCAGCACTTTCTTCTCTGGACATGCTACACACCAGGACGTGCAGGACCATAGTTTCCTACAACTGATCCTTACTGTTTATTTAGTAAGTCTATACCTCCTTTATGGAATATTTCATATCACTGTCCCACACTTATATGTAGCTTTTGATTTTACCTTTAAATCTCATGCAGAGCACAAGTTTCATTATAGACTTGACCTTGTTCCTCTTACTGACGGTTCTATTCCCAGCACTTTAAATAGCACGTCGCACACTCAGAGAGCCTACTTCAGAAATGCTTGCCTAACGAGTAAAAAGCTTCATACTATAGGTAAAGGAACTTGATTGTAGGTAAATGACTTAATCTACTCAAGGCCATCCAACTAATTGGAAGAAAAGTTGACTTTGAAACATGGAATATATTTTATAAATATAATTAGACTCAAAAAGGGACTTATCAGGGGACTGGAAACTGTCAAGACCCCCTAAGACACTGTTTCTCAACCTTCCTAATGCTGCAACCCTTTACTATACTTCTTTATGTTGTGATGACCCCCAACCATAAGACTATTTTTTTACTGTTATGAGTCGTAATGTAAATAGCTGTGTTTTCTGAATGGTCTTAGGTGACCCTGAGAAAGGGTCATAGAACCCAAAAAGGGTTGCAACCCACAGGTTAAGAACCACTTCCCAAGGTGTCTAGCAAAGGTCCATAAAGTGCCGTTGACAATCCCAGGTCCCTTGAGCTTGTTCTACTGAGAACTCAAAGCTTAAAGCTCTTCATAGATGGAGTATTTTATCTAATGACCTTCCTCAACTTTTCAGGAGATGGGTAACTTGCTGAGCAACAGCATCTACTACTCATTTGCATGGCTGAGGCTGAAGCAACTCCAAACCCACAGAGGAGTTTGCTCGGGATTCTTCAGAGACACTGCTAGATGACAACACGTTCTCCGGGCACCACAACAGTGAGGTGAGTTATTGGGAAATCCGCTCAAGACCTCGAATTACAACCTTCCACAGTAGTGTTACGGTTAGACATGTTGATATAACAGAAATTGATGAGGGAGAGAAATAAAGACTGCTCGGGGAACATTTAATAGCCTTTGAGTTCATGAACATTTATGGAACAAAGGATGTTTTCCAGATGCTGAGTGTTCATAGAACCAAGTCATAACTGGAGCTGAGCTCTGCAACGTGGAGAGCAAGAGGTGGCAGTAAAGCAAAATTCCCCTCGAGGGACCACATGGTTGGGGATGGGGGAACATGACAACCTAGAGTCACAGGGAAACAAAACCAAGCCATCAAGAAGCTGTGCCTACTCTTAAGGTAGAAAAGTTAAGTGAGCTAGCTCATCATAGGTGCAAGCAATATTCTCTTTTCTTCTTTTCCTTTTTAACTGTAGGAGAGGTTTACCCTTCTGAAGAGAAAGTATCTGACATTCATATAATCTACTTTGTACCCAAGCTAAAAATAAATAAATAAATAAAATCTAATTTAGGGGATCTAACAGACTCTTAATGAAAAAGAATAAATCTTCAAGAGTTAGTATCTGAGAGAACCCTGGACATTGTCTGAAGAGCTGGTTACCTGTGACAACCTATATTTGCCAGCTGGGATTGCCAGGGGGTCAGATATCAGCCCATAAAGTTGCAACCATAATTGATCAGCCCAACGGGAAGCGAAGCATCAATCAGAGTTAGAAGTCTGCGGGCAGAGCAGAGGTGGGGGTGGGCCTGCTCGGAAGCCCTGATTCTGCAAACAGCCGGTATCCCTGGAATTTTCCTGTCCTGTAGGCTACAATGGGAGGGCCAAACAAAACCAGGTGTTAGGAGCAGGTGATGAGCCTGGACTCTTCTCTATGAAGGATGCAGACAGCTTGCTTCCTCCAGATTGCAGCAACAGGAAATGTAATACTTTGGGAGCTTCGAAGTTTAGAAACCACTCCTGTAAGTTGTCCATGTTTGTTGGCAAACACTAAAATGAAGCAAATGTGTACAGACAGAATCGTGGGAGCACGCTGCCATTCTGCCTCACTTTGAGGGTTCCAAAGGCAGCTGGGTGGGTTCATCATACTCCTGGGCCCCTGACTTCAGATCATCATCTCGCAGGGAAAGCTAGCCTCTCATCTACGATTCTCTTCCTGGGTTCTAATTGACTTCCTTTTCCCTCTCAATACATTGCAACAGTTCTAACACGTTTAATATAGGGCCTGAAAGTGTAGGCATCTCCATATAATGTTATTTTGTATATGTGTTTAAAGTGTAATTTGTAGTGGTGGCGTTGGACTAAACCACATTTCCCCTTTAGTTTCTTAATGTTGTCCCTCTGTATGTATATGTAACAAGTACAGGCAAATGTGTGTCACCGCCCATAGCTGGAGGTCAAAGAACAACCATGGGCGTGAGTCCTCATCTTCCATCTTACTGGAGTCAGGCTTGTCTTGTTCACGGATGCATATGTCAGGCTAACTAGCCCATGAGCTTCTGGACATTCTCCAGCCTCCACCTCTACCTTGCTATAGGCACAATGATTACAGCCGTGTGTTCTTTCAGCAGGACCATCTTTGAATAGATCCCGGGAGTCCAAATTCAGGTCTTTATGCTCATGTGGCAAGTGTCTTAACCACTGCTCACCATTTTTCTCTCTTTAAAAATTTTCCTTCTAGCTGGGCCGTGGTGGCGCACGCCTTTAATCCAGCACTTGGGAGGCAGAGGCAGGCGATTTCTGAGTTCGAGGCCAGCCTGGTCTACAGAGTGATCCAGGACGCCGGCTACACAGAGAAACCCTGTCTCAAAAAAAAAAAAAAAAAAATTCCTTCTACCATATAGTCCAAGTATCAAACACAAACAGTCAGGCTTAGTGCAAGCCCCCTTATCTGCTGAGCCATCTCCCGCCCAATATGCTTTCTTAACCATTCCTCTCTAATGAACACATTGACTCATTTCTCATGGCACAGGTAGTAGACAGCAAGCATTGCTCTGGGCCTTTCTTTGGATCCATGTGAAGACTTTTCCTCTGAGATTGCACACAGTAGGATTCTTTGATAACCCTGTCCCAGCTGCTCCCACGGTGCTGAATCAATTTCTTCCTACCACAAACAAAGGGCTTCTGTTACCCAGCACACTGCCAGCCCCATGATAGGAATTCGATGTAATTTTGTCAGTTAAAATATGTAGAGAATTTTATCTTGCTCCTGTTTAATTTTAATAATATCTCTGAACATTACTGGGTTTGGGAACCTCGTTGTTGAGATTCTTAGCCATTCACATTTCTCCCTGTGGGCTATCCTTAGCATTTGTCCATAACTGGCTAAAGCAGTGTTTCTCAACCTGTGGGTCAAGATCCCTTTGGGGGTCAAATGGTCTCTTCAGAGAGGTGGCCTAAGACCATTAGAAACCAGATATTTTACATTACGATTCATGACAGTAGTAAAATTACAGTTGTAAAGTAGCAATGAAAATAATGTTATGGTTGGAGGTCACCACAACACGAAGAACTGTATTAAAGGGTCACAGCATCAGGAAGGTTGAGAACCGCTTCTCTAGAGGCTGCTTTTTATTTTATTTTTTTTATTGACAGAATTCTTAGCATACTAGTTATTTGGTCTTTCATGGCTTTGGTCTGTGGGGGGGTGGCTGCTTTTGTAATGATGGTTGGCTGGTTGGCTGTCTTGTTTAAGTGAAATGAGCCTCACTATACAGCCCAGACTTGTTTCTAACTCAGGATCCTCCTGCCTCAACTTCCTGAGGACCAGGGTGACAGGTTTGCTCCACACCCAATCCTGCACTGGCCCAGAACACTGCAAAATCTTTCTTTCCCCAGCCTCTCAGTTATATGATAATTTTCTCTTTATTGCCAGTTTTATGTCAGTGCATTCTGATTAAGTAGGCTGTCCATCAAGCCCCAGGAATCTGCCTGTTTCTGCCTCCCTAGTCCTGGGATTGTTCCCACCTGGTTTTATATGTGGGTTCTGGGAATGGAATGCAAATCCTCATGCTTGCACACCAAACACTGTATGAACTGAGCTATCTCTCCAGATCTATGCTGCCTTTGTATGAACAACTCTTTCTAGTAATATATCACAACAATCAATCATTGTTTGCACTTGGAGGAAAGAGGTCAACATTGGGAGATGTCTTTACTCTGCCTCCACTTTAGTTTTGGAGAGAGGGTCTCTCACTAAACCCAGAGCTTGCTGCTTTGTCTAGGCTGCCAGGACAGCAGGTTTAGGTCACCTGACAGTCTGCTAAGGAAGCCAGTCTTCCCTCTAGGTCCACTTTCCCTCTCAGCATTCTAGACAAATTTCCACCCATCCAGGGTCATTTTATATGTGGTGTAAGGCATGGTTCAGATTTCTTTTTCTCTGTGTAGTGAGTTCATTTTCACAACATGCTTCGTTAAATCATTTTTTTCCATTGTCCACTGACCTTTGACCAAGGACTCTAAAAGGACTATGTCTATCAGTGTTCTGTTCCATGGGTTTATTTCTGATTTTATAACAAGATACTCTTTACTTCCTATATGATTGTAACTCTTTCAGTACAGAATCTGGTATCCAGTAGTGGAACGTTGATCTTCTCCATCTTTTTCCAAGGTAATTTAGCCATTCATGAACCTATACCTTCTGTATATGGGCTAGCTTTTCCAGCTCTTCAAAAGATATCTACTGGGTGTTTGTTTGTTTGTTTGTTTGTTTGATCATACAATGTAATTTGTTTGGCGTGATCAAATATTAATGCCTCCCTTTCATAAGCTGGAGGTAGCTCTTAAGGTACTGCTGTTTTCTTAAAATGTCTCCTCATGGAGGTGTGCCATGACAGACCCCTGTGAATCCTGAGCAGCTCGTTAAGTCTTCTTGCCATTAAGAAGGCTCCTTTTTCATTCTGTGGTTTCTGGTTTCTCTGCTGGTATTGGGAGATGCAACTGGCTTTCCAGAGTTGAGCTGTTTCCTGCATTCCCGAGCCCCTTATCCCAATCTTCTGTTGATTAAGCTAGGTCTGTGTTTATGTCATCGTCTCAGCAAATGCCTCCCTCTCAGTCACTAAACTGTCATTGTTTACTTCACTTTCATCCTATGGAGCTGACCAGACCCTTCCTACCGTAGCATGTTCAGCAGTGCTGGCAAAGGCAGCGGCAACAAATGCTCCTTAAAGGAACTGAGTCCAAAGCCAAACGTCTGTTATCAGCTGTAAGCTAGAGACAGAAGTCTTCATCTTTACCCCATTAAGGGGACATGGGTTTCTACAAGATTTTATTTTAAGTTGGTGTCAAACTTTTCAAAATGTTTTTTAAACATCTTCTTTGTGAGTGTGTAGTATACGTGTATGTTATATATGTATGTAAATGTACCTATGGGAGCACATGTGTGTCTGTGTGTGTGCACATGCATATATGTGCACATGCATGGGGAGGACAACATTGGGAAATGTCTTCAATATGTCTCCACCTTAATGGTTTGAGAGAGGCTCTCCCCCTAGACCCTGGGCTTATTGATTTGGTGAGGCTTCCTGGTCAATAGGTTCAAGCTATCTCCAGTTTCTGCCACCCCAGCATGCAAGGATTAAAGAAGTGTACCCCATGCTATAACGGTGCTGGGGATACAAACATAGGGTTTCACATTTGTTTTGTGAGGAATTTACTGAAAGAGCTGTCACCCCAGCTCCCTTTTCAAACTTCTCCTAAGATTATCTGTTGACTTTCCCCCTTTGAATTAATAGCAATGTTTTCTGCGGCTGGTCATTCTGTTTTACACACACACACACACACACACACAAGAGAGAGAGAGAGAGAGAGAGAGAGAGAGAGAGAGAGAGAGAGAGAGAGAGAGAGATAATATTTATATTTTGCTAATTTATATATATTGCTAATATTCCAGTTGTACAGCTATGTTCTCAGGCCAAAGAGGCCTTTATCTGACTACCCCTAATAGAACTTGGAATCAAGAACAGGCCGGTCTTACAGAATGACTTCTGAATTAGTCACCATTTTGATGTCCCAGAGTTGTCTATTTTTTAATGCATTTATTTTTATCTTATGTATATGAGTGTTTTGTCTGTGTGTATTTATATAGGTGCACATCAACTGTGCCTAGTGCCTGGAGATGTTGAGAGGGCATTGGGTCCTCTGGAAATGGAGTTACAGATAGTTGTGAGCCACCATGTGGTTGCTGGGAATTGAAACCAGGTCCTCTGCAAGAGCAGCCAGTGCTCTAACCACTGAGACATGTTGTACATTTTCTAAAACTTGAGTCAAACTCACCTAGAAAAGCACTGGTCTGTGGCTTTGGGAAAACGAAGCCACTGACTGATGTCTTCCTTTTATGACTGCTCATCTCCTCTTCAATATGCTACGGTTTCTTCTTTCATGGATCCTGGCATTTTATGGTTTTCCAGAAAGTACAAGTCTCATGGGAAACTCCATGTCCTCTGGTTTTGTTTTGTTTTCTAAATCTATGGATGGGTAATTTTTGTAATAGTCTTTTATGCTTGGTTTGGTTTGGTTTGATTTGGTTTTGGTCTGTTGCTACTTTATTTCCTTCTCTTTCGTTCTGTGTCTGTAGTACTTACTTTGTCAGTGTCTTTGGGAGGAGGCCTTGCTTGCCTCCAGTTCTAGCTACTCTCCATCTCCTCTGAGTTGACTCTCCCTTCCCTCGCCTCCCTGGGTTCACACCTTCTCTTTCCAGCTTTCCAGTTAAATCTTCTCTTGTGGTCCACCTTCCTCATTTTCAACCAAACTCTTCTAATGCTAATCCACACTCTCTGTGTGCTACTCTTTTAGGAGTAGAGCAATATTTTTTTAAAACCTTTCTGTTTTCTGTTTCATAATTTCTCTTTATGACTCTTGTTTTAACCAGAATTGATTTGGTTCCAGATATTTGAGGCATATTATTATTATTATATTATTATTATTATATTATTATTATTATTCCTTTGAGATGGATCATTCATTTGCTTGCATTGTTATTGGATACCATATTCTACATTGAATAGGATTTCATATGTTGTCTAAGACTCCTTGGAGAACAAACAATTGGTAATTTGGGGTGAACAGTCCAGTCTTAAACCACAAGTTGTCTCTCCAGTTTGTGGTATACAAAAGCTAACACTTAAAGCTGGGTAGTGGTAATGCATTTAACCCCAACACTCAGGAGGCAGAGGCAAGCAGATCTCTTGAAAGAAAGAAAGAAAGAAAGAAAGAAAGAAAGAAAGAAAGAAAGAAGAAAGAAAAGAAAGAAAGAAAGAAAGAAAGGAAGAAAAGAAAGAAAGGAAGAGGAAGGAAGGAAGAAAGAGAAAGAAACCACAAAAACCAAAAAATGAAACAAAGAGGCAAAAACAACAAAATCTGATACATATTCATCAGTTTCTAGGTTGGTAACATTCAAGGATATTATATTTAACATGGGTCACTTTTGGTCTACTTAGCCCATCAGTTTGAGAGCACAGTTTTAAGATTCTGTCTATAATTGTTGGCTTGTCTAATTCTCTTCTGAGTTTTATCACTTTAGTATTTTAATGCAATATTGTCAAATGCCTTTGTGTTTGTTATGATTAGACATTACTATTACATTTGTATGTATGTGACATATCTCTTTGACCCCCTGTGAGTTTTGCCTTTGATTTCATAGGTAGAACTATTGCTATTGGAGAACCCTTTGGCTCAAGTTTGCCTATTATGCATTTTCCATCCGTTGTTTATTATCCCAGTGGAATTCTTTTCTATCACTCCTCTCTTTTTAACAAAATGGTGCTGGCTCTTACATTCTGTATCCCATCTGGGTTCTCCTGTCTTGATGGTGATGTATACATATCATAGTTACAGTTTCTTTAGGATTTATATCTGCCTTTCTATTTATCTTTTCCTATCTATTGAACTTCTTCTTTTCCTGTCCTCCATTTAATCGACCAAACTCATTGCCTGCTCGACACTTGCACATTCTGTTTTAGTTCTCTGATAGTTGGCCTTCCCTTCTCAAGATCCTTACTTATGATCCTGCCCCCATCTCCCTCATGGATTTACAATACTCAATGCTGAACAAACATCTGGGCATGCCCCCAATCGCCTCTTCTCTCACCCTTGCCCGATTCCCCACCTCCTAACTAACATCACTGTGTCACTGAGTTTTCACTTGTTACACACATCAGTGATGAGGACAGGCATTAGTCTCTCTTCTGGAGGTGGAAGACTTTAAAGAGGCTTCTCTAGGCTGTGCCTTCTTGAAACAAACTAACTTGAAAGTGTAGATGCCAGAGACTAAACTGCTCTCTCCGTGTTGGGCCCAGTACAGTTGTTGACTCAGAGGCAATTAACAACTGTAAAGTTACCACATGAATGGCCATCAAATCATCACAGACAGCATCAGCCTCCGGAAGCCTCATCAGTGAGAAGGGAGCATTTCACCATTCCCAGGAGACAAATATTCCACACAGCTCTGCTTTAGCCAAAGGTGCTCAGGTCCCTAAGTCCCAAACCACAACCTTCTTAATGCCTGACACCTGTGCTCAGAGAGAATCCCCAGGAAGGTGCCCATAAAACAAATGTGCATAAGCCCAAGTGCACCCGTCACCACAGATGGCACACTGTGAGAAGGGGCATCAGGAAAGCATGATTCAGACACAGCCTGGCCCTGAGTCTTGGTTTAGACCTGGCTGGAGCATGGTCTATACAGATGACTGCTTTTGACCCTCTGAAAATGTATGGGTATTCTTTTCTCTTAAGGTTTGTTTGTATTTATGTGTATAAGTCAGTATAAGTGTATGTCATGTGAGTGTAGGTGACTGCAGAGGCCCAAAGAGGGCATCAGATCACCCAAGCTCAAGTTCCAGGCAATTGTGAGCTGCTCAATGTGGATGCTGGGAACTGAATTCCAGTTCTGAAGAGCAGCCCACCCTTTTATCCACTGAGCTATCTCTCCAGACACAAATAATGGGCATTCTGAGAGATACATTTTATTCAACAAATATTTATGAAAGCTCTGTCATCAGGTGGGAAGGCATCTCATGAGATACATGCATCTTAATTCTTTAATAACAGCTTAACTATACTAGTTCTTTTGTTTCTCAGAGCTGAGGTGCTCATTAGAGCTATATATAGGCATTCTGATTTGCCTTCTTTTAAATACCCATGGGATTGTCTCCCCTCCTCCATCCTCGAGTGCCCTACTTTGGCCAATGAATAGTATGAGGAAATGAGGGATGTTCTTTTAGGAAACTTTTGTGCCAGTGCAGGACATGCAGCAATCACCTCTCCTTGCCGTGAAAACTGTGACATGCCACAGTGGAGCCCCTACTAGCCCCAGAGAGCACTGTCATCTCTGCCCCCCACAGGACATGTGGCATGAGTGAGAAATAAGTTTAATGATATATTGATCTATTGGGACATGGAGGGTTACCTGTTACCATATCCATCCTGATTGATACAAAAGGAGTGATGCATTAGGAATTTCTTTAGCTGCTGTCCTGTACAACTCCAGGTAAAGACATTCATGCTACATTTTTATTCTATGGGAATTGCATGCACAGAGCACAGCCATTCACTCTATGGATTGTATCCCCAAATTTGGGCAACACTTTTTTTCTTTTTTTAATTCTATGTCAAGTTTAGCTCGTGAATTGGGGCATTCTCACTATGGTATAATAACTTGGTGCATAAAATTAAAAATACTTTAATTTATTCTAGATGTGCTTTTTGTCAAAATTCTATGATTTCTGGTAAGGTAGTAGTGCTCAATCAGTGTGGGGGTGAAGGAAGCTGGCTCCCACACCCAGGAGACACTTGGAGATGTCTACAGACACTTTGAGCTGTCCCGGGAGACAGTTGGAGATGTCTGGAGATGTCATCTATCGTCATCTATAGAGGCTGCAGGCTCCTGGAACATGGAGATCAGGGATACAGGATGCTGAACAAAGTACAGGTGGCCCTGTGGCAATGAATCATTCTGCTTAAAAGTCTCGATAGTGACATTGTAGAGAAAACTTGCCTGAAGGAAAAAGCATGGTCCTCCTCTGGTAGCTCATCCTCCTTTACATGGACCACTGGGAGCAGAAGGAAAGACAGACGGTTAATATTGATTGACAGTTTGACAGGACCTGGAATTACTGGCATCAAGCTGCTGGGAGTGTGTGGGAGGTATGGCAGCATCCTGTGGGCTGGGGTCCCAGTTTGCATAAGAAAGCAAAAGACGTGCTTGAGCACTAGCACATCCACTTCCTGACTGTGGATACAACATAACCACCCGCCCTGCTACAATGGACCAGGTCCCCTTGAACTACAAGCTAAAATCAATTGTTCTTTGTGTTGCTGAGTGCAAATTCTCAACTTGACAAAATCCAGAATCACTGGGGAAATGGGCCTATAGACAGGCTTGTGGGGATTGTCTTAATTATGTTATTGACGTGAAAGAACTCTCTTAACAGGCAACACCATTCCCTGGGCAAGAGGGGTCTGGACTATAAAAAATGGAGAAAGCCAATTAAGCACCACCATATATGCAGCCCTCCCTGGTTCTGATTGGGGGTGTCTCTCTCTGTACCTGATGTTGTCCCTCCTTTTCCACTCTCCCCTCTCTCACCCAGTTTTCTCCCTCCCTCTGCCTCCCATGATTATTTTGTTCCCCTTCTAAGTAGGTTTCAAATATCCACACTTGGGCCTTCCTTCTTATTATGCTTCCTATGGTCTGCGAGTTTTATCATGGGTATTTTGAACCTTTTGGCTAATATCCACTTATCAGTGAGTACAAACCATTGATGTCCTTTTGGGTCTGGGTTACCTTACTTAAGATGATGTTTTCTAGTTCCATCCACTTGCCTGCAAAATTCATGATGTCCCCAGTTTTAATAGCTGAATAGTATTCCATTGTGTAATTGAACTACATGTTCTGTATTCAGTCTTTGGTTGAGGAACATCTGGATTGTTTCCAGCTTCTGCCTATTACAACTAAGGCTGCTATGAGCATGGTGGAGCATTTGTCCTTGTGGTATGGTGGAGCATCTTTTGGAGTACTATAGCTGGGTCCTCAGGTAGAGCTATCTCCAATTTTCTGAGGAACTACCAGATTGATTTCCAGAGTGGTTGAACCAGTTTGCAATCCCACCAACAATGGAGGAATGTTCCTCTTTTTCCACATCCACACCAGCATGTACTATTGCTTGAGTTTTTGATCTTAGCCATTCTGATTGGTGTGAGGTGGGATCTCAGGGTGGTTTTGATTTGCAATTCCCTGACGACTAAGGATGTTGAACATTTCTTTAGGTGCTTCTCAACCATTCGAGATTCCTCTGTTTAGCTCTATATCCCGTTTTTGGTTTTGCTTTTTTTTTTTTTTTTTTAATTGGGTTATTTGGTTTTCTGGAGTCTAACTTGTTGAGTTCTTTGTATATTTTGGAGATTAGCCCTGGACCGGGAGTGTGATGTGACCAGCTGCTTCATGCTCCTGCTGTTTTGACTGCTCTGCTTGAACTGTAAACTAAAGTAAACTCTTTCTCCCTTAAGTTGCTTTTGTCAGAGTATTTTACCATGGCAACAGGAAAGAAACCAAAGCACTCTCCTACGGTGCTTCTTACCAGGCATTTGGAAACAGCAATGAGAAAAATAACCAATACAGTAGAGGAAAGGCTAATGAAGCTTTGAGGGCAAAGGACCCTTTCACAAGGGTTGCCTAAGATCATTGGAAAACACAGATGTTTACATTACAATTCATAACAGCAGAAAAGTTACGGTTATGAAGTAGCAATGGAAACATTGTATGGTTGAGGGTCACCACAACATGAAGAACTAAAGAGGTATTAAAGCGTCACAGGGTTAGGGAGCATAAGGACCATGGCCCTAGTAACACACAGCTCAGACATGAGCTCTGGCAAGGTGGGCTATGCTTCCCAACTGCCTTTCTCAGGGAACAGGGGGAGAGAGCCACCAGGTTCTCAGTGGTAAAGGCTGCCACAGACTGCTAGGCCAGAACATAAGGTTAATGTCAGCAGTGACAACTCCTATCAGCAGAATGTGTCCTTGATAAGACCGATACAGCACTGTAATTATTAAACATGAATTCAATTAAAAAAAAAAAAGACCAATACAGCACAATGAGCAAGAATCTACAAGATGCCCGGATGCTACCCCTTCATGCTGCCAAAGTCATCAAAACTAAGGGAAGTCTGAGGACTTTTCCAGCAAAGGTAAGCCAGGGATGTGTTGGCTAACTAGTCTCCTGAATGGGACCTGGACAGGAAATAAAAGAACAGCTGTGGGAACTAAAAACCTGTGTGCAAAAGATAGATTTTTTTTCTTAATAATTATATATCAGCACAGACGGCTCCACTGTGGCAAATGTACTGCACTAATGTGAGATATTAATAATATGGAGAAATGGCTATGGGAATATAAAAACACAACTAATTTCTGAAACGTTTTGTAAATATGAAAATACTAGGAAATAAGGTTCTGTTTGTCCTTGTTTGGTTTTGAGACGGGTCTCTAGCCCAGGTTGACCTGGAACTCCTTATGTAGTCAAAGATGACCTTAAATTTCTAATCCTTCTGCTGCCACCTCCTATATGCTAAGATTATTGGCATGTAGGGAGAGAAGTGGTCTTCCCCAGGGGAGAGTATACAACTAGTTGCCCAGTGCCACATGATCAATCTGGAGATACATAAACAAGAAACATTATATTAACTCAACAGGTTATATTT
The DNA here is from genome assembly GCA_021653895.1 of Mastomys natalensis. Lineage (NCBI taxonomy): Eukaryota > Metazoa > Chordata > Mammalia > Rodentia > Muridae > Mastomys > Mastomys natalensis. The sequence continues at coordinate 139,144 of JAJTUV010001279.1, forward strand.
GGGAATAAATATGTACACACACATACACACATATATGCATGGGATATCAAATGATGAAAAAAGAGGCCATGTATTTGCAGGAGAGTGGGAGGGGTCTATGGGAGCATTTAGAGGTAGAAAAGGGAAGGGAGAAGTATTGTAATTAAGATACAATCTCAAAAATAAACAAACAGGAAGGTTACAAGCATGTGCTACTTATACCCCATTTATGCAGGGCTGGAGATCAAACATGAGGCTTTTTGTATGCTAGTCAGGTACTCTACCACCTGAGCTGCATTCCCAGCCTACAGTGAGATGCCCATTTCAAGAAAGATGGTATGAATAATGTAGATGAACTATGATAAATTATCCAGCAGTTTCAAAGGTCTACACTTAATTGCTCATAAGGAGACATTACAGAACTACATAAGGAGCTGGACAGGTTATTGATCATTCATCAAGTTCAATTCACAGCCATTCTTTCTGAAGACAAGGCAATACGCCTGTCTTAATCCAACTTCCATTGCTACAAGAAAATACCTGAATGAAACAACCTCTGGGAGGAAAGGTTTCTTTGGGCCCATACTTTTGAGGACTCAGTTCACCATGGCTAGAAGGAAGAGTATGGTGAGCAGGGCATCTTTCCTTAAGAAAGCCAGGAAACAGAAAGGGGTTGGTTTTTCTTTGTTCCCTTGTACTAGATCAGGGCTCCCAGCCTAGGGAATGACAGCACTCATATTCAGAGAGGATAGCTCTCTCATCATTATTTCTCTCTGCAGATACTCTCAAAGACACACCCAGAGGTGTATTTTACATATCTTCTAGGTATTTACCAATCCAACCAAGTTGACAAAATTTGACATCACACTTGTCATTGACCAAACACAGTATAACATGAAGAAGGAGTCAAAAGAAACATGGACTGTAATAAGACGAAAATCTTCTTGAATATCAAGATAGTACGTGATAAAATAGTGTGAATGGTAGTTTTCAAGTTGCCTTCTGTTGAATTAATGGCCTACAAAAGTCTGGATCACATCAGTCATATTTCTCCCAGCTGGCTTTTAAACTATAATTAAAAAGTAACACAATTTCACATAAGTCTCCTTTAAAATCTAGCACACAAGAAGCTCAGTGGTTAAAACATAAAGACAAGAATTTGGATCTCCAAAACACACATAAACATGGGGTGGTCCAGGCAGCCTAGTCACCTGTAATTTCAGTCATGGGAGGTAGAGATGAGGGGTTCTTAGTACCAAGCTAGCTATTGAGACTAAACTAGTCATATTGGCACACTCTGGGTTTGACTGGCTCAGTAATAAAAAACAATTGAAGATGATTCTAACACCAACCTGAGGCTTCTACATACGTGTGAACATATACAAATATGCACACCACACACACACACACACACACACACACACACACATACACACAAACATTCAGATACATGTGCACCAGCCACACCTGTGAAGATGGTAAAAGAAAAAAAATGTTTTGAATGCAACACCAAGTATAACAAAACACATGTGTTCACACAAAGTTTAAAAACAGTGTTTCCCATCGTCTGTGCACACGTGGATGGTACAGAAAGCAGCATTCCCTGGGAGGGGCAGAGCTTCAGGCTTGCCTTTTGCAAAGCTGTGTCTGCTATGCAAGTATGCAGATGTGTGAACATGGTTTCCTCACAGATAAAACTGAGTGGAGTTGGGGGCACTGGTAGTGGAGGTGGGGGCATGGATAGTGGGGAGACACGGGTAGTAGTGGGGGTGGGGCTGGAGGGACATAGATGGTGGAGGGGCACAGGTGAGTGGGAGAGGGAATGGGCAGGACACGTGGCAGTTGGAGCGCCCATCAGAGCATTTGGGAAGGTTAAGATGTTGTGGTACTTGGCAAGTTCTAGTAAATGTGTGCTTAATGTGTTTTGTTTCACAGAGTCTCTTTTTCCATTATACTAGTTCTAGCTTGTCCTTCTCACCAACCTTACAAGATGACTCATTCCAGAAACAATTCAGGTTGCCTACCCCTCTCTATGCTCATCCCTTTCCACCTGGAGCCGACGCCCTTCTCTTCTGGAACCTTCCATACACCTGTCCCCTGCAGCACACCAGACGGGGGATGAATCTTTACTCACGTCCCCAAGGCCTATAGTCACATGTTTCTCTCAATGATTATTAAGCCATGAGTAATTGTGGCTTTTTTTTTTTTTCACTAATGTGTTTTTATTGGGGCAAATTGACATTAGAAGTGAGTCATTTCTAATGCATCACTCAGTGATACTGAGTACCTTCACAAGGCTGTTTCTCCATTGCCATGAATTCTAGATGTGTTCACCTCTCCTAAAGGATGCCCTGTTGCCTCTAAGCAGCCCCTTTTCCTTCCCACATGCCCTCCTTCCTAGAAAACTTTTAACCTATGGATTTGCCCATCCATGATATTTTTTGTAAACAAAGCTATCCCATGACCAGTTGTGTCTGGCTTCTTTCTACACATTGTAGTGTGTATTGGTACTGCATGTTCTCTTTGGTCAAGTAATATCCCAGTATATGGATATGCTACATTTTGTACCATTCATCTCATGATGGGGGTTTGGCTGTTGTAGATAGTGCCACTGTGAGAGAGAGAGAGAGAGAGAGAGAGAGAGAGAGAGAGAGAGAGAGAGAGACTATTTTCAGTTATTTGGGATATATCCAGAAGTAGAATTGATAGTTACCTTTCAGTTTTAGGTTTTGCTTTTGAAGGAGCCTCTTATTTTTCCCCTTGGTAGCTATACAATTTTACATTTCTGTAATCAGTACATGAGTTTTAACTTGTCCATATCCTTGTTGACCTGTTATTTTCTACTTGTATTATTATTACTATTATTATTATTATTGTCCTCCAAGTATGTATGAAGTGGTTTCTTGTATGGTTTTGATTAGTATTTCTTTAATGATTAAATATGTTGGACATGTCTATGTGTGTGCACATTAGTCATTTGTGTGCCTTCTTTGGGAAAAAGATGTTGGCATTGGGTGTTGTAGGACTCTTAACCTCCAGGTGTCAGTTCGAGAATAGTATATGATGCTTCTCCTCTGTGGCTCTTCAGTGCCAACATCAGGCACAAGTACACAGCTGGCCCTCTAAGGGGAAGAAATGTTCCACCCACTTTAAAAACAGGCCTGGTAGTAGTATACTTTCCCCTAGAAACCAGTGCTTGTCTCAGTCCTAAATGGGATGTCTATATCACATCGATGCTCAGAGATCTATGTGGAAGAGAGGCAGAATAAGAGACATAGATGGTGGCTAATTTCAAAGAAACAGCATTTTCCAGATACAACAGGGCAGATGTACATACGAACTCAGAGAGCCTGTGACAGCGTGCACAAGACCTGCCCAAGCTACAGTCAGACCAAAATCCCAGCATAGAGGAGGGGAAGTGACCACAAAGTCTTATCCTAACTGAGAAGATACTGGCATTTCATTGCTGCTGGGTGAGAAAAAGGCAGTTTCCTTCAATAGAATGTCTGTGGGTATATAAACCACTCTCCAGGGTAGGCCCCACACCTGGATGTAGTTGGCCAATATAAAGCAGGCTCCATGTTTTCTTCTGTCTGTCTAAGAGAGAGAGAACATGAAGTTGTATGGGTAAGAAGGTGGGGAAGGATTTGGGAGGAGTCAGGAAAATGAATGAATACCAAAGTATATGGTATGAAATTCTTAAGGAATAAGTAAAGTATTATTTTTAATATACTTAATGAAGGTGTGACCTCAAGAATAGAGTAAAGAAAAAACCAGAGGGACCTACTAAGGGCAAGATCTGTAGGAATCAAGCTGCAAAAGATCTCTAGAAACGGGAAGAGCATAGCAGAGGTTGCCATTTGAGACTTAAGGTAACAGAAAATTAATATGAACAAAGGAAATTATATATATTTATTTATAAAATGTATATTTATGATCTTCTTCCTTTCTTCTTATTTAGTTTGTGTGTGTGTGTGTGCCATGATGAACCCCATTACTTTGTTTGCTAACTTAAAAACTAATCTTAAGACTTTTTTAGAAGGTAAAAGAAACTTCCAAAACCTGGAATAAAAAGTAGCGAGCAGAATTTCCTTCTGAGTACACAGTGCCCTGTAGCATTTCTGTCAGATTATTTGCTCATGAATACAAGAATCAGATCCTGAACTCACACACTGGGATGTCATGCTAGGCACCTGGAAGGACAGCTATATTATACTGGGGATGAGAACGCCAGCCTCAGAGACCTCACGCTTGACTCAGGTTCCGTTCCAGCTTGGTATCTCTGGGTATCCCACCTGAGTCTGCTCAGATTCCAGGGATGTCTCCCTGGCCTTCTTCTGCTCCCCTCCCTCCTCCTCTTGCTCCTCTTCCTCCTCCCTCGTTTTTCTCCTCTTTCTTCTCTGCTCCCCCTTGCCTGTGAGGTTAATGGGACTGTAACATGTGGAAATGAAAACAATATGGGAGTCTCCCAGGATTCTCCTAAAAGACTCCAACCATCGGATGGAAGCCTGTGGAGGATGGCTTCTCTTTTCCCTGCCTTTGGTTACACTTGGCCTCCCACTGTCTTCCACATCCAAGAGTTGGAGCTGAAACACTGGCTGGCTCCATCTTTTTCATTTGCTTGTTTAATTAAATAGCCACAGGGATTTTTTTTTTTTTAATTCTCTCTAATGACAATGAGCTTTAGATCATGGCTGTCAATACAAGTGCCCAAGCATATTTGTATTCCTGGTCACATTAAGGCCTTTTGCAAACACGATCTCTTTTATTCTACTCAAAAGCACATGAGGTGTGCAAAGCCAATTCTAAAGTAGAGACGGTAAATGAAAGGATACAGGGTGAGATGTAGGACTGGGGAAAGGCCTCAGCCTGGAACACACTGGCCTCATGTGAAGACTGGAGATCAGACTCTCAGAGCTTACATAAACGCTGTGGGTGTGGCAGCCCACCCGTAATTCCCACCACATAGATTGCACAGCAGACTTGCTATCTGGGCTAATAAAGCAGCAAGAGACAGCAGGCTGAGTATGGGGTCAGGAAGGGAGCCTGTCTCAACAGATAAGACTGAGTGGGATGGAGGAAGACATCCTGCTTTAACCTCAGGCCTTCACAGCATATACACACGTGTGTGCTCACACGCATAAACACACAAACATGCAGGCAAGTATACCACACAGAGACATATACATACATATATACATACACACATACATACACACACATACACACACACATACATACATATAACATACACACATACATACACACACATACACATACATAAATAAATACATACATACATACATACATACAAACAAACATGCAAAAAAATAAGAAAAGGGATGACTTGTCCAGTTCATTCTGCTTCAAGGTAACAAAGCCAAGACGACATCTTAGCCCTTTGGCTTTGAAAGCTGCAAAAAAACACTAACTCATGAGACATCATAACATGAGAATAAGTTTTACATTAATTAACAAGATCAAGTTGTGCAGCTTCACTACTTCTTTAACAGGTTAAAAATAGTTAATTAAATTTTAATGAATGAAACTCCCTGCCTTAGTTCCCAATGCTTTCAACATTTTTAATGTTTAATTTTAGACCCCTATTTCTTGGCAACTAGTCCAAACAAAATTTCAAACCCAAGCTGTACCCTTGATGAAGTGGCCCCACCCCCACCCCCTAAGAACAGGCCACGGGCAAATTGTTCCACATTGTGCTCAATGACCAGGGACATAGCTGGCAGAAAGCACCACAGAACGTTTTTCTATTTGTCAAGACGGTTTCGTGCTTGCTCCTCGTGGATTGCTCTTAATAACCCAGTCACGCACCGCTCAGCAGTATATTGCTTCCACAATACTAATTTAAACCATGTCAGTATGCTTGCCATGGGACTGACAATAGCCAAACAACAACAAAAAAAGTTCATTCTTCAAATTAAGGGTGTGCTATTCATCTGTAAGCCCCCTGCTTGAGTTGCTGGTTAAAATTTTTCATTGTCTCTTTCTCTCTTCTTCTTCCTCCCTCCTCCTTGCTTCCCCCACTCACTGTCCACCCTCCCCTCTCATTTCCTCTTCTCTTTCTCTCTCTGTGTCTTTCTGTCTGTCTGTCTCTCCATCTGTCTACCTGTGTCTCTCTCTGTCTGAGTCTCTGTCTGAGTCTTTCTCTCTCTCTCTCTCTCTCTCTCTCTCTCTCTCTCTCTCTCTCTCTCTCTCCCCACATGTTGGATAATTTCCAAGCATCTAACATACACTTTACTGAAACAGGCTGCATAGACCACACACACACGCAAATGGCCTGAATAAGTCGAGCGCATAAGCAACAGCCAGTCGAGTGCAGAGAATGTTTAAACTTGAGAGAAAAAACAATAAATTCAAACAGAGCCTTTCTTCTCAAGTGATTCCTTATTGAGGCTTCTGCTCTGAATTAGAAGGAGGCTGTGTCAGGGTGGCAGTGGACATATCTGGGGCCCACCCTGAACTCTCTCTCCAGGACAAGTGGTTCCATGGGAAGGGACCGCCCTGGGAAACAGCCTGCTGGGGTTGTGCAACAAAAGAGTCAGAGTTTAGACTAGATCATCTTCCAGTCCGCCAGGGCAGCCTCTAAATCCTTGAGAAAGGCAAACCTCTGGGCTTACGGTTTAAAGTCTTGAAGCCTACATCTTCCAGGTTTTCATCGTTGATCTCTCCTGCTGGCCTCGCCTGCCAGCCTGAGACCCCAGACATGGCAACTCTCCGCCATTCCTCTCCCTCCTACAAGGTCCACATGGCCAGGAGCCTGCCAGGAGCCCCGGGTCTCTTCCCTTGGCCCAGAGCTCCAGCTACCCTTGCTTTCTGCTTCATCTGCCCTCTACTCCACCCCTAATCTGCACAGACCATGGACCCTCTGTCCGGCTGGGTGCTGCCTGCAGCTCTTCCTCAGAACATCCTAGAAGCAATTGCTTCTCTTTGTTCAGACTGCAGCTTAAGGGCCACCTCCTCTCTGTAGCACTTCCCCCGGCTGTCTAGGTAGCCTAGATTGCACGTCTCAACTCTTGCCCCTAGCAACAGGATCACAGTGTCCACACCCTAGCCTTGTGTCTTTGCAGGGCCTCTTTCTGTGAGCAGACACTTCCTTCTGTTGACACCACTCATATGATTCGCCTTGGCCAGAGACACATGGGTGTCAGTGACAGGAGACCAGGACTAAGCTGAAGCAGGAAGAGGGACAGGGACAGCCTGTTTACACTCAACCAACCCTTTCTCTGTTGAGAACTAACAGCAGAGACACATGCTGAGATGACCACCTATCACCATTGATCCAAAGCAAACAACAAAGCCAGAAACAGAGAGGAGCCCCACATAAGATGGGTTTTGGGAGCCCCTGATATTTCGACATGGCTTGTTGCACAACAAAAAGCTAATGTACTTTACAATTAATAATGCCCTAGGGATCAGTCACACTACTTTGTTTCATTATAACCCTTGTCTTCCTAAGACATCATTTCTGATTTATTTGTTGTTATTTCTTTTCATCACAATGTGAATTCCAGGAAGGCACTGTATCCCTAACCCCTAAAAGTAGGCAGCCCCTCAAACAGGCTCATAGTAGTTACTTCAAAAATAATTGCTAAATGAGTACGTTCCCAGTTCTTTTTCTTTTTTAAAAAATTGTTTTATGTATATGAGTACACTGTTGCTGTCTTCAGACACACCAGAAGAGGGCATCAGAACCCATTACAGATGGTTGTGAGCCACCATGTGGTTGCTGGGAATTGAACTCAGGACCTCTGAAAGAACAGTCAGTGCTCTTAACCATTGAGCCATCTCTCCAGCCCCAAGTTCCGAGTTCTAATCCTCAGAAGAATTTGTATGTTTTCCCACCTGCAAAATCAAGCAAGCCCTCTGGGTCCTGAAGAAAAACACACTTTTGTCTAAAATTTAATATATATACACTTGCGGCACTGCCCTGGTGACCTAAGTTCAAGCCCCAGGACATACACAACTTTAGAAGGAGAGAACTGATTTCACTAAGTTGTCCTCCAGCCTCCACACATGCTGGTAGCACACAAGCCATCACACATATAGACTTGCACATACATAATAACCAAAAATAAAATTAATAAAGCTAGATGTGGTAGCTCATTATCTGTAATCTTAGCACATTATCTCTGAGCATGGAGGATTTTTGCCAGCTCCAAGCCAGACTGGGCTACAGAGTGAGACTCTGTTTCAGACAAACAAAATAATAATTAAAAAATCATATTAATATCTGAAGCAAGCTTCATCAAAATCCTGATGACTTCAAGAATTAGTAATAGTTAATTATGCCCCAAGTTCTCACAACAACAACAACAAAAAAAAAAACATTAAATTGTCTCCCTGTGACACCTTTGTAAGGTAACCATGATGACAATGACTGTGGAGGTGAGGAGGTAGTTGTGGTGATGACAATGATATTGGAGGTAATGGCGGATATGGCGATGGATGTGAGGATGGTATGTTGTGTAGAAGTTTCCTCCAGGGTTAAAATTTTCAGTCCTGGAGAAAGGCTCGTTAAGACACAGGCTGTTAGAAAGGAGAAGCAAGAGGATGCTCTGAGATGGAATATTCTATCCTTCAGAGAAACTCATTAAGCCATGAAGTAAATAATTCAAAGGCTTCAGGAAGTCCCTGAAACTGACCAGATTCTCTACACCCTCCTTTCCCAAGCTATATGAGCGATAAAGACTCCTGACAGACACCCAGAGACACATTTAGCTGCTTGGGAGAGGCTCAGACCATCTAAGCTACCTAGAAAAGACACTCTCCACCCCAGTTAGTTGCCTGCAGGCTGTGCAGTGTGCTTTAGGTTTCCAGGTTTTATGAGCTGTCACCTATGCTGGGTAGGCTTTGGTGATGTAGCTGTCTTTGAGTCATTTCTGCTCCTGTAAGTAACTCCTCATCCATTGTGGAGGTTTGAATGAGAATTCCTCAAAGGCTCCTATATTTGAATGTTTGGTCCCTAATTGATGCACTATTTGGCAAAGATTAGGAGGTGTGGCCTTGTTGGGGGGCTTTGAGGTTTTTAAAATCCATACCAATTCTCTCTCTCTCTCTCTCTCTCTCTCTCTCTCTCTCTCTCTCCTTTCCTCCTTCCTTCCCTTCTGTGTATGGATTAGACGTAAACTCTTAGCTACTGTTCCAGTGCCATGCCTGCCAGCTCCCATGCTCCCTGCCATGCTGGTCATAGACCCTCTGGAGCCATGGGCCCCAAATCAAATGCTTTCTTTCTAAGTTACATTGGTCATGGTGCTTTGTCATGATGATTAAAAGTAACTAAGATGCGTATATTCCTAAAGTAAGCCCAATAAAATCCTTTGGTTTACCAAGTTGGACTTTGGTATCTTTGATCTGTTGTTGTTTCCCTATCTGGGGTGAGTAGATGTGTACTTGGGTCTCCCAGGAATGGTCTCACACCACATGGTAGAGGTAGTAAGGAGGATGATGGAGGTGGTAGAAGCAGCTGAGGTGGTGATTGTGATAATACTGGTGGTGATGATGATGGTGCAGGTGGTGATGATGATGACAATTGTTAGGCTGAAGTGATAGTGCTAACAATGATGATGATGATGGATGTGATGATGATGGTGAGGAATTTGGTATCCACTGCATGCTCACCTGTATTTAATCTAAAATGTCAATTCCTGTGTTTCCAGTGATAGGAGCAGGAAGGGGCCCTGTGCACACAGGGGCCATGGGCCATAGCTGGCACAGGAGAGACAGTAGTGACCACACATGTAGCCATTTCAAACTGTAGTTATGAGGAGTCCTGTGTGGCAGTATCTTTGATATGAGTCTGGAGGAAGGAATTCAGCATGCACAGAAAATCCTGAGCAACACTGAAGAATGGAACCAGCTCTGGGGGAGTGACTCTGCCCCCAGACTCACTGGTCACAGGTGGAAGGAACAGGTTCAGAGAGGTGGTGTGAGGAGCAGAGAAAAGAGAAACGTGGGCTGAGTGGTGGAAGCATCAGACCATAATGAGACCACAATGCCATGATGAGACCATAAAGAGAAGGGGACAGCTTAACAGATTCCCTCAAGGAGGGAATGCCTGGGACATTACCTTCAGTAAGTTCTGAACGAGACTACCAACTGAGGTCCAAGCTAGTCTCCAGGCCAAGAACAGAACAAAGTCACTTCCCAGTGCCAGAGGTGCTCACTGATCGAATTTTCTGATGGCAGAATGATAGTTTAAGTCACATGGTGTCAAGTGCTGAATGGGCTCGCCCCATAGTTGGAAACATATGCAATGAAAATGACATATAGGGCGAGCCACCATAACATGTCCTCCTAGAGTCTCGATTTGGGAGAACAGAGGTGGAGAAGAGGAAGTGGGAAAAGCCAGGCATCTCAGGCAGTCCCCTTAGGCCTCTTCTCCATCCTCCAAAGAGGTAATAGCTACTTTCCCAGGGTTCGGGTATGAGTCCAGTAAGGACGAGGAAGGACACCTGCCACTGGGGGTTGTCATGAGTGGGACATGAGGCTCTGACTCCAGACTTCTCAAAGCTGCTCAGTAGGAACTAACTCCTCGCCCCAGGTTACCTTGACAGCTCTGCCTCCTCAAGTGCACAGAGAGCACAGCTGTAACCAGCTGCCAGGATGCTGCAGGAATCCATTCCACTCCCTCTGGTGTAAATCATCCTAACAAGGGAAGTCACTGATTTTTCTTCTCTGATAGGAGAGGTTAAAACCAACAACTAAGTGTGCTCCAGAAGAGAGGGACTGTGGAACCAGAAAGACAAGTGTTGGCTGATAGCTCCGCCTCCTCTGTGCCTTGAGTAGGACATTTCACTTGAGTGACCTTTAGTAAAATGGCAACAACTAACTGAGCCGAGTGGATGTGTCTTGGTGACTCTGTTGCTTTGTCCTATCCTATCGTAGAATCCGTCTCTCCCCCCGAAGATATCCGGTTTGCATTGCTTATGGCTAATTTACCGTCTCTCCCAAGCAGACCACCATAAGCTCTGTGAAGACAGGTTAAGTCTTGCTATCTTACTCACAGATGGATCTTTCAGGACAGAGATGCAATGGGTATTCAGGTTAAAATAGCAAAGGAACAACTAGATCCTTTGGAATCGTTAATCCTGTTTCAAGGCTGCAATTTGAGGCTGGGTGAAACGAATGACTTCGTCAAGGTCATACTCAGAAGGACAGGGAGAAGTGATTCAAACCAAGCCCACAACCTCTCTAGGACCCTGCTCACAGGCCAGGAGGAAAAGCTGGAGCCTAAATGTCTGTGACAGATACAACCCCTCCGGGAACAGAGAAATCCATGCTCCAGCAAAGTCTAGAAGATCCTGTTGTGTCACCTCCCCCCTCCTGCTCTCAGTTCTCCCAGTTCTTCACTCTTAAGTCCAACCAGTCAGACTCCCTCGTGCACAAAGCTCGCTGGGACTCAGGGCCTTTGCACTTGCTGTTTCCTGGGCCTCCTGCCCTCTGGTGGTGGGGGGTGGTTATTTGCTTATCCTTGGGATCTCAGCACAAAGAGCAGGTGGGAGGGGCTGGGCCAGACAAAAGCTGTAGCTGAGAGCCCAGCCTCTGAGTCTCTTATCTCCACCTGCCCCCTTGAGTCATTCCCTATTTCACCCACCTGTTCTAATTTCTTTACAGTGTTTATCAAGACCTGACCTTATCTTATTTGTCTCCATATGTTATTGTCTGCAACCATTGCCCCAACTAGAGTCCGGGCTTCACAAGAGACCAGTGTGTCCGGAGCAGTGAGCAGCAGCTGTCAGACTTCTGGTTTATTCACGTCAGAGAACAGGGCACAGCACAGCCTCAACCGTGACTACTCAGACCAATTCCTCCTACAAGGTTTCCTCTCTCTCTCTCTCTCTCTCTCTCTCTCTCTCTCTCTCTCCTCTCCTCTCCTCTCCTCTCCTCTCCTCTCCTCTCCTCTCCTCTCCTCCTCTCCCTCCTCTCCTCTCCAAGGTTTCAAAGCCTCTCTATTCATCTCTAGCTGGCCTAGAACTGACTATGTCAGTGTTTGTCAACCTGTGGGTCATAATCTTTTGTGGGGTCAAATGACCTTTTCACAGGGGTCACCTAAAAGCATTGGAAAACACAGATGTTTACATTACGATTCATTACAGTAGCAAAATTACATTTATGAAGTAGCAACAAAAATAATTTTTATGGTTGGGGGGGTTCACCCTAACATGAGGAAGCAATTGTAAGATTGAAAAACACCACCCTATGTAGACTGGCTAGTGTTGAGCTCATAGAGCCCCGCCTGCCCTGAGCCCTGAGGTTGAAAGAGTATGCCACCACACCTGGGGCGTCTCTTTCTTTTCAGAAGCAGTTACTCCACATAGAAACAAGGAGGACACCACCCATAATATTGTTACAAGAAGTCAAAAGAAACAGCAGTCCATCTTATGCTTATCCAGAATCCAGATGAGAGGAACATCAATCTGTGGCTTTATTTTTAATTATTATGAATTTCTTTTACAGTTCATGCTACATGAGATTCAGATTTTCACAGTGATGTAACAAATCCTGACCTCATAGAACATGGAGCTGAATTCACATGGCCATGTTTCAGTTTAATTGTGAGCATGTGATGAAGAGCCAGCATGGCGAGTGTGTGCTTGGCCAGCAGAGCAGGACCAGCTAATCTGGGGCAGGAATGGGGAAGGGGTGAGGGAAGGGAAAGGATACTTAAGCTGAGAACAACGTGAAGTGGCAGGAAAGGTTCCTTCCATCAAGGGACGCCATTATGAGGTGATAAATACAAGTGGATTTAGAGTCCAGCAAACAGTGGCTACTAATGTTGAACCCAGGAAACCAGCATACTCCCTGCCTTGTTGAGGTATCTGGGGAGTCAGTCTCTTACACAGCCTCCCAGGCAGGAAGCCAGCAGGTAACGGTGAGGACTGTGGACAGGTACAGGCCCTGGGGAGATCTTGTGTTGAGAGCAGGGATTTCTTTGCTTTGTTTTGTTTTATTTCAATTTAGTTTCTTTACTATTTCAAGAAAAAATAGAAATCCAGAGGCATTTGTTTAGTTTAGTTTTGTTTTTTCTTTTAATTGATTTTTTTGAAGCAAACTCTCTTTATTATGGAGAATCATAATTTAAACCAAGCAAAGTATCCAGGAAGGTCAGGCGTGTGGATCCATGAACGTGCATTGACACCACCAGCTATGACAACTCGTAACAGAACTGATGACATGTGAAATGATCTTCCATCTTCAAAGTGCCCACCAGGCAGTCATAACAGTAACTTACTGAGCAGGTTAACAGGCAGGAATTCCACTAAAAGCTTTAAATAGAAACATCATGTTGGTCTTCTGGATCTTTACGGCGTTCCTACAGTATGGGATCAGAGACTGAAGCTGACAATTACAAGGCCTCAAGAGCAAAAACGTGTAAATGTTTTCAACTTTCTCGCCATGAACTTGGGCATGTAGAGGAAAATACCTCATGCAGTAGGCACTGAGGGCATCGGGAGAGCATCATATAGTTAAATATGATCTGGAACACCGTCAAGTCAATAAGGAAGCCCTGCCCTTCTTTCTTGGAATGGGGGTACCCTTTTCCTCTTCTTCCTTGACCCCTCTGTTTTTAAGATGGATTACACAAAGCAAATGGTTTCTGTTTAGCTGTCCAAGCCCAGCCCCCTTGCTGTCCCTCAACAAGAATTTTATTTAGAAGTTCCCAGAGAAGGAAAGTGGGGAACTCAGGTTCATGAAGGCAGGGGATATAAAGAGCTCCATTAATCCGCCTGCTGGGCCGGGAAAGTCAACAAAGCTCGATAATGTGTTTTATTTGGACCTGTCCTGCTCAGCACATGATGATAAGGAGGTACTTGGAGCTCACACACTCACTGTACAACACTCACTCAGTCCCTTATTGATTCTGAAACAATGCTCGCTTTCAGAGCACACCCACATAAGTGAACAGGAACAAGGTAAGACGGATGGAAGGCTACCCCCTTGGCTGTCATAGGTTTAGCTCCATTTTGCTTTCTTCCCTTTGACATGCTGTACAATGCTCTTCCTGTCCTCATTTATGGCACTGTCCCTTATAGCTCTCTAGAAATCAGATATTTCTCAGAAATTACCTTGGAAAGTATCTGTAAAGATGTTTGGCTTCATTCTATCCTAGTGAGAAAGCCTCATGAGGGCAAGGTGTTGGCCTGTGCTGTCGCCTACCATGACCTATCCCCACTGCAGGATCCCTGATGCCAGGCAGATGGCAGCCACAGTGAGGAGGACTGGGCGTCAGACCACAGAAAGGAATATGATGTTCTCTGAGTCCATGTTCAACGGGAAATACTCAAGCTGCTGACCAGACAAGCTAAAACACCAAGGGAGCAAAGGCCCCCTCTGACCTCAGCCTCAGTCCAGCAAAGCTCATCCACCAATGCAGCTTTTACTAAGCCAGTGGGGAACCAGTGAGCCAGAGCAGGGTCCAGAACCCTCCTAGGTTTGGATGTTTTGTCCTGTTCTCAGTCTCTCTGTGAGCAAATACATTCAACAACCAGCAGGCCAGTAAGGTTGTTTTCCAACTCACTCCAAACACAGCTACCTTAATTCAGAAATGCCAGTGGAATTACAAATCAAATTTTAATCAAGAGAACAAAAGAGTTGGAACAGAAAGAGCTCAAGAATAGCAGTCTATTAAAAATAAATCAGTGGAAAGAGGAACAGAATATATTGCCTGGTTTGCCCTTCAACATGATTTATCCTCTGAGTATCATCTGGGTTAGGCCATCAGTACTGAGAAATTTCTTTCCTAAGTCTCAGAGCATGCACTGGCAAATACGTGCTGCTCAGGAGCACAGAATCTGTGTCAGCTGGGATTAGGACATTTTGCTGGAGGTCACCCCAATCAGGGCAATCACCACGGAGATCTCCGAAATAAATTTGTATATTCACCAGACGAGCAGATTCCAACACAGTAATCAGGGGAGGAAGGGGTGAGTGAAGATGGCGTTTAAGCTGGGAACCAAAGGAAGACATGAGAAAGGTGGTGCGGGCACAGGAGGCAAAGGTAAAGCTGCCAAGACTAGCACCAGGGACAGTCATACGCAGAGCAAAACGCTATACATGCTGCTAAACATGTAGCCATCTGAGAAACTCCCTGCATTTCCACTTTTTAAAAGTCTTTGTGTATGTGTGTGTGTGTGTGTGCATGTTCATATGTGTGAGTGAGTGCAGGTACATGCACACCACAGACGTGTGTGGAGGTCAGAGGGCAACTTTGAGTGTTGATTCTCACCTTTCATCTTGTCTGAAATACGGTCTCTTTATTGTTTGTTGCTTCATACAGGACAGCTGGCTTACAAGATTCTGGGGCTCTTTCTGTCTCTGTTTCCCATCTCGTCATATGGGGACTAGGAATATAGACTCTCAGTTTTATGTGTGGTCTGGGGATTTGAACTCAGGTCCTCACACTTGTGTAGGTACTTTACCCACTGAGCCATCTCTCCAGCACTCTATCTCCACTTTCCATAAACACAGGTAGAAGGAGTTTAAGGATAAGAAACTGGTAGTCCTCAAGTAGCGCTCTCAAGTTTCAAGCAGATCTGAATGGAAATATCCTTTTGAGGTTGGAAAATGTGGGCGCTTCTAGGTCGGAAAAAAAAATTTGAGAAGTGGAAGTATATGTCATCAGGAAGACTGTTTGCACAAAGTGTTCGGTTCAACCTAAACCAGAAAGCTATGGAAACACATCAGAAACAGGACTATATGTCTCCTTCCAATTTCCACTGTGGTCCAGCCCTTCTGAGCAGACACAAACCTTCAAAGTCTTGAGGTTTGTGTGCTAACTCTCCAAGACTCTTCCACCCACTAACCATTAACTCACAAGTGGAATTCATCTTGCACTTCAGTTCTCTGAATTTCTCAAATCAGAAAGGAATAGGAAGAGAGCGTAGTTAACTCACCGCAAATGCAGACACCAACAACCTAACAGGATACCCCACCCTCACAAACACTTTATCCAATGAAGAGAGGGGTCACTGTCAGCTCTCTCTGAGAATGACTGATGGTTGAAAGTAGTTTTTGATCTGCTGGTTTCACACTGCTTCAAAGTGAAGCTTTTCAGAGCCTGCTGAGGCCACTAGGAACAAGCAGGGATTTCAAAGATCTGGAGGACTTAGAAGGCCCTGGGATCAGCAGCACCACTTGCTGGCAGAGCCATCAACCCATTTCATGGGGCCTAATGTGGATTACTCCACAAGAAGCCTCCCTGCACGGTACAACAACTTCCTTCCATCTGGAAACAAGGCCTTAAGTAAAAATGCAAAATCCTTGGGAGAGCTGCTTACATTTTGGCTTTCTTAGAATTCCATTGTTTGGCCCAATTTGGGGAGGTCAAAGGAGGAGGGTTTAGAAGGGCACAGAGCCACAGGGCTCAGAGTTACAAAGCCCAGGGACCCATTGTTTTCAGGGCTGGCTCCCTCCCTGCTCTCTTCTGAAGTGGCCAATTGGGCTGCCCCCCTCCAGGCCTCTTGGTCTCTGAAAGGCCTGGCATCCACTCCACAGAATGCAGGAGGAGGAATACTTAGGTTCCCTAACACAATGGTCCAAAGAGTTTCTCTCCAGGACTGGACATCAGACAAGAAAAGTGACCAGCATGCCCCACAGCTCTCTTCCCAGCAGCAGACTTTTAAATAAAGTCCTCTGGTGTCCCTAGGCCTTTGCATTTGTTTGGCCAAATGGGTTAAACATTAGTGGTATCTTTATTATGGCTTTTGGTTTTCCTGGACAACCTCCTGTCAGGGTGTGGGGGGCAGCAGAGAAACACAGACAACATGATACACTTTACCTCCTGGTGGAAAATAAGGACAAGAGGAAAGAGAGGGAGCACTGTCCCCATTGTCACTCAGAGGTTTATAAGAGGAAGAGAGCTTTGAATGGACTGAATCAGCCAATGGGAGACAAATCAGTGCAAAATAAGCTTTTCTACGGGGCACAGGTCATAAGGAGAGGGCACATCTAGGGGTCTCTGTGGGAGGAGTTTCTTAGAGATTCATAGTGAATTCGAAGCTGTGTTTGGGCATTGGATTGAGTCGTTACAAATTTTAAGATTGGAGATAGTTAAAAGTTCTTCAAAGCTCACCGGCCTCCATTGCAAACCACAAAGGAATGTTGGTTGTTTCTCTGCATAGGAAGGGTTTCACAGAGAGAAGCATGTACATGCATATACACACACAGTCCTCAATTTAGGATGGCTCAACTGAACAACTCTGTCACCTTATGATGGTGCCTATCATATCAGTGAGTGTCACCATGGCAAGTGGACCCAAAGACTCCTCTGGAATGCACTGTGCAGTATTGTCATGGTGTTTATTTGGGTGTTCACACATTTTCTGTTTATGACATTCCCAGTTTATGATGTACAGCATCAGAATGTCATACCAGTATACCCATCATATGTTGAAGGCTATATGCCAAGAAGCATCTATATCAGATTATAAATTCCTACCATGCAAAAAGAAATATTATCATTTGTCAGATTATATAGAAAAGCAAGGAGCCAGATAAAAGCCCGTTGCTGGTCCCAACAAGGAAGCTTACTCCTTTCTAGAATAGTCTCTGAGGATTGCCAATTCATCTTCTTATTCAAGATAAACCTTAAGAGACTGATCTTAAGACTGTCCTCAGATCCATTCTCCAGGGGCAGGGATGCTGAGCAACTCAGAGGCAGTGAAAGTCCCCAGGGGCCTTTACTGTCTTCCCTGATGTAGATCATGAATGTGAATGATCCCTGGTGCCCAGGTGATGACATCACTAGATGATAGAGAGAGAGCCAGGTCAAGAGGAGCCTATGTCCCCTCAGCAGCAAGTATGCCACTGAAACTGAGCTGGGAGTCCTGAACATAATTACAGAGACACGTTTCAACAGGAGAAAGTCAGTCAAAGTGATCAAAGGCAGAAGGGCTTTGTGCCAGAGGACAGACTCCTCAGTAAAACAGTCAGAAAAATCTGACCATAACCAGGAGCCCTGGGGTATCTAAGAGTCAACATTTGCACACAGCTGGAATCTGAGAGGCAGGCCACAAAGATGGAGTGTCCCTCTTGTGGTTGTTCTCAGTCTGCCAAATAACAATGTATTTGTTTAAAGAAACAAAAGAAAAGAAAAGAAGAAAAGAAAAAAGAAAAAGAAACTTGCATTGATCCATCACTTTTAATTTGGAAAGTATCAAGAAAATACAACCTCCTCTCTCCAGGATTCCCACATTTTTAAATTTTTAAATACCACAACACTACAGTGAGGCAGGTATTTGAATTATGGAAGCTGAACCCATGAAGCAAACATTTATTTTGTTTTGAATTATCTGATTATCTGGTGTTCTCTAGATGGCACTAGGTGGGGGAGGGGTCATGTGTGGGAAAACCAGAGCCCTCACTCCCTCATGACAGTTAACATTGCACCCTGTTTAGAGCCCAGGCAGCCACTTCCGGGGCAACAAGCTCACTCAACCATGTGAGATGAATTAACTGTTTACTGCAAAGGAACACGATACTGTTGGTTCCTTCTCACACCAGAGTGGCTGTCAAATTGGAGTTAAGGGCAAGTCAATGATCCATATAATTTATAGATGAGGGGGCAGATGGTTTGGATATATATTCATGCCTAAATATCAAATGAAAGCTACTGACCGCGGCAGCCTGAAACAGCTCTATGCAGAAAGATAATGATGTCTTTAAAGAAAACCTAATCTGTTGACTGTAGACATCAGCACTTGAGAATGTTGACTCGGCCGGCTAATTTTAAGACCATAATCCATTTCTGGGAAGACAAACAGGTCTTCCCTTCCTTGGGAACGCTGTTGACCTTAAAAAGAAACCCAAGAAAAAGCCAGTTATTTCTCAATGTCATAGAAACGACACCCTAGAAACAGAATGTGAAGCACTTAAGGCCAGGCGTCTAAGCCTCACTGTTAGGTGTACTGGTTCCTGCGCCAGATTTGCTAACCTACATATTTGGGTGATTTTTTCCCCAGTTGGTCTGGTCCTGCTATTCAGCGTGTCTTTGCTAGAAAGTGGAGCTATTGAAAGCTGCATCTCCACAGGATTAGGCCCATGTGACTTTCCCTGTAAGTTCCAGGGCCACTGTCCTTTGACCATCTTTCTGGACTACTTCTGTATCTCTTCCCTCACATAATAAGCAATAGTACTCTCTTCATCAAAGCTCTTTTGGCTGACAAAGCAAGTCATGGATTTATTTTGGCCTCAGTTTCTTCATTCGTAAAATAGAAATTACATTTCATAAGAAGGTACAAGAAAAATATCCACATAGAAAATAAAGGCTAGTGCCCAGTTTCTTCTTTCCATCTACCTATGTCATCTTTTATAAAACTTATAAAGGTAGTTTGATATGTGTATGCATGCATAAGTGTGTGGGGGGGGAGAGAGACAGAGATAAAGACAGAGAAAGACAGACATAGACAAAGACAGAGAGACAGAGAAACAGAGACTTACCATATAGCCCAGTCTGGTCTTGAACTGACCTGCCTCTCCTCCCTGAGTGCTGGGATTTCCGGCATATACCACCATATTTATCTTAGAGTGTATATGTTTGCTGTGTTGTTTTACCTTTTCCTCAATATCAGTTAGTGTCTCAGGAAAACACCTTATTCACTTTTGTAGCCACAGAACTGAGCACAAGACCCTTGAACAGAATAGGACATAATGTTCAATGAATAACTTACAACGATGCTGATATAGGAGACTGATGAATATTTATCTAAAACTTACTATGTTCCAAACATTTTTCAAGATATTAGAGCTACAGAGTGAATAAGAACCGCTAGGAATGCTTTGGTCTAAAGGACATGTTAGACTGTGGGTAAGAGAAAGAAATAAGCAGTATCCCATGATGCTTTCATTTGGGGAGGTCATGATTATATACAGTGCACAGAGATGGATGTGTGGGTAGGTGGGTGATGCACAGCATATGAGAATTTTTGAACCAAATCTACCAGAAAGCTTATATCAGTCAAGAAAGCATTAAACTAAACATCTGGGCTTCTCTTGCCACTCACTGATATTTACTGACGTGTGTGTGTGTGTGTGTGTGTGTGTGTGTGTGTGTGTGTGTGTCTTAAGACTTGAGCTTTCTACGGCAGCCCTGAGGGAACAGCAAGAGCACCCAGTGCTGACAGACAGCTATCTGCTTCCCTGGTCATCCTGTTGCTGACTGTGGTGTCAGTTATCCTACCTGCCTGGGCTTGAGGTGGCCAACGGCATGTCCCTAGGTTTGGAAAGGCAAAGAAGTCCTCAGTGAATATTTATCATCGAAATGAGCCATGCCAAGGGCTCCAACACCTTAGACCCTTTGCAGAAGGTATCAACCACAGCTTGTTCCCACTGAGGACTGCAATCTAAACCTGCTTCCCTATAAATACCTCCTACTGAGATTAGCTGAACCTGCTTCCTCATTCAGTGGTGAACAATAAACCTACCTCCTCACTCAGCAGCAGTAATAAGCATGCTGAGCTTCCCAGCTGCTGGCGTGTCTCCATTCACACATGGCCTGCCCAATCGTAGCTTTTCACTATGTGTATCCGCCATGTCTTCATTCTCCATTACCTGATAGATCAACACTTAAGCTGTGTAGGTTGTGGTAACTGCTTGCTCCTTCTGCTCTTTGTCCAGGATTCTTGCGAGGATTCTGTGTGCATCATCCCACCTGGCCAGTTTGAATGATATGGCCCATGTTCCACCCCCCACAAAAGAAGAGGTTTAGGATGAACTTCTCTGGGTACCAACACAGCTCTCCCTTGTTTGGTCCGAAGTCATCAGACCCTGGAGAATGCATTGCCAGAGAATCATTTGTTTCTCTCAATTTGCCTCGGAATCACCACCCCAAATAAAATGAGAAGTGTTTTGCTTTATTTTTAAATAAATGAAGTGCCTTTTAAGTCCAGGATTTCAAAGTGCTCTTAGAATGTGTCATATTTGTCCCTCCATTTAAGGGGTTTTGTTAGAAACGAAGAACAGGCAGGAAAAGGAAAGTATCTTGACCAGGAGGACAGCTGCTGTCCCCAAGTGACCCAGATAAAAAGCAAGGACGCAGAATGTCACACCTAGTGAGCGCCTTGCACAGAATGCTCAGGTTCCGATTTCCCCCTCACAGCTGCCCCATGTCCCCCTGCTTTGCAACTCCATCTTACTCAACTACTGTGGTCTCCTGACCCACTCTACTCCTGGGCACTCCCCTGAAATCAGATAGGAGTGGCCAGCATGCCTCCAGCAGACCCCAATCTCTGTCCATACTCACTGTTCCTTGAACCCTTCAATGCTTGCCCTGCTGGGAGCAGGGCAGACCCTCCCTCATCTCTACCTAATACAGAGCAGAGCCATCTTCCTTCCAAGAGGCAAGTCCACAATCATTTTCTCTGTGAAGCCTTCTCAAGTCTTTCTGGTGCTCAAACATAGTTATCATTTATAAATAATTGTAGTGTGCATGCTGTTTGCGTTGTGTCCACCCCACCAACCTATGTTCCCTGAATCCTCAGTAATGACTCTAGGTCATAAAGTCTCATCCAGCCTTTGTGGGGACAGAATACAGAGGTGGGGCCTTGCACAGTAATGTTTACTAAATGAATGAATGAGTGAATGAATGGGAAAGTGAATGACTCATTGGCAAAGGGCCGCATTTCAACACAAATTTTCTTCCATCACAAATGCTGTAACTGTAAAGGTGAGGGACTCAATTTTTTTTTTTCATCCTTGTAGTTGAATTCTTACTCTCTCAAACTAGATTTTTTTTCTATTAAAGCACCTTTCAAAGGTCCCCTAGGTTTTGTTAATAAGACTAATGGAAATTTCATTTCCACCACCACTACCTTCTAATGGAATTTTCTAGAGGAGCTTTTCTTTCCTTCATTACTCTTTTAGGCAAAACAGTCTTTTTCTTTTATGTCAATAACTTTGAGCGTGCAGAAACACTGATTCTAATGACTAACGCAAGCCAACATTATAATCAATAATTCATGCCTTTATGAGATGAGAAATTAAAGAACCAGAGGACACTTTTTAAAATTAATTAATTAAGATGAATTTCTGACAACAAAAAGCAAACCACAGTATGAGCCCTGGGAGCCGTCCTTTTGGTCACCAACAGCTTCCTACCATATCACAGCAATGGCACTTCTAGCTGTTTTTAAAAACGTACTTTGAAACACCTTGACCTTGTCCTGTTAAGAAGTTTCTTCTTGGGCAAAGTAAAATTCCAGGAGAAGTGGGTGACGTCTAAATTTACCTGGATGAGTAACTGTTACCTAGGTGTGTGATAAGTGTCTGTTATCTGCTAGAACCAATGTGTTGCTATGGTTTCTCATTGTCCAAAGGAATATGCTCCTCTGTGATGGTCTTGGCCAAATATGCTGACCCAGATGAAAAAGATGCCCATGAGCTCCAAAGTACTCCTCTCTGGCTCCCTCAGCAGTCATATCAAAGAGCAAGCGTCATTTCTCCCTGTTTTTGTTCTGTCTCACCTTGCCTTTTTCTTTGTTTGTTTTGCTTTTGTGCTTTTTCATTGATGTGAAATACAGAAAACATCATTACATCTACCATTTTAACCAATTTAAACCTCAGAATTCAATGGCATTTTGTATATCCCCACTGTTCGGCCACTGTAGACCATTGGTCTATTTTCTGGTTCTATAGTTACCTCCTTGGGATATTTCAAAAGAAAGGGATGATACAATATCCAAGCTACTTGGCCTGGTTTGTTTTTCTTAACATAATGCTTCCAAGTTCACCTGCCCTTTTGTGGTTGACCCGCATTCTGTTGTGTCAGGAAATCACATTCCTTTGCCTGTATGTGTAGGGTCTAATAGTCCACATTTTGGGACATTACTGGTTTAGAAAGTTATGGCAGCGACATAGAAACAGACTTCTTGTGGGGAATCGAGCTCACAGATAGTAAAATCACCTAAGAAGTAGGAAATGAATCTTAGATTCTAGTAATTCTGGCCAGAGGCCTGTAGCCTGAAGCCTGTTTATGGGTAACTGTTCACATGCATGTGAAATGGCCTATAAATGCCAACCTTACATTCCAACCTGCTCAATCCATGATGATTCATATTAGCAAACGTGTATAGATACCTTGAAAGTGAGACTGGTAAAAGAAATCGTGTGGCAAACCATCTATGTTGAATACTCTGTAGCATTTAAAAGACTATTCTTAGAAAAAGGAAATGTCCATGCTGAAGAATAAAGCATCATGAATACTTAGGTATTCCTTTATTGCATTTATTCTTTTATTTTTTTATGTATGGGTGTTTTGCCTGCATGTATGTCTGTGCACCATTGCTCTAGCCCAAATTTGAATGCTTTTAGCCTGTTGTCCTCTTTAAAAGTCTGTATAAATGCTATGCTAACAAAAGGCATTTCAGAACAGCATAATTATTGAATGATCTCTTTTCAAAACTAATTTTCTAAATTTTGCCATCTATGTCTTTTAGGATTAGCCAAAAGTCAATAGATTGGGGTAAAACCAACAAACACATAGCTAGAAAGCTACTCCTCCCTCCAGCACCCAAAGCCTGCCCACAGACACTGGGAGATTCTCAGTCACAGAGGCCTGTTCACTATATCTGCAGTAGTCGATCCTTTTTCTCAGTAAAAGAAAATCCATCATTGTTGTGGAAGAAAGGAGTCTCTCCTCTCAAGCATCACCTCCTCTGCGCTTCTCTTCCATGGTGCCTTCCTCCCCCATCTGCTTGTGAACCCTCAACTAACTTTGCAGCCTGACCCTCCTCCTCTCCCATAGAACTTCTGAGCCCTGGCTGCCTTTTCCTGCTGAACACAGATGTGATGTTTCCCTAACGCTACCTTAAGAGTGAAGAACTTGACCATTCTGCTTATGTTTGATCACAACCTCTATAAAAGATGGGAACAAAGGGCATCTTGGAAAATACTATCCAGAATATGGAAAAAAGCAAACATTCACGATATGTTTGTCAAATGAGAAGATGGGAAGGAACTCTTGATAACTAATGTTGTGTGTTTCTAAAAGTCATTCTGGTAGGGAGTTTGGAAGAGCAACAATTTCTTTTACTCTGTCTCAGAGCAGAGAACACACAGAACTAAAGTCAAGTTTCTGCTTTCTTCTTTCTTCCCCAGTGACTTCTCCTCCTGAGGTAATCTAGCCAAGGTCTGGCCGAAATGGTAGAATTAAGGAATATGGATCCAGATATAATCCCTGGTTTCTCATTTAGATCCATTGGTAAGGGGCTCAGTGAAAGATTCTGCCTACAAGTCTCAAGAAAAAGCATTTAGCTCCAGAGTCTGAGTGAGGAGGGGCCCTTGAATCTGTGTGACTGAGGGGCTATTCACTGAGCTGTGTTGACGTGGCAGGCACCTTGCTGTTGTGAAGAAGTACAGCGAGACCAAACTGAAATAGGTCTGCTGTAAATCTTCCCAGAAAACCAACTCCAACATGTCTTGTTCTGCTGGAGCCACTCCAGCACAATCAGTGGTAGACACAGGATTAATGTAACAGTGAGACAGAAGCCCCCACCTACGCACTGTGCAAAGTGATTTATATCAGCAGGAGGCTTCGAACTCATGTTTGGGTTCTTTATTAAATTGCCTTAAGGGTATTTGATTTTCCAACATGGAATTAAAACCTCTACCAAAACTGAAAGGAGTCTCTTTCTCATGAAGGGTTGGAAATGCCTGTCCTTTCCAGAGACTCTCCCAGCGCTCATAGCCAACCTTCTCATCTCCTGGCTTAGCCCCACTCTCCCTGCCCACTGCTCTCTTCTCACCTCTGGCTCTGGCTCAAGTCAAGACCTTCAGCAGATCAGGCTCATTTCTAGGTCATGGACTAGGCATATATTTTCACCTCTCCTTACTTTGTCTTTAGGGATCAGTTTAACTATTACTTCCAGGGGCAAGGAGTGGGGTTGCAACAGATTCCCCCACCTGATCATCTAAGTATGGTTCCTTGGTTCCTTTTCCACAGAGCATCTTAGGCTTAATTTTTAGAGCAGTTTCCACAGTCTGAAGTGAAATGTTGGTGTGGTTATTTATTTGAAGTTTTTTCCTCTCAACTAGGATGTGAGGCTTGCAAAATCTGGAAACACAGCTATTTTGTTCACCCCAGGAAGTAACTTAGTAAATATTTGTAGACGGGACAATCAAGGACAACTTTCCAGTCTTGGACTCAGATGCTGCCCGGGGCTCTGGGATGGTGTCTTAATTTTTGACTGTTTCCATGGTCCAACCTGCACATTTAAAAGGCGGATGAAACTTAGCCCACCTTATTTGGGCATTCCTGGGACTCTCGTATGTTTACTGGGAAACTCTGAGACATGCAGAGAACCAAACCACTATTACCATGCCTTCCAAATTCCCCAAAGAAAAATATGATCACATGAACTGGTGTCCTGTGCGTGTGTGTGTGTTGGAGCAAAAATACTCCCCATGGAGTCTTTTATGTCCTAAATTTTACGGTTCTTTTGGAAATTCAAATGAGCAGCTAGATGAATATGGAAATGACTGCCCTACTGGCTCCCACCAGAGGAAACACAACTGTGTCACACAGAAGACAAATCAAAGCCCTGATTGTCACAAGAAACACAACATGGCTGCCACAGAAAAGGTCAAACTATATCTATCAGAAGCCAGGTATAAAATGAGGTTGATTTTTGTTTTGGTTCGGTTTGGGGTTTTTTTAAGATATTTGTTTTTTTTAGCCTCCTATAATTCCCTACATCTCAATAAATAGTTCCTTCCCGTCTGCTGCTGCTACCTCAGGGTTCCCTCTGATCATGTTCTCAGGCGTCAACAGATAAAGCATGGCTGCTTTGATCTCAAAGCATTGATTGTCGTCAGTTGCCCACACTTTGGACACGTTCCCCTTGAAAGCCCATCCAACAAATTGGAACAGTTACGAGGCTAGTGTTACAAATGTGGCCAGACTCTAAGGCCCCTGCCTAAAAATGGACCTGAATGGCTTCCACCAAATAGTGCCAGATTCCTGACAAAAAAATATATAAGAAGAAGAAGATCCCACCCCCACCTGTTTGCCCTATTCCCCGCTCTAATCTGTACTCCTGCCCCTTCCAAAAAAAAAAAAAAAAAAAAAGTTCCAAGCACTGCCAAGGTCTTTCAAGAACCATTCCAAGGAGCCTCGGACAGCCTGGCTCTCTAAAAGGATACCATTGTAATGTCAAGTGCTCATATTACAGAGACATACATACATGTCTCACAGAAACCAACGTTTATGTGTTTCAGGATTTCTCCTTAGTTAAACCACAATTGCAGGGAAATGGTACCACATTCGTCGAGTTCAATATGGTAGCAATTACTCTGCTGGCAGAGAAGAAGGAGGGGCTTGAAGGCCCGAGTTCTACAAGTCAGGATTAAATAACCATGTCTTTCAGAGTTACACTGATAACTTGGAACGCTCCCCCCACGCTTGCAACTTCTGAGAAGTCAGTGTTTCTCACAGACAAGCCCATTTTGGCCTAGCCAGCAGACATGTCAGACAGCTTCAGGAGAAGAAAAAAAAAAAATCAAAGAAAAAAATTAACACGTGTACGAGTGTGTTCAAGTATGCACATACTCTTGCACGTGTGCACACTTGCACATACACACAGATACATACACACAAAGAGAAAGCTACTCTTGAGTTTGCAGATTGTTAAATGCGTTTAGATACAGATACCAGGAAATAACTTGAAAATTGCTTTCCTGTATCGTATTTACTAAAACAGTTCTGTGGCCTGCTTTAGCGAAGGGAAGATAGGGGTCGGGTAACCTGAGCACTGTTTAATGGTCACTGAGTTTACTAATGGCCAGCCAGTCTTTTGGATTTCATTAGAACACAAGAATTCGATAAAATTCCTAGGCGTACACTAAACTCAGGGCCCCTTTTCAAATGTGATAGAGTTTATGTTTAGGGTCCCAGTTTCACTTGGAACAGAAAATGATTCCTTTTCTGTACTTTCTCCCTTAGCTAGAATGCCACAAACAAATGGTTCAGACCTAGATTCCCACAAGTCAAATATAAACAGCAACAAAGACTGACTTCCAACTCTTCCTCTACCTCTAAAGTATCAGCTCCCAGACTGAAATGTGGAGACTCCCAACACAACACAGCAGACCAACAGGACAGGGATAAAGAGGTTTCCTAGCATGGAGAAATGGCAGAGTCAGATGTTTTCTTCTTATTGGGAATTGTGCTGCTATTGAGTTCAGAAATCCAATAAGCCACAGGCTCGCCAAGGTATCTAATGGCTTGGGTTAGCCAATTCACAGTTACAAAAAAAAAAAAAACAACACCCAAAGGAATTGGAATTGAACGTTGTGTTCTAAGGGCAGAAGAGTATTCATAGAGCAGAGCAAAGGTCTCTGCAAAAAGGAAAGTTCCTAACAGTAAGGTAGATTTGAGTTGGGGAAGAGGAGATAACAGATGGACAAGGTAGATCTGTGAGTGTATAGGTGTAATAGGTGGTGCGCGACTGGTCGATAGATAATAGCATATCTATTGATGTGGTTAGAAAGAGAGAAAGATCCAAAAACAAAAGCATGAGCTTGTTTCACTCCCATTTTATAGTAAACATGGCTAAAAATGTGTTTCTTCCCCACAGAGAGACTAGCTCTTTCCTCAAAAAAAAAAAAAAAAAGATTCTTTTCTTCAAATCCCTTTGAAGATCAAATGGTGATGACTACTCTAATATTTATTGAATAAGAGAACATGGGAGGCAATATACAGCAAGTCTTTTTTAAAAAAATAAATAAATAAATAACCTTTTTGTGTACCAGGAGGTGGCCCCAAATTCACTACCTAGCCAGGGATGACCCTGAAATTCTCCTGACTCCACCTCCAAAATACTGAGACTAGAAGTAGGTGCCAGTAAGCCCATTTCTCAGAATGCTGGGGTTGGTTGAACACAGGACTTCCTGCATGTTAGGCAAGCATTTAACCAACTGAACTATATTCAGGTCTAAATATGTTAACGTCATAAAGCAAGGTAACAAGTTAAGAAATATCTGTCTGTTTTCTCTCTGGAATAATTTGGAGGACCAGAGCATCAAGGAAGAACCAGCCTTAATTGGCAACCTGAACGACTTTCCTCCTCACCCCTGTCACTCTGCATGCCACAGGGTCCCTGTGAGCACACACATGGATACTCTAGTCAAGTCATCTCGCATCCACAAGCCATAGCATCATAAGTTCCCATCAAGAGACTGAGCCTAGGGTTACTGCCACCAAGCCCGGTGAGGCAATTTGGGGACTTATGGGGAGAGATCCCAGGGAGGTAAATAAATGCCCTGTGGGAGCCATGAGGCAACACAGGCCTAGTCAGGAGAAAGAGGCCAGAGTGAACATATGAAGCACAGAACATCTCTTGCCTGAGTTTAAGGCTGATGCTTCTGGCAGGTGTACTTCTGACTAGTTGTTATAGGCATTGAAGAAAAGATCAAGAAAGTGTTGAAACCAGAAGTAAGTTATCATGTGAGGTATCAAGCTATCCCACATCTTGGAAGGTTAAACCAGTAAATGTTATTTTAATATTAGATTTCCCTAGACCAGGATCTGGGAGCAGGTTGGCTTGGGGCAAAATCTCCCCTGATGTTTCTGTCAAGCTGTTTGTCTAGGAAGTTATCTCAGTCAAAGTCTGTGAGAGACTGAAGAAAGAGTCTACCTTAAGACCCATCCATATGGCTATTGATAGGCCTGAATCCCACACAAGGTCTTAGTGGGAAGCCCATTCCCCACTACACAAACCTCCTCTCAGAATGGAACTGGAGTATGCTTGAACTTGTCATTCTTCCCAGTTCTCTGAATGTTCTCATGGTGTGAGTTGAGTTTTCCCACATACATCCCCAATTTCCTACATTCAACTCAGAAAGCAATCCTCAGGGAGCAAGACTATACGGAAGTCCTTTCAGAACCAAAGCTTGGAAGCAACATAGCATCACCCCTGTCGCAACAGCTGATTGGTCACATACATCTTGGTACAAAGGTAGCAGAAACTACACACAGGTGTGAAACAGAGAAGGCTTGGAGTTTTTCCATGAGTTTTCTCCCCTGTAGGGGGAATATTTTTAGGGATATTTTTAAAGGACCTTTCTCCAAATCTCTTTGGAGATCAAGTGGCCGTGACTAACTTTAACGTGTACATGGCCTAGAACATGGGTGAAGCCGAGGCTCATATGTGGTTAAGTCTAAATAGTTTGCATTGCTGGATCGTATACAGCACCTCACACATGCTAAAGTTCCACCGTTGAGCTACGTGCCCCGCCCCCCATCTCCATGAGTCTAAATATTTAAAAGCTATCAATCACAATAACAACTTGTGTGTCTTGCTTACATGAAGTAAGCATGTAGCTTAACCAGAGATGTCCTCAATAAGTAGCTTTAGAATAAAGGAAGGAGGGGAGAGGGGATTAAGAATAAAGTTAGCCAGGGAGTGATGAGGTTCTTTTGTACTATATGTTCCCAAACCAAAAGTTCCAGGACGACCAAATGACTCTTCCCTCCGCCTTACCGCAAGAAATCTGGGCCTCACACTTAGAGATGGATGCGTTTTTTCCACCTCTTCATTGGCATCCTTCAAACTGCCACCTATCCCTCAACTTCAGCTCAAACATCCCAGACCCAGCCATGAGCAACATCCAGATGGCCAAATGCTGGTTGGTTATTGTCTTCCTTCCACCATGACTCTCTGAAGCCCTTCTACATTACAGTGCAATTACTTCTTTTTTGTCCGTTGGTTTGTTTTTATTTTTCGTTTTGTATCTGGTGCTAAGACTCAGCTCCAGAGAGGTAGTAGAGCCCCTTTGGGCAGGATGCTGTTATCAAAACTCCCATTCTCACCATGAGCATGTTCTAACAGGAAACCATCCAATGTTGTCCCCTGGAGGCCCCTGCCTCCAGTTTCCTGTTGGGCAAGGCCAGCCTCCCCCCAAAACACTTCCCCATCTGCCTATTCCCAATCCGGGCTCCCTTGTCCCAGAATACCCAAGTCCCTTGAATGACTCTGTCCCAATGCTGTGGAGATTTCAGCCTAGGGAGAAAATGGAAATTTTTTCCTCAGTAATTCCACTTCTTCCTAAGTCACTCTTCAACACTGCTTGGAACTTTGTGGCAGTTACATGGAGGTATGCCTATCTGGGTCAAAAGATATTTACTAACCCTATACTGCAGTAATACTACAAAACCCAGCACTAACACATAGAAGCCACCTTAAGACATATTTCTCTTTTTTTTGCTACAGCCTTTAAAAATATGATCACTTAAAAGCCTGTCTCCCTATCCTAGAGGGAGAATTCTCCTACCCCCAAGAAGGGACCAGACCATGGGAGTACAAGGGATCTCCTGTACTATGTGGAACAAATAGCTAAGACATTTATTGATTCTCCACTTACTCGCTATTTCATTATGTCCATAAAATCCATTATAATTTTTAGTATGATAAATTTCAGACAACTTATAACCCTAACTGGCGACTTAGCAGTTAGTAAATCATTTCTTATTTCTAAGGAACACTCAAGGTATCCATTAAATAGGAGTGGAACAGTATATAGTGAAGCTGAGGCAAGCTAGTGCTGAGGCTGCCACTAGCTCCCCACCAATCAACTGTGGAATGCAAACTTCTGAGAGCCTTGTCACATCTGGTTCGGGTTGCTGACGGCCCACAGTGGCCCGTGTTCATTACATCTAATAACTGCCTGGCCTCTGTCAAGGCCATCCAGAGTCCAGACGGCACGGCAGCCTGACACCACATCTGCAGAAGATCTCGGCATCCTCCAACCCCTGTCCTTGTGACCTCTTTGCTAACCGTCACAGTGTCAAGGGCATTGTAAGTCAGGCTGCCAATGTGTGACTTAGAGCTGCAGATGTCACTTCTGAAAAATACTCTGTAGATCACAGACGAGCCTGCCTATCCTGCCATTCACATATCCACAGCATGGGGACAGGAGAAGTCTTGTCTTGGAATAGTTGTAAAGAGTCAATGAGTTTTCATGTGTGACTCCTTCATAATAAACACTGGTATCCTGGAGGTGCTACAGCTGTTTCTTGAGTGAATAAGTAAATGAAAGGCTCTTTTAAGTATTAACAGTGATACTGGATAGTTTTCCTTTGCAAAAGTTGAGAAATATCTCTCTCTCTCTCTCCTCTCTCTCTCTCTCTCTCCTCCTACCCCTCTCCTTGTTTTACTTTTTGAGACAGAGTCACTGCTGCCCAAACTAGCCTGAAACTTACTATGTAGCTCAGGCAGCCCTTAAGTTCACAGCTATCAATCTTCATGATACAACCTCTAAATAAAATCTCTCTCACACACACACACACACACATACACACACACATTGATTACATCTTATAGACATTCAATAAAAGCCTTCTCAATCATCAAATACGTGCACATATTACAATAGTATTTGCTCCACCTTGCAGTTGAAAGGTCAACACCTCCAGCTACAATGGTCTTTCGGAGCACTTAGGATAGCTTTTCTAGACAGCCTCTGTATGAGGGCTCCTGGCCAAGACCCTGGATGGTTGTCAATCAACCCTGGAAGTGCTGAGAACACAGATTGAGCCCAGTAGGCAGGAGGTTCTACAGAGACTTTGATCCAGCCAGCTGGGGGCAAGTTCTGAAGCAAATAGTTACTTAAGCAGGAATGTGATTGTCACTGCAGTCCTATGGCATCACTGAAAGGACATGACTTTGGATGCCTATCCGTGAATATTGCTGGGAGTCTCCCATCCCTCAAAGTTCCTAATGGCAGGCGTATGAAGGGAG
This sequence comes from Mastomys natalensis, assembly GCA_021653895.1. NCBI lineage: Eukaryota > Metazoa > Chordata > Mammalia > Rodentia > Muridae > Mastomys > Mastomys natalensis. The sequence goes on from JAJTUV010001279.1 coordinate 170,868, forward strand.
CCTAGAGTCAGCTTGTCAGTCCAGTGTAAGGTGGTCCCTGGGTCAGAGAGTAGTCACAGAGTATCTGAAGAATGTGTTGGAATGCTTAGAAAAGGTTTTGGGGGTCAAGATGGAAGGAGTTTACTCTCAGAGCTGGAACACAGAACCTTAAGAAAGCTGGGCATTGTCTCTCCCACATGCCTGGGTAGAGCAAACAGAGAAAAAGACAAGTTACAATTTAGATGTGTGTGTGTGTGTGTGTGTGTTGTGTGTGTGTGTGTGTGTGTGTAAAAGTCTCACTATGAATCCTCAGCTGGTCTGGAGACGTTATGTAAATCAGGCTGGCCTTGAACTCACAAAGGTCTGCCTATCTCTGAGACCAAAAGTATTGGCCACCACTCTTGGCTTGTTAACAATCTTTTAAAGAGATCATGGGGGAGGGATGTCTGCTCCTATTTTAAGGTTGTTCTTCCCTTCCTGGACACCCCTAGACTACTGGTTTCACCTGCTTGTCTTTTGAAACAAAATATGATGTTATCACCTCGTATCTGTCTAAGCAAGGCTAATTCTGATAACTCTGATTCAGTGGAATTTTTTATTCCCTGAAAAGTGGGGAGGGAAGTGCTGGGGTCACTTGTAGGTTCCTAGCTCACACTATTGTGGAGACTTTCATTTACTTCACCAGTGAGGCTTTATGGATTGTGGTGATCTGTGCTACAGACCACCCAATATGAAAATAAACGTACTGCTAATTCTTCTAACGCACAGCCAAATGCAACAAAACCAAAGGGAATAGGCCGGCTAGCCACTCCTTGCAAAAAACCACGTGTGTGTACAGATCACACAGGGGCTGTCGTGCTGTGGCAGGCTGTTGGGGTAGGAAGGTCTAAAGGAGATTTTTCACCACTGCAGGGGAGATGTGTATAGGTCACACAGTGGAACCTTTGCACTGTACAGGGGTATGGGGAAGGCACCATGGGACGTTTACACTGTATGAGCCTTGTGAGGATCCTGCAGTGAGATTTGCACTACAAGAGGATATGTATTGGGGGCAACACAGTGGGGTTGCCCTGCGTGAAAGGTGTGTGTGTGTGTGTGTGTGTGTGTGTGTGTGTGTGTGTGTGTGAAGGGCTTGCACAGTGGGGGGGAGTTGCACTTCAAGAGAGATAGAGACAATCACACAGTGGGGAGGTTCCCAGTGGGTGTGTCCCACAGTTAGGGGTTTGCTGCCAACAAAGGCAGTTCCTAGGAGGAAGCATCTAGATCACCCTCTATCTTTGACCTGCGAAGATCAGCTTCCATCTTTAGAGATGACTGTCCATTTATTCAACACCTGCTTGGAAACTTGTGCAATTTCATGTGGCAAACATTTTCCAAACACCGAGGAAAGTCCGAAGTAAAGACCAAAAATGAAGATGAAAAACAGCAAACCTCTTGTTTTATTAAGTCCCCAGTGTGAGTGAACTGTCACAGGTGAGACCACAAAGACACCTGCCAGAGTCTCGGAGTCTACTGTCCTCTGAGACACAGACAGGTAAGCATGCGGCACTTTCTCCAAGAACTGACATATGAATGCTCAGCCCCAATGACAAGGAAATATGTACTCAAAGGAAAAATGAAGGAGGAACATTCTAGAAAGAGGAGCAGACTTATACATCCCTCACACCTCATAGTAGCTACTTAAAACACCTGTGAGTTAGTACCTGCCATCACATGTTCCTCTTTTCACTCAGGAAGCAGCAGCCAAGGTTCTAATGTTTAAAAAAAAAACAAAAATGGGGGGGGGGGCAGCAAGATGACTCTGTGGATAAAGGAGCTTGCTGCCAAAAATGACAACTTGAGATCAGTTCATAGAACCCACGTGGTAGAAGGAGAGAGTCAACTCCTGCAAGTTATCCAACATGTATGTCATGGGACATCCTCCTCTACCCTGGTCCACACACACACACACACACACACACACACACACACACTAAATAAATAAATGTACTTTTTATAACAAAGAAGACCTCCAATATTTAGTGAAGATGATGTATCATTTGACGTCTGGACTGAGCATAGACCGGGGAGGTAAGTGTGCAGACTCCAGCTGACCCTTTCATGACTGTCAGGCACACTCAGCCCAGACCCAGGGTAAATGCCTCAAATATCCAATATATTCCTCTCAAATAAGCTTCACTGGGAGAATTGCAAGGTAGGATCTTTTTTTAAATGTGTGTGTGTGTGTGTGTGTGTGTGTATTTGAGTGTTTGTGTATATATTTGTGTGTGTATGTTTGTGCATGTATATGTGTATGTATATATACATTGGTGTATTTGTGTGTGTATGTGTCTGTGTGTGTGTCCCAGAATAGTATGCAGAGGTTGGAGGGACAAGTTATGAAGAAACCTTTACCCTCTGAGCCATCTCATTGATCCTCTGGAAAATAGAATTTAAAAAAACTCTTTAAATTAAAAATAAGAGTCTGAGATAGGATTTGTTACAATTTCATGGCTAGCTTGCATTTTACAGTGAATTACAGTGTGAGACCTTGCCTTTTTAAAAAAAAAAAAAGAAATATTTTAAAACAACTAAGGCCAAGCCAGAATAGTAGGAATAATAGAACACTTCTAGTAAAAATCAAAATAAAAAGCAGATTTTTGCTTCACTCAAAAAAGAAAAGAAAAAATATAGTATGTTCCATCCAGCTATTTTATTATAAAAAAAAAAAATTAACAACTCACAGGATTGCAGACCTACCTACTGGGACAAGCAACATCGGTCCCTCAATGAGCTCTGGCTAACCATCAAGTTCTCTCAAAGGGAAGATATACAAAATGGAGTCAGCTCCTCCTGAGACTAGAATTATAGATGTATTAAGCAGTTCTCACTGGGAGCCCTAAGAAGGCTGTGAAACACAGGGAGGCGGTGGTGTGTGGGGTTGTGTTGAGAGTCCTGTACTTGGGGAATGAGAAAGAAAGAAGCAGAGAAGGTCCACAAGCCAGCCTCCTTGTGGCTGCAGGCAGGATCATGGACCTCCAGCGCACAACCATGAGGAGCTGGTCTTCTCTTCCTACTGCTATGATCAAGTAACTGAGAATGTATGTCTTGTCTCTTCCTGGTGTCTTCATTCTGCCTTGAACTTGGTTCCTGGTCTGGGCAAGTTCTGCCAGGACACAGAGGAGGCCTCTTCCCACCAGAGCTCCTGAATGTTTCTTATGAAATCAAGGCCCCACTTGAAACCCTGGGTGATTTATATAGGCACTCAAGGGTTAGGTGTCACTGGAAACCCAGGTCTACTTCTTGGAAATTCATCTGAAGTGCTCCCTGAGGGTTAGCCTCGGGTTCTCTCCTCCTTCTCCAGCAGAGTTGAGGCTATATAGTCAGCCTCAGTAGACTCCCATCATTTTGACCCACTAGAATCCATAATCTAAGTTAATGGTGTATAAACATCCTTGCCTGTGTACTGCCTTAATTTGAAGGAATGCCTGGGACTAGTATGCTGATGGGATAGCAAAAAGATTTGGGAAAAATAAAAGCAATAGGTTAAACCTTACTTGAGCACTTTGTGCCCGTCCATCTTTACAAGGCACCTGACTTAATTCCCACCATCATGTGAGGCTGGTAGCATCATAACTCCAGCCTATAAATGAAGAGACCAAAGCTAACGAGGGTCACGAGTAAAAAGATGCACAATTTGTAAATGGGAAGGTTAGAACTCAACAGGTCTCTCCAGGCACTGCTCCCTAGGCTTTGTACTGGATTAACCACAGGTTAAGCTCTAAAAGCTACATCCAGTTCAGTCCACATCCTGAGCACTGTTCACAGCAGGAACTGGAGCCCATGAGGTCACTGGCAGGATGCAGATGTTTTATAGAACGTCATCAACCTATGACAAGTTTTATTGTTTTCCTTTTCAGAGACAAGGTCTCAGAAAACGAGGTATTCAAGGATGATTGTCTCTATCTTCAGAGTGCTGGAAATATAGGCATGCACCATCCTGCCAGACTTAGGCAGGGCCGAGATTGAACCCACAGCCTCTACCGGGGAAGCATTCTACCAACTGAGCTACATTCCCAGCCCAAGATGTGACAATTATAAAAACCATTTTCCAAGGAGTCTCATTAGCAATGTAGGTAGCACATCAGTCTCATAAAATCATTTCCCAATAAGAATTGAAGCTCTGAAGCCAGGCCTTGGTGGAACATGCCTGGGGCCCAGCACACAGGAGGCTGAAGCAAAAGGATCCCATGTTTGAGGCCAGGCTAGACTGTAAATAAAGACAATGCCTTAACACCAAACCAAACCAAATGGAAAAAAATAACAAACAAACAAACAAACATTAAAAATTTGGAGGCCTCTGTGTGACCTTCAGACTAAAAGGCTATCTCAAGGCCTTCATGGCAGCCTTGAGATAGCCTTTTATTCTGGGGGAGTACATCTGTGTAAGTAATCTTCATACATCAGCCGTTACAGTATGTTCTCTGTCTCCATACAAGGGCTTTGCCTTCACCAGGAATACACCACCTACAACATGGACAATGTGTCCCCAGAATGAGCACAGAAGATAAACTGGACATGGCGAGACGTGAGGCCCAGGGTCCTCAGGCCTGGGGTCTACAGTGCAGCCTCCTGTCATTCCGAGAACTTTGTTAAGGTGTCAGAGAACTTCATCCCAGGCAGGAGTATGGTTCTCCTCAGTGGAATCCTGAAACAGCCTGGAGGAGGGAGACAGAGAGCACTCTACTCGTCGGCTGGTGTGCAGGAAGAGAGGGGCAATGGCCACATGCCCAGTCTGCTTGGTTTGGAACCAATACATGATATGGAGACAGGATCCTATCGCCAGTGCTCAAACTCAAAAGAGTTGTGGCAGGCTACTCAGGCTGCAAATTCTGAGTCTTTCTTAGTCTTTTTTTTTTTTTTTTTTTTTTTTGGTATATTTCTGTAGCTGAAGGGATTATGGAGGGCTCTTCCCCATCAGAATTTGGAATATCTGGGGCTTTTATTCTGTGGAGACTGCTGAAACGTCTATTCCAATGGCTTCCAGAGAGATGCCTCAAATCCCAATGCTCTTGAAGTCCTTAAAAATAGCTCTTTAAAGGCTCACTTTGTAACAGAGCTCAATGCCAAGCCTAAAGACCTGGATTTGATCAGCCATGGAACACACATGGTAGGATAGAATTGACTTCCACAGATTGTCCTCTGATCTCCACACTGGGACACACACACACACACACACACACACTCACACACACACAGATGTACACTAATACATTAGTTTTGGGGTTTTTTTTTTGTTTTTGTTGTTGTTGGGTTTGTTTGTTTCTTTTTGAGACAGGGTTTCTTGGTGTAGCTCTGACTGTCATGGAATTTGTTCTATAGACCAAGCTGGCCTTGAACTCACAGAGATCAACCTGCCTTCACCTCCCTGAGTACTGAGATTTTACTGCAGGTGATTTCTTCCACCAGAGGCTACCTACTGGAAGAATCTCACCCATTACTGAGTGCAAACTGATCTTCACTTGCTCTGGTTTGTCCTGTGGCACTACAGAGAATGAAGACATCTGGTCTCTTTCCTGGGGTTTCGAGGTGGCTCTTGATATCTCTCTCTCTCTCTCTCTCTCTCTCTCTCTCTCTCTCTCTGCCATGATGTGGTCTGACCAATCAGATGTGGGAGAATTGTGTTTTAAAGCAGATATAAAGAACAATTTTACAGATGAGCTATCGGGAAGGAAACATGCTCGCGTATCCATCACAAAGCATTCACACCAGTACCTGCTAGAAACCAGAACACTGAGAGACTAGAGAGGCTGCATCTTCTCCCACATCTAACAGATTAAGCTCTGTAGGAGGCATCAGTGCATTCTTTAGAAGGTGAGAATGTTAGAGTCCAGTTTACAGGAAGGGGGAACTGAGACCTAGATGGCAAATGTCTTTCCTTCTCAGCCAGGCCATGGGAATGACCAAGTGATTGAGCCTGAGGAGGTGATTTGACCCTGGAGTTCTTCTCTTCTAAGCAACTAGAGTGAGTGTGGCTTGGCATTGATGGATGAAGAAGTAAATGACTCCACCTTCCTGCAAACTCCAGAGAACCGAGGTCAGTGCTGGAGCTGATGAGCATTTCTACTGTGAAGTAGGAATCACCTCCTGGACCTGCTTCCCACTGGCCTTGCTCACGGGGCCCTTGCACACTGAATGTCCCCCTCCCCTCCACCCATGCCACATACAGGCTGTGAGATGCACAGCAAATGCCATCGAACAAGCTTCAGGATCAATCCATACGGGTTCCTTTACATCTTGGCTTTGCCCTTTAGAAGTCGTGTGAGCAAGAATAAATGGTTTTCTCAGTTCTGAACTGGGAGTGGTAATTGCTAAGAATCAAATTAGTAGGAATAAGGAGATGGCTCATCTGGTAAAGCGTTTACTCACAAACATGAGGACCCAAGTTCAAGTCCTAGTACCCATTTAAAAGCCAGGCATGGTGGTAAATACCTATAATCCAGTCTATGTGGAGGCAGAGACAAGAGGATCCCTGAGGCTTGCTGTCTAATCAAATCATCAAGCTCTAGGTTCAGTTAGAAACCCTGTCAAGATAGATAAATAGATGGATAGATAGATAGATAGATAGATAGATAGATAGATAGATAATAGATAGATAGATAGATAGATAGATAGATAGATAGATAGATAGATGGATAATATGGATAGGGGTTGTCTTAGTTAGGGTTTAACTGCTGTAAAGAGACACCTTGACCAATGCAAGTCTTATGAAGGACAACATTTAATTGGGGCTAGTTTTCAGTTTCAGAGGTTCAGTCAGTCCATTATTATTATCAAGGCAGGAGCATGGCAGCATCCAGGCAGGCATGGTGCAGGAGGAGCTGAGAGTTCTACATCTTCCTCTGAAAGCTGCTAGCAGAATACTGACATCCAGACAGCTAGGATGAGGGTCTTAAAGCCCACACTCACAGTGACACACCTACTCCAACAAAGCCACACCTTCTAATAGTGCCACTCCCTGGGCCAAGTATATACAAACCATCACAAGGATAGAGGAAGAAATCAAATTTCAACTTCTGGCCTTCACACATACATGTGAACATACATGTACACATACATACACATGAATATTTACACACACATAAAATTAAATTAACTGCCTGGGAAATGGTGACACATACTTGTAATCCCAGCACTTAGAGGCTGAGGCAGAAGGATTGCTACCAGTTAGAGACCAGTCTCAGTTGGATAAGTTCAAACCTGTCTGAACTATAGATAGTATGAGCCCTTATCTCAAGAAAAACAAACAAACAAACAACTTATTTAAAAAGAATAAGCCATCAAATCCAATATTCACTTGAATCATAGTTTCTTTCCATTAAGATTTTGTCTGTTAGTTAACAGTATACATAGACAGCGCCAGTTGTTGGTGGCTGCTTTATTTTTATGGCTATTTATTTGCAATTTGGGTTTAGACCTTCTTCTCCTTTCCAGACAGAAAGCTCAGGAAGGATGATGGACAGGAAGATCAGCTTTGGGAAGTGAAAGCAGGAAGGAAGGTCAGAAGTTCATGGCCAGCCTCAACTGCATAAGTTCAAAACCATCTAGGCTACGTAAAATCGGGTCTCAGTTGTTTGGATTTTGTTTTGTTTTTTTAAAGTTGGAGAAGGATAGTAACAAAGCAAGGAAATGAATAAATAAAATAATTCTATGTCCCCAGTGCCTGGCACAAACGAAGTGCTGAATAAATGGGAATGGATTACTCAAAATATCATCATCATCATCATCATCATCATCATCACTATATTAGTGGACTAAGAACTGAACATTAAATGTGCAGTGCAGAAGAAAACACAGGGTCAGAGGCAGATAGAACCAGAGAATGAGAACAGGTCCCTGAGTCTGAAGCTAGGATGCTGACCTCAATAGAATGGGAGGATGAGCTGGAGAGTGGGTCGTAGAAGCTTTTTACATAGGGATAAGGGTAAAGAATAAAGATACATTCAGGACGGGCTCCATGAACTTGGGGTTCACCGGCTATCCAAGGCTCTAAGCCTGAAAGCAGCAGCATGGCTGGAGTCTCTGCATTCACCATCTTAAAGCTCTCTCTGCTTTTGAACAAGAGACCAATCCTCCTCCTCATTTTCCTCTTACCCTGGGCCCCGCAAACGCTGCAAACAGTTCTGAATCCACAGCGGGGCTTTTTCTACTCGCTCTACAAAACATCTCCGAATTCAAACATGTCACATCTTTATGCGGCCTCTCTGTCCTCTGGATGGAGTAAACTAATTGAAGTAGTGTTTAGAAATGAAGCAGTTGCTAGGAAGCCGGGAGGCCGGTGGACAAGAGGCGTTTCGAAGCAGCTGGACTCCGAGTTTTCCTGGAAAGGGGCCTTTCTGCAGGAAACCAGCTCATTCCAGGTGACAACTAGACTATTGATTAGAAGCCAGGATGAGGCAAAAATTCCTGTCACAGAATTCAAGCCGTAGGGTTCATTATTTGCTAATATCCTAAAGAAGGGAGATCGGTCCAAAGAGCAGCATGCAAGGGGTTAACCTTTTTCCATACCAAAGAGAAGGGTCTAGATTGCTACATTGAACAAATATCTATATACAACCTGACAGCTAGGGGGGCAGGGTGGCTTTCAAGTCAATGTAAACACAGCGGCTGACTTCAGAGTTGGGGAACTCAAAACTCCTGAAAACCGTTTACAGTTCCAAATGGCATGCCCCGCCCCCACCACGATGTTCTTTCTTTAAACAAGCAGCGAGGGTACCGGTTCGATGAACGAATTTCACTTCTTCTGTTCAGCTTTTTCCATCCCCAACACGGCCTCCGTGGGGCCAGATGGCATTGGAGCCACCGCTGGTAAGTCAATACATCTGGCGACATTCCTGAAATGACAGAGCAGCATCCAGCTCCTACACAAAGCCCCTTTCACAGCGCTTGCCCTGGTACTTGTCTGCTATAAGCAGAACCTAATGTGTGGAAACAAAGTCAAATTGAGCTCTGTCGCCCAGCCTCGCCGCCCACAAAAGCTTCGTTTTCACTGTTCTTTCGAATACAAGTCACACGCCTTGCCCGGATTCTGCACCTCAACCTGAGCACTGCCTGACACTGAAACAGGCCCCAGACTCTGAGCCCTGACTGTTGGAGCTGCTGAGGGTGCAAACTGCAGCTGCCATCAACCCAGCCAGTTCATTTTGACATTGAGGAGGCAGTGCCCCTAGGGACATGCTGTACCCCAAAGAAGAAGAGATGGGTCTAGGAGGCCCTACACCAATCTTTCACTAGGGGAGTTTATGAATCAGGTCCCATCCATAACCTCTGACCTCCCACCACACACTAGTCCTTTAGAGAGCTGCTTGACGTAGCCATAAAAACTGATGAGGTTCAGCCGTACAGGAAAGGGACTGGACTTGAAACGTTTGTTAAAGCCTAAGGTCACTTGCCAAAATTGACTAGGGTGGGTGTGTCCTGGATCTACCAGCTGACTATTCTAAGCACTATATTTTAGTGAAGTCTTTGCCCAGTGGGGATACTAGCACCTCACATTCTTGGGCCAATATTTTTTGTCTTAATTCCACTCAACTAAAATGTACTGGCTGTCAAGGTATTCTCCATCAGCATGTATAAGGGGTTAGGCAGATGTGGTTTCTCTCCTTGGAGACTTACTTTCCTACAGTACCTTACTTCCATCAACCTCCTCTAGTAGGAGACACATAACAAATGACAGACAGTGGGCTACAGTAGCATCTTCCAGTAGGGTTACACACAATGAAAGAAAGAAAGAAAGAAAGAAAGAAAGAAAGAAAGAAAGAAAGAAAGAAAGAAAGAAAGAAGAAAGAAAGAAAGAAAGAAAGAAAGAAAGAAAGAAAGAAGAGGGTGTAAGAGACTAAGTGACTAGAGGTGGCTTTGGATGGGAAAGCTTTGGCAGGAACCTTAGGATAAGACAGAGAGAGCCATGCAAAGCCAAAGCAAGCAGACCTCCATGCTTAGCTGTTTGTATTAAGCAAACCTCTGAGGAGTGGATGAACCTGGCTCAGAGATTAGGAATGGGATAAACCAGAGGAGATGCTTGAAGAAGTCAAAGAGAAAGCAAGGGGCTTCCTCTTGTCCCAGAAAGGATTCTAGATGTTGATGGAGTCAGTGGATCTTAATGGCAATGCCTTTGGTTTTCATGACCAGAGTGAAGGCAGTGCTCTGGCAACTAGTTGAGCAGTCAGCAAGGATGTAGCTAGCATCCTCCAATGCAATCCCACAAGTCAAAAGTGGCCCACACTGTCAACCATGCAGGCATTCCTGCACTCTGTCCTAAGTACCATGGGGAAACAGTGACAAACCAGGTCTGAGAAGAAGTGGCTCAGGTGCAACAAAAAGAATATGCTAGAAAAAAAAAGTATGATATGCATCCTGTGCTCACTGGTACATGAATATTTTGGAGGAACAAGCACTTGCTAACCCCCAGACAGGACACCAAGGTCTCACAAAGAAACAGTTCCTCCCAAGTCCAGCCTGGTGAACCAGGGAGTTTTCTTGGTTCATTTGCAGCAGCATAGATGGGAGGGGGTGTTACTTACAGGAGAGCTGATGACCCCCACACTGCCTCATCAACCAAAAGCCTCACCCTAACAGAGATGCTGATCTCCATGCTCAAAACCCTAAACAACCTTGGAACACACACACACACAACATTAAAGTGGCAGGAGATATTGTTGGGAGAAAGAAAGGGTTTGAAAAGGTAAAACAGAGGTATGAGAGGATAATAAGGGTAAATATGATCAAAGTACTTTACACATGTGTATAAAATTGTGAAAGAGATTTGGGGGAAAATATGGTTAATGACTGTAATGCTCTGACTGCTACACAGTAATTATTCTGATACATCAACCTGCTGGCAAAAACGTTTGCCCTCCTTCAGAAGAAAACCTACAAACATCTCAGTACCACATTCGTACACCATACCATCCCCAAGAATAGGCACCACCAAAGCTCAAACTTTCCAGAGCAGACTTCAGAATGGGCTTTGCTGTTTGTCTTGGTCCGAGCGGCCATCTTGGCGTGTGCAGCTTTACTTCCTGTTTTATGTGACACTCAAGCTCCACACATGGAGTAACTAAGATGGTTGATGAGACAAATGGCTGGGCTTCCTTTCAAGTTTAAAACCTGGTCCCAGTAAGGGATTCAGATTCTTTAAGCACTAATTGACAAGCAGAAAGGTGTCTCTTAGGTGGAAAGGCAAGGGGAAATGAAATAGCTGACTGTGGCCAGGCATAAATTCCACATTGTGAAAGGCAGTGAGAGTCCCTCCAAATGTTCTCACCCAAACGCTAAGGATGCTGTTTCCTTTCTTCAGAAACAGGTGGGCAGAGAATCACTCAGTATCACCAGGGACTATTTATCAAAGAAGATGAGAATTTAAAGTGGCATTTCCTATATACATCAGCATTTCTTCCTGCAGCTATAGATTTTCTACAAGCTCCTTCCAAGCTAATTCTATTCTGCTCCGACTTCCTTCTTTCTTACTTCTAATAAAATGTAGAAGCTGTATCTTGCTATAGACTCACTGATGTGACTGATATATTACTAGGAAGCCATTGCTTAATTATTTTCTGCAGAGTATTCTAACCCATGGCTAGATTATATATTCCTGAAAAATAGACACTGTATCTGGCCAATTTTTAAAAAAGAGCAGGACCCATTCTCCACTCAATGCCTCTCCCTTCATCTGTAAAAGGGTTAAACTCTTTGAAAAGGTCCAGATTTGATCCATTAATGTGAACCACTTCTCTCTTTGATGCTACACACTGCGAGACCTGAACAAAGCATGTGGGATATTTAGCATCTTAGAAAGAAATGAAAAACATATTTCAAAACCAAACCAACTAAAGATTTGGTTTAAAGGCCAAGCAAAACTAAAGCCACAATATAAGAAAAAGGGGCCACATAGTGCACTTGGCAGTGTTGGGAGGACATTTGAAAGTCAACAACACAAAATTTGTAATGTTTCTGTTGAATTTTTACTAAGTACATGTGTTACAGCTTGTTCTTTGATTTCTCAAAAATATTGAAGGTCATTTTGGAACACCACTGAACTCTCAGCCCAAAGGCAGGGGAACATTAGTTTAGAGGCCCATTTGTCAGTACCCAACAAAGTTGAAGATGGAATTCCTTGTGCCATTTACACCCTAAGAATGCTGCCTCTGTAGTTTCACATGTGTGCAGCTGCCAAAGCTGTTCATTATAGTACAGATAGAAACAATAGTCCCTCGTATAGTGTGTGTGTGGAACTAACCTGCTTCTCAGTCACTTAACAGAATGTCATTTTGTAGGAGGAACTAGGTGAGAGGAGTAAGGAGAGGAAGAGGAGTAAGGAGAGAGGAGGAGAAGGAAGAGGAGAAGCTAGGAGAGACGAAAGAGATGAAGGCAAATGTTCAAGTGTCTGTACTAGTCAAAGGTAGTTGGTATATCTAGGTTGGGTACTGGGTTACACTTCTGATTGTATGAGCGTCTTGTTACTGATCATTACCAAATATGTAAGCTTTTGGATAATTTAAGCATTTGATTCTCATTTTCCTACTGGGCCAACGTGGATGGAGGAATGGTCTGGGCAATGCCCAGCCTTGAGGAGACAGCATGGAAGATTGGCAGAGCCATCTCCCACACTGACGTCTTGTGGGTGGCAGGGCTGGTGTTTCTGGCTGGCTGTTTCTAGCTGCAGTGCGCACGTGGCCTCCAGCTGAGAAACATGGCGGCTGAGCTAGGCAGAGCTGCCGCAGCTTAGATAGTCAGCTTGACCAGCGGCCATTTTTTTAATAATTACTTCAACATCATTTCACAGGTAAAATAAACTAAATAGAATTACCTGTATCAAGATTATTTGCTCCAACTTTCAAAATGTGCATTTATTTGCTATTTATGGACACACACACACACACACACACACACACACGGTTTAAAATGTATAATACACAAGCTGTGTGTGGTGGCATGTGCCTGTCATCCCAGCCCTCAGAAGGCTGAGATGTGAGGATGGTTGCAACTTTAAGACAAGCCTGGGCTACATATTAAGATTCTATCTTAAAAAAATACAAAAGGTAAATCTTATAAAACACAAACAATACACATCAAATCCAAGCAACAGAAATGGCAGGTGAGCACTGAAAAACAGTGATAGTTTTTACAGAGAATATTTTTACAGCGTGGATGTTCAACTTTCTGTGTATCCAAGTAGCAAGAACCATTTCCGCATTCTCAAGAAGGCAGACTGTGTCATCCCTCTGTGGCAATGGTGTGCCACATGGACATTCTAACTCCACTGACAGAGCAGCAGGAGTCGCCCAGGACTAGTCACTAAGCACATCTGCTTCATTGTTCCCACTAAGAAAAAGTCATTTTTAAAAATTTGTTCTATGCAGAGAGGCTTCGTAACCTGAAATCTCCCCCTTTTTTCCTTTGTTTAAATCTATACCAAATTAAAAATAAAATTTTAAAAATTATACAAAATTGTTCTATTATGGCATTGTAATGGTTTTATATATATAAAAAAAAAAAACATAGACATTTATAGAATATGTTGACCATAAGAAGGAAGGACAAGGGGCTCAAGGTCAGCCACATCTATCATGAGTTGGTGGTACTAGGGATCAAACCCTGGGCCTCCTGCATGCCAGGTAAATGTTCTACCACCAGACTGTATCCATAACCTTCATCCTATCTTCTTTATTTCTTTTAATGGTCTCTGAAACTAATCTGATGCTGATTATTTCTTATGATAGTAGGTAAGTAACTAGTCTTATCTGTGCTGTTATTTTGGATAAAGATGTTAAGTCTTTGAAGCTGAAGCTAGAGCAAAGTCTTATTAATTTGATTTTGAACCAGAGTTTTTGAAACAGGAATTTGCAATATAAACAAGGCTGACCTCAAATTGGTGACAATTCTTCTGCCTCAGTGGCAGCTTCTCAGCTTCTCCCCCTCCTCCTCCTCCCCTTCTCCCTCTCCTCCCCCTTTCTTTTCCTCCTTTCTTTTTTTTTTTTTTTTTTTTGGTTTTTTGAGACAGGGTTTCTCTGTGTAGCCCTGGCTGTCCTGGAACTCACTCTGTAGACCAGGCTGGCCTCAAACTCAGAAATCTGCCTGCCTCTGCCTCCCAAGTGCTGGGATTAAAGGCGTGCACCACCACCACCCAGCTCTTCTCCTCCTTTCTTCTGTCACTTTTTTATTGAAGAAAATTTTCCTCATATAATACATTCTGACCATGTCTCTCTCCTTCCCCAACTCCCCCTAGATCCTCTTGGTTAACCTAACTTCATACCTCCTCATTCTCTCTCCAAAAATAAAAACAACAACAACAAAAAAAAACCCAAAACCAAAAACAAAATAAACAAACAAAAGACCAATAAGGCCAAAAAGAAAAAAGCCCAGACACAGCAGTATGAGATAAGAAGTGTACAAGAATACCACTGAGCTTGTTTTGTGTTGCTCAACATCTCCTGGGCATGAGGCTGCCCTAAAGTGTACTTAATATACCCATTCTAGTACTCTCCATTGGAAAATACTATTGTTTTTCCTTTGCAAGCAGGTACAATTTCCTTTACAATTAAAAATGGCTTCTTGTTTAGGGGTGGGAGTCCATTCCACTTCCCTGTCTCAGCACTAGGACCCCATCTGGCATAAATCTATGCAGACCCTGTGTACATTGTCACAGTCTTGGTAAGTTCATATGTATATCCCATCTGTTGTGTCTGGAAGACACCCTTTCCTTGGAGTCACCTACCCCCTCTGACTCTTATAGTCTTTCACCTCCTTTTCCACACAGATTTCCGATCTCAGAGGGAAGAGGTTTGATGAAGACATCCAAATGATCCAAGGTCCTTCACTCTCTGCACATTGTCTGGTGATGGGTCTCTGTTAGTTTCCATTGGCTGCAAGATGGAGTTTCTCTGATGATGGTGGACATGTGTGAGCTCACCGTCCAGCTAGGCTGAGCTGACTATCAACCCCAAGGGTCCCCATTTGTGCCTTTCAGCACAAGAATTGCAAGTGTATCCCACATCCAGCATTTACATAGGTGCTGGGGATCTGAACCTGGGTCCTCAGGCTTGCACAGCAAGCACTTTACCCACTGAGCCACCCAGTCCCAGATGTTTTAAGTTTCATCACAGCATCCTATAATCAACTATCTTTTAAAGATTTATTTATTTATTTTATGTATATGAGTACCCTGTAGCTGTCTTCAGACACACCAGAAGAGGGCATCAAATCCCATTAATAGATGGTTGTAAGCCACCATGTGGTTGCTGGGAATTAAACTCAGGACCTGTGGAAGAGCACTCTTAACTGTTGAGCCATCTTACCAGCCCCTATAATCAACTATTGAGAAAAGCATCTCTCCTAACAGTTTTGGTTTCAGATGAATCTCTAAGAATGCCAAAACTGTGACTCCTCAGACTCTCAAGGGAAGGGAAGAACAGAATAGAGAGAGCACAGTTACAAAGAGCTCACACTTTCTGCTCAAGAAAGTTACAGTTGGGTATGGCTTGAGGCTCTGCTTTTCAGAGCTAGACAGCTGACATAGAGGGAGGCTGATTCATGAGGCTGTCTGCAAGAAATGTGGCCCAGAGGCCCGAAGGGTGGGAAATACAAAGATTACTAAGCACAATGTCATGTTGTCTTCGGGCCATATTATAGAATCTCCTGCTATTGTTGAGATACTCTCAGAGGGTCTAGGGATGTCAGCAGATCCACCCAGCTGAGCTCTAGCCTCAAGGAACATGCATGTGTCAGTCTCATTCCCAACAGCATGGCCCACCTGGACTTCTCCTAGGAAAATGGTCAATGTCACTCCAAGGCTTTCCTGGTCTCATCTGGGCCAGAGTGAGGTAGAAAATGACGCCCATGGCCCTCAGTGGAATGAAATCCTTATGGGTCCATCTCACCCTGCAAAGTCATAAGGTCCAGGCTCAGCGGTGACCACTGGCACTTACTTGTCATAACAGCAGCGATTTCAGTTCTACACCCTAAACACTTTTAAAATGAGTGTCTCCTTGTCATTTTTCTCATGTCCTTAGTGAGGTGCTAGCTTACTATTCGAGAGAATTGCTAGCTATATTCAAATGGTGAATAACTTTTTTTTCACCCAAAATAGACTCCAGGTGAGGTGTCTTAAATGAGAACATTGTTCTGGAGAGAGACTTCACTGACAGCTCAACCATCCAGAGCTGCAATGTTTTCCCCTAAAACTCCATGGAAATTGTTTTCTTTACAGCAAAGCTTGAAGAACCCTTATAATAAATGCATAGGCCTGGTTGATTCTCTCCCTTCCCAGGAGTTATGTTTCCAGCATTGGTGAAGCCTACCCCACTTCAAACTGCAAATTCCAAAGAGGAGCCAAGCAATCCACTCAGCTCTTCCGTTATGGGCACCAAATTGAATGTGCACACTGGAAGAGGGACAGTAGAATGTGCAGGAATCCTCCCACCCACACTCCCATGGGAGTGTACAGAGCAGCACATGCACCAGTCACTTCTATCTGCCTCCTCTTGGGTCACTTTGCCTCTCCTGGAAGAGGTCTAGAGTTCAAAAACATGTAATTTGCAAATGCCCTGATACATAAGCCTCTTTGACATCACAAGATGCAAAGCCCTTTCCCCTCTGAGTTGCTTTCTTGTCAGAGTGTCCAATCACAGCAAGAGAAAGAACACCTTGGCCCCTCCCTCTCTTTTGAGAAGAAGCATCCCCTTAGTCTTTTGACACGGCCCTTATGCCTTGAGACCCTAGAGCCCAGAAATGTGTTATTCACGCTATGTATTCTCTAAGCATCAGTAGTCAAAGGCACTTAGCATTGCATGCCCCAACCTGAACACCAGGATCAAAGGCGTAATCACTCCCCATCAAACCATAATGTGCCTTAGCTCATCCTGTCTGAACACACAGTCTTCCAGAGATACTTGAAACCAAATGCATTCCAATCTACAAAATAGCCACTCTTGGATTAATTTACCAACTTTCTAAAACTCAACCCTCTCCCTGTCCCCACCCCATTACTATATCAAGAACTACTACAACTTCTCAAGAAATATACTGCCTGAGCCCAGCCCTGATGTTTTGAACAGCACTTTTGAACTTATTTTCAAACTCTGTTCTCATCTATCTGCCACCTGCCTTTACAACAGCGTGTATTCTTTCAGCTCTGGCTTCTGGCCTGAAAGCGGAGCAAAGCAAATATCAATAACAATGAAACCTACACTACATTAATTGCAAAAGGAAATGAGTTTTAAACAAAGCAAATGCTGCAGGCCATGAGTGGCCCCTGCTGCGGCAGTGTTCAGAGCATTTCAGAGGACAGAAAAGAAAATTGGGAAAGATCACTATCAAGACAGCAGTGAGATCTGCAAGAGTAATAAGTAAAGATGTGTCAAGGCCCATTAACTGCTAATCACAAACTGCATCAACACTAGCCGAATGCTCCAAGGCCAATGCAGCCGCTGCCTTTGGGTCGTGCTAAAACACAGCTGGGCTGCCCTGGGTTTGACTCATGTTAACAGGACTCCTGTTGTTTTGTTGTTGGCAAGGGCACACAGGGGAACATTACAAGAGAGTCTCAACTTGAAGATGTAAATGAAGGTCCGGGGTTCCAAGCACCACCAGACAGATTCTACAGAGAACAAGGACAACTGGAAACAAGAGACCTGTCTGCCTGAAGAGAGCTTGTAGTGGCTGCAGAGTGGATTGCACTTAGGAGCTGCCCCATGCTGCCAGGTGGATTCCGAGGACTTGAGCAGGCCTCTGGGCCCAGGCTCTCTTGAGATGGTCAGGGTTTGGGGCAAAAAAAAAAAAAATCTAAACAAACGGAAGAACTGTGGCTTTCAGGAAACCCCTCCAGGCTCAGGATATCCACTCCTGGACTCTGCAGCTGATGCTGTGCAGCTAGTACATTGGAAGACATGATTCCGACAATGATCTAGCCCTATTCTTGGACATGGGTCGGGAGCAAAAATGTAGCTATCGGGGCCTCCCTCAGCCCCACTGAGCCATGTGAGAATCACGTGGTACTTGAAAACTGAGGCAAGAGAAGGACCCTGAGGTTGAGGTCAGTTTGGGCTACATAGCAATACCTTACCAAACCAACAACCAACCAATCAACCAACAAACAACAGGGAGTTTACTGGCAGGACTCTAATATTGGCATCTACAACCTTCCAGACACTCTTTCTGAGTGCTTGAGAGGTGGAGGCTGCCGTTTTTGGTTTTTTTCTAATTGCCTAGAGGACATTGAGTCCTGAAACTGCAGGAATGACCTAACTGAACATCTATCCAATCACTGAAACTCCACCTGGCCTCTCTAATTTGATGAAGGAGGAAGCAGAAGGAGATTAGGGGATTGGGAAGGGCTTAAAGAGCCCGCCTTTCAAGTGCTGGGTCAACTTTCTTTATTTAAAAGAAAAGCTTAGTATGTCTTCTGGTTACACCACCAAGTATAGAAACAAAGAAAAGGCCTTCTTTTGCTTCCTGTCTCAGTCAACCAAGCATCTCTTTGCCTCAATTTCTCATGCACCCAGAAACACATTTGTCTGTGCTTCCTGAACAACTGTATATGAGAAAGGTGTCTTCCAGGTCAGAGAGGACCACTTCTCAGGTCCATGTGGCTTGTCCAGAGCCCTTAAAGGTGGGCATCTGTGGATTTCACAAGCTGGCTGAATTCAAATAGCAGAGCCCTGTAAAACTTGCTTCTAAACAATTGGAGGTGTGCTGGACTGTCACACGGATCCCATGAGACAGTGAGAGAGACAGACGGTTCATCTCCAAGTCCCTGCCCTACCTAGAAATCCAACCTGAGGTGAGGCAGGTTAATCTTAGCATAGACTTGGTTTCTCTAATTTAAATCTATAGTCAGTAAAAGGAAAGCTTCTCGGAGCAGATACTTGAGAATAAAAAAAGGTTTTAAAAGTACATATGGTAGCAATTGTTATATACAGTCAGCAGCCACACTGGAAAAAAAGATTTATTGTATACACCATAGACAACGGACTAATATCACTAATATATAAAAATCCTCATAGCAAGGGATAAAATATAGTATAAAAATGGAAAGGGGCATATATTAACAATTTGAGTAATCAAATCTACCATTGATGGTTGGACAAATGAAAAGAGACTCAAACTCAATAATAATTAGAAAAATCCAAATATTCCTGGGACCCTGCTCTCCTTTGTGAAATGAGCAAAAGTTTCAAAACATATCCACATATTCTTTTGTCTGGCTGTGGGGATATAGACTCTAGGACGTTTCTAAGGAGAAAGCAAATTAATAGGACCCATCTAGGTGAAAATTGTTGTTATCCAATAAATAAAATCATAATAGACCCATGCATTTATGCTCAGCCATTCCACCTCTAGGAATCTCTCTTGAATGTACCTCTCCAGCAATACAACACACATACTAAGAGTATTTGGGGATTTTTGGTGGGAGGGGTTGTTTGTTGCTTGCTATTCTTTTTTTCTGGCACCTTGTAAAATAGCAAGAGACTATAACAAGCTAAATGATTGTATGTGGAAGAGAAGTGGCCTGACCTATGGGACACTGGTCTAATGGAGGACTCTCCAGGTAGACTCACAAAAGGAGGCAGACCCTGTCCACATCATAATCAAGAGAAAGAAGCAAAACACAAAAGAAACGGAGGCCATGACGCCCATTCTACATTTTAAAGAGTATTTATTTTGCAAGCTGAAAAGATGGCTCAGAGATGAAGAGCTTTAACTGTGATGGTTTGAATAAAAATGACTCCAATAGGCCCATAGGGGATGGTACTATTTGGAGGTGTGCCTTGTTGTAGAGGGTGGCCTTGTTGTAGGAGGTGTGGCCTTGTCTGAAGAAGTATCTCACTAGAGGCAGGCTTTGAGGTTTCAGAAGTTCAAGCCAGGCTTAGTGGCTCATAGTCTTCTTCCTGCTGCCTAAGGATCCTGTTGTAGAACTTTCAGCTCCTTCTCTGGCATCATGTCTGCCTGCATGCTGATATGCTTCCCAGCATGCTGATAGTGGACTAAACCTCTAAAACTGTAAGCCAGCCCCAATTAAATGTTTTCTTTATAAAAGTTGCATTGGCCATGGTGTCTCTTCATAATAATACAAATCCTAAGACACTGTCCTTGCAGAGGACCCAGTTTGGCTCTCAAAATTCCACATAATGGCTCACAGGCTCTTGTAACTCCTGCCCCAGGGAACCCAGTGTCCTCTTCTGGCCTCCACAGGAACCAGGAAAACACGTGGTATACAAATACACATACAATACATAATTTCAAGAAGAATATTTTTCCTCTGACAACTTCTTTAATATACACAAATTACCTTGATAATACTTACCCCTGCCTTTCCCCTCCTCTTCTTGGAGTCCTCCAACACACCTCCCTCCCACCATCATGCCTTGTTTTACAGTTTAATTAGTGTTGCCTATACATACACTGACTACATCTCTCCTCCTCTGCCCCTCCCCTGGCAGCTACCAACTCCTCATATTTCCTCAGTGGCAGGGACTCATGAGCCCCTCCTCCACCTATGCTGGTATGGTGACTGGCTTGATCTTGTGCAGGTCTTGTGCAGACACCCACAACTGCTGTGAGCTCATGAGTGCAGCAGCTATGTCCCATCAGGAGGACAGCATGTCTCCACTCTCCTCCCCATCTTTTGGCTCTTATATTTTTTCTGTCTCTTCTTCTATGATTTTGCCCATGTCTTTGATGGAGCTTGAGATGCATATCAACTTAGTGTTCACTGCCACAGTTTGAATAAAGGGAGAAGGTATGTTCATTGACTTGGGTGACTGGAATAGAGTGTTACAGCTAGATAGCTTAAACGATAGTTATTGTCACATATTTTTTGAGGCTAGAAGTCCAAGGTCAAGATGATTGGTCCTCCTAAGGCCTTCAAGCTTGACAAGTTCCTTAACCACTTCAGCCCAACTAGCAAAAAAAAAAAAAAAAAAAAAAAAAACCAACAACAATAAAAAAACGAATGAGTAATTATTTCACCAGGTCAATTATGACAAAGTGTCTTGATCGTTGTATCTATTACCTGGACGATGATTCTCCCAGCACCACCACTACCTCCCCTTAGGCTTTATTCCTCATAGTGCTTCTGTGAGAATGAACATAAACTCAGCCAACCGCCCAAGCCAACCTAAAAGCTTGTTGACAGTGGAGGCTGGTCATGATGTCTCCAACTTGAGTTTATTTCTTTTTATATTTTTTTTTCTTTATTTTTTTTAGGTTTTTCGAGACAGGGTTCTCTGTGTAGCCCGGGTGTCTGGAACTCACTCTGTAGACAGGCATGGCCTGAACTCAGAAATCGCTCCTTGCTCCCAAGTGCTGGATTAAAGCGTGCGCCCACATGCCGCTTGAGTTTATTTCTAATAAAACTTTATTTTCAATTCATCCCCTTCAGTTTCACATATAGAAAGAGCAAAATTCCAGAATTCGTATGGTGTGAACCTTTCACCCTAGAAAGCATCTACCAGACAAGCTCCTACCCTTGCTCCTGGCCTCTCCATACTTTTGTCTGAGCATCTTTTTTTCCTTACTCTCTCAGTCCCAGGAAATTTTCCTTGTGAAAACCTTCCCTCGAAGTCTGCAGACAGAAGTCACCTCCTCTGCTCCCAGTTTCCTACAGTGCTCTGAGGATGTTGTTTGGGACAGTCTGATAACGTCCTGCCACTGTGTACTCAGTCTGTGCCTTTTGACTCCCCAGGAGGCTGAGTTCTGTGGAGGCTAGCATCTTGTCAGGTACACCTGAGCTGTGACAGGAAATACCTGTGCTTTCTGGTCAGATGTGGGGCAAGAGCCTTTGTAGCAGTGCAGGTGTTGGGCTGATCAGGTTCTATGGGCTCTGTTGCGAATGCTGGGCTCTCGGCATCTTTGAGCCCCTTCCTTCCACAGCACCTCACTCTGACAATGCTTTATTTTGTAAATATTTTGAGTCTATATTTCAGTAGTTCCCTCTCTCTTTAGGATTAGAATCCCAGCTCTAAGCCTTAGATAGAAGCTTCACTTCCTGTTTTCTTACGAGCAAGGATTTATGATGCCTAAGTACCCTCACCTCTCTGAACCAGATGTGCAGCAAACCCTTCCCATCTCCCACTGCCTACCATTACAACTTCCCAGCCCCCATTCTGAATTAAACTCAATTTAGAGATCAATTTATTACTCAAGTCTACCTGGTTCATCATTTCCATAGGGTAGGAAGAACATGTGAAACTTTTAAATTGATATGATTGTAATTGTTAATGCAATACACAGCTGTATGTCAATATTAGTCTATGTGACCAGGATAATAATCATCATTGTGATGCCCCAATAAGGAAGTCCCAAGCTCACACAGCAGATCATCTTATAAGAAAATCAGCCAATACCAAAGGCCTACAGCTTTTTTCTCCTTCCTCTGCCCTCTCTAGGCTATGCAGTTGTTGGAGTACCTATGAAAACCCAGAGAAGAAAATTATAAATGTCACAAGAGGACATTGGCCTCTAAGGGTGCTTTTGGTCAGTCACAGATCTGTATGAATTAGTTACATCAGGTGACATTCCTCCTGAACTGCATTTAATGAAGACCACCCCCACAAGGGGGGCTTGAGTTTCACTATGAGATGAGAAACGAGTGGAGTCGCTCTGGATCTGAGATCACTCAAGAGGCCAGAGCGGACTGGATGGAATGCCACCCCCGGAGAGGCAAGTGATTATGGCAGCACAGAATATATAGACAGGGAAGTACCCAAGGGGTTCACGACATGGGAAGCCTAACAGACTGCCGATGAACTTGGGGAACTCTTCAGTGTGAAAAATCATTAAAATACTCTTCTCAAAATCTATCATCAAAATGCATTCTTGCCCATGAGCTAGATCTCTCAACGCTGAGATGGAAAGTCTAGAATTTACAACAAGCCTCACTCAGAAGCCACAGGATCAGGAAATTTGAGGCAAGAAGAAAAGAGGAGGGGTGTTCTTCATCCAAAGGCTGTCAGCCTGAAGAAGGGACTGTTAGTCAATGTAAGGAAAACTTCACAATCTCCCTTGAGTAAAACTAAAATGTTTCCCATAATGGAGAAGAGGTCATTAGCATTTCACTGTGTGGTGTGGCTCAAAGGACCTCAGCCCTCCCTGAGGAGCAGTAGGCAGTTAAAGATTGCAAAGTGGGGGATTGTATTCCATGGTGGTGTCCCCACTGTTACATTGGCTCCACCCAAGGAAAAAGATGCCCTCACTCTATCTTGTTAATGGAGTAGTTAAGTGATCAGTGTCACAATAACCTCCATCCGTGCTTACATAGCAACTTAATTATACACAGTAGTGCACACACATTCACACATACGCGCGCGTGCACACATACACACACACACACACAAACATTCGAGAAAAAAGACATGAAGGTAGAAGGAGAAGAAAAAGAGAGCTGGGGGAGGGGGAGGGGAGATAAATGACAATGATATATGAATATTCATATGAGTAATATGTACACATAAAATAAGATTGTGTAGTAAAAATTAGTTATTTGAAGTATGGTTAAAATATTGCTACTAATTCAGAAACAGTCAGCAACATCTATGTCTTTGTGTGTATGAGCTTGGCGTTCATGCGGAGTCAAAGACAAAAGTCCCTCTGCCGCCATCTCTAGTGTGTCATACATCTACCAAGCACTTATGGTAAAGAATTCACCCAGTGAGTTCAGGGAAGGAGGGGTCACCCCCTTACCAACTTATCTCATACAAAACCTGCAGGTAACGTTCATAGGAAGAACACATTTAAAACATAGGTGCTAGGCTTTGTCCTTATGAGGAAGATAAAGGTCAGGGGTAGCTTCATTTAAGGCTGGCCCAGAAGAACAGAGAAAGGAACAGATGTGATTTTTCAACAGCTTTTGAGTCCACCCTGACACTGTAACCCCTGCTTCATCCTCTCTCTGAGAGATTTCCATTTTTTCTTTAGCTGTGCACATTTTGATGCACAAGGCATACAAGTGGTCCTTTTACAGACAGGATGATGTTTCCACAAGCATCGATGCTTGGGACACGAGAAACAGAGAGGCAGTGTGCCCCTGTTCTCAGAGCCCATGGTCACCAATGATGAAATGCTTTAGACATTTACTCAGGACAAGGACACAGACACTGGTCATCTGGGGTAGAGCCCTAAATGGATGCACCTGAGCCCTGGCCTCACCTGCAGGTACTGTACCAAAGCCCTGGGTGTCTTTCCTGCTCTGCTATGAGTGCTCAGACACACTCTACTTCTCACTCATGTTGAAAGTGTTCTCTTATGTTTAATATTTGATTTTTTTTCCTATTTTTTTCTTTAAAAGGACCGAAAGAACAACAAGAGTATCATAACCAAGAAAGGAGATGATGTGTCTAAATGTGAGCAAAATTGTACAAGGGCACAGCCAGTGAAACCCAGTAAATCACGATGAGCAAAACTGATTCTGAAAGCGGCTGCCTGCTTTGTTCAAATATCAAAGAGCTGGTGCTCTGCAGATCAGCGAGCTTTGGGACTGTGCAGTAATACTTCAGAGAGGCTGGAAGACTGACCTGAGGTGACTAAAGGCTGGCTTTGTGTCCTTAGTCTAAATCTCAATTTCCTTCCCTCCAATATGCTGTTAAGAATACCGTCACCAGTGATTAGCTACAGAAATGAAATTATACAAAGCATGGAAATTAGCGAGCATGCATGGAAACTCGCAGTAATTGTTAACTTACTATCAGGCTACAGGCAAGGTCTCAATAGGAAGGGTAGTCAGTGTAGTCACAAATGCTAGTTCAACGTTGCTCTTGTTGCAGGCAATATGTGTGGTGTAGATGTGTGTGTGTGCACATTGGGGTGTTCACACTCATGTGTGCAGTGTGCCTGTGTGGATACTAGAGGTGGGCATCGTATGTCTTCCTCTGATGGTTTTTTTGTCTTTAAATTTTTTTTATGTATTTACTTATTTTATGTGTATGTGGGTTTTGCCTATGGGTGTATGTAAGTGTACCATGTGAATGCACTTCTCAAAGAGACCAGAAGAGGATGTTAAAGCCTCTAAAACTGGAGTTGTCTACAATTGGGAGCTGCCATGTGAGAGGTAAGAACTGAATCCAAGTCCGCTGCAAGAGTAGCAAGTACTCTTAATCGATGGGCCAGCTCTGCAGCCTGCCAACCTTCTGTACACACACTTTTATTTATTTATTTATATTTATTTATCTATTTTTGATTGACTTACTTACTTACTTACTTTTAGACAGCCTCTCCCACTGAATCTGAAGCTCACCAATTTGCTAGATTGGACTCCTAGAAGTGCCTGCCTCTGCCGTCCTATACTGGGATTGCAGACATTCACACCCATGCACACCGATACCCAGTGTTTTCTAATGATGCTGGAGATTTTGATTCATGTCTTCATGCTCACACAGCCAGCACTTTAGCCACTGAGCTATTGGTAAAGCCCCTTGGTTTGTTGTTTGTTTGTTGTTTTGTTTTGTGACACAGACTCATATCTGTCAATTCACTTTGTAGATCATGTTGGTCTTGCACTGAAAACAATCCTTCTGCCTCAGCCTTCACAGTGTTGGGATTACAAGTATGAATACCATGTATGGGTATGATTTCTATTTTTAAGTCTGACACAAGAGTTCTTAATGGATACTGATGATTCCTAGAGTAAAGATCTGACCATGTACATTGGCTTAAAACTTCCAAGATTTGCTCTCTTGTGTGAAGCAGGCAAATTATGTAAAACAATAGTTATCTTGGCATTATGTATCAGCAATGGAGAACATTGATCCCTGTGAGACAGAAAGCAAACAAAGTGAGTCCTTCATTCCCTGGAAGGAATTTGCTGGGTGTGGCACAAAGAGGGGGAAACTGAGGCAGGATTTCACAGATTCCCTAAGTTAAGGTCAAAGCTGAGAATCTGTAAAACTCAAGTCAACTAGTTAACAGAGCAGAACACCGAGAGGAATGTGGGACATAGAGAGAAGAGCCAGGGGTCTATAAAGAGTCTCTTCAAGGAGTGAGCAGGGTGTAAGGACATTAACAATGCCAGGCAAAGATCTCCCAAAAGGCTTCAGGCAAAGGATGCCAGGTGCACACACAGAACCATACTAGTTCCCACCAGCCAGCCCGAGAACTCAACATTCATGAGGCATTGTGTGGAGTACTCAGGACCGTCTTGCTTCAGTGACAGGGAATAATTAGCCCTAGAAAGGGCTGAGCTCTGGCCCAGCCTAACTAATCACACACAGAAGACTCAAAGAATGACACTGTTTCCAAGTAACTTAACTACAGCCTAGAACAAAGCTTAAGAATGTTTATAGTAACACAAAAACAGCACCTACCACGAGCAAATCACAAAGTGTGGCATCCAACCAAAGATCACCAAAGCATGCAGAGAGACAAAGAAGAAAGACTTCAGAATCAAAAGAAGAATCAACCAATGGAAACTCACCCACAGCTGACTCACATGCTAAATTTATCGTAGAGGATGATAAGTATGTAATTAGAATTTTTACATTTTTAGTGATTTATTTTTGGTCATATGAGGATATATATGGTACATATGTGTGTATGACATCTCCATGGCACATGTACAGAAGTCAGAGGACATCAGGTGGGTCCCAAGGATGAACTTTGGGTCATCAGCCTTGCTTTATCAGCACTTTATCCACTGAGTTATCTCCTCACCAAGTTATTAGAACTTATGAACATAGGAAATATAGTTAAATGAAGCCCCACCTCCAGATTAAAAACTGCTAGATAGGACTTGTGACAAAATAGACAAATCGAAAAATCAGTAAACTTGAAGATGAAATATATTGGAAAAATATTTTGGGAACTATCCAAAATAAAATGTGCTATGGAAGTAAGTACGTATATAAGGAAGCAACAGATTGGTACCCTGAGGGACAATCCCACATAAACATCTTAAATAATAAAACTTCCAAGGGAGAAGATACAGACAGAAGGGCACTTGAAGAAGTACCAACAGAAATGTAGTAACAATAAAAATTACAGACCAATAATTCAAGAAACTCAACAAAACCCAGGAAGAGAGATAAAGAAAGCAGTAATAAGACTCATCAAAATTAAATCCATAAAGATGATTGATAAAGAGAAAGTCCGAGAATTGGGCATGTTAGGCACAGAAGAATTTAAAAAGATGACAAAAAGAAGGAGGAGGAGGAATGCCACCATCTTTGCAGCTGGCAATACCACAGCCAAAAAGACAGTGAAGTAATGTCCTTACCAGACCAGAAAACACCCATCAGTACCAAACTCAATACCTGAGGAGAATACCTCTCACAATGAAGCTAGTAACAAAATAAATAAGACAGATGGGGATTTTACCTTAAAGTGTGGGATAGCACCCATGAAAGCATCCTGATAAAAACAAGTGTTCAAAAACATAAATGGGGCTAAAAGACAACTTTTCACTATATAAGGGTTCCTGAGTGGTTTATGTAGTCAAGCAGATGCAGCCCTACTCTCCCTCCTAAGTGCGAATGGCACAGAGTAAGTTCCTCCCTAGACACAGGGTGGATGGGGGCAAAGCAGATGGTGGCTGCAAGTGGACAAGCCTGGCAAGCACAAGCTCAGGCAAGTGGCTGAGGCTACACCAACAGTGACAGTTCACAGAGAAGGCACTTGACCTAGATGTGATGGAGTGACAATGACACCTAACTCCCATGAGTTTTGGATTTTCTCCTAAAACTCTACAACTCTAGTATAACTATGAGAACAATGTCAGAAAGAAAAAGAACAGTACCATATTTCAGGGCATCCTGAAGAATTAACAGTCTTCAAAACTTTCTCAGATCTGAGTTGTCCTTGATTGTCTGTCTGTCTGTCTGTCTGTCTGTCTGTCTGTCTCAGCCAGGTGGAGCCTCCAGACACAAGCAGTCCTGGAGGGACTTCTAGAATACAGAAAAGATATTAGGTTAGAGGAAATAAAGTTAGGGAAATACAAATAAAGAGTTTAGATTTAATCAATATTGATTCTTTATTTGAAAAATGAACTATGGTAACCTGCAAAGCTAACAACAGACAAAGCTGCCTGGGAAAGGGAAGATCGTTTTATTGACTTGGTGATTTTCAAATTTAGACTCATCCTACAACAAAATTCAATAGACACAAAATGAAGGTAAAACAGCAACACTGGGACACACAGTGTACACTCTATGTTAAACGATCACTCAGATACATACTGTACACACTCTGTTAAACAATCATTTGGATACATACTGTACACTCTAAGATAAATGATATGCTCAGATACATACTGCACATGCTATGCTAAATATGATCACTTAGATACACACTGTACATGGTACATTAAATGATGTCCTTCAGGTATGTGGCAGGGGATACCATAGGAAAGAGAAATTTATAAACAGTCACTACATCTGTAAATACATATTGTTGTCTTGTTATTTAGATCCTCCTAAAAAGATTACATGGTAATGCCCACTTATAATCACAACATTGGAGAGGCTGAGCCAGGAAGGTCTCTATTTCAAAGTAAGCCTAGTTTGTAAGTTGTAAGATCCTGTCTCAAAAAAAAAAAAAAATCAAAAAACAAAGCAAAAAAACAGAATACAAAGCCTGGTGTTGTGTGCACACCTTTAATTCTATCACTCTGCTGGAGAGGCCAGCAGATTTCTTGAGAGTTCCACACCAGCCTGGTTGTATAGTGAGACTCCATCTAAAACAACATCAACACACACAAGATAGTTGACTCTTGGTTTACCATAGTGTACAGTCCCATCCCTCCTGAAACTCCCCTGTACAACCAAAGCTCTTGTCGTAACTCTAACTTGAAAGGAAGTAGAATGCAAATGCAACTCAAGCAGAAATCAAAATGATCTAACCCAGGAAAACCACAAAAAGCCATGGAAACAAAAAGCAAGCTGTAGAGAGAATCTCTTGTGCACTGAATGGAAGCATCACCTGCCAATAAAAGCTGATGACCTATAAGCTGAAGCAGGAAATGGGAGGTGGGAGTTCACAGTAAGGAGAGAGGAACTCTGGGATAGAGTCAGTCATGGGAAGATATTTGCCTTGAACTCTGAGACCCAGATGCATGAAACTGAGGAGAGGTAACCAGCTATGTGGCATCGTAGAACAGTTTAAATGGGATAATTGAGTTCCAATCTACTGGGAATAAGCCCAGGCTCATGGCCTAGGCATTTATTCAAAAATAATAAGTCTCAGAACTGTTCTTTCAGAAACTGGGGGTGCCGATGGAAAAGCCTGCTGATAGAGCCAGGTTTTTTGTTGTTACTGTTTCCATGTTAGGGTGACACCCAGGACCTAATACTTCTCAGAAAATGGTGTACCATTGAGTTACTCCACAGCAAAAAGCTAACTCCAGGAGAAGAAGAAGAAGGAAGAAGAGAAGAGAGAAGAACAAGAACAAGAAGAAGAAGAAAAGAACAAGAACAAGAAGACAAGAAGAAGAAGAAGAAGAAGAAGAAAAGAAGAAAGAAGAAGAAGAAGAAGAAGAACAAGAAAACAAAGAACAAGAAGAACAAGAAGAACAAGAAAACAACAAGAACAACAAAAAACAAGAACAGAAGAACAAGAACAAGAAGAAGAACAAGAAAAGAAGAACAAGAACAAGAAGAACAAGAACAGAAGAAGAAAAGAGAAGAAGAAGAAGAACAAGAAGAAAAGAAGAACAAGGAAGAACAGAGAGAAGAAAAAAAGAAGAGGAAAGAGAAAAAAAAGAGAGAAGAAGAAGAAGAGGAGGAGAGAGAGAAGAAGAAGAAACAAGAAGGAGGAAGAGAAGAGAGAGAGAGAAGAAGAAAAGAGAGTAGAAGAGAGAGGAAGAGAAAGAAGAAGAGGAACGAGGAGAAGAAAAAGAGAAGAAAGAAGAAGAAGGAGGAGGAAGAGGAATAAGAAGAAACATTAAAATATACATCAAGATGGAGCAAAAGATAACATGGCAGAGCTATTATGAAGAAAATATGGAAAACAATAGCTTTATAACCATGATGTCCACTTAGAAAAATGAAACCATGCCCTGAAATTAAAGCTTCACCCTTGGGAAACAATATGAAAACAGTAGTTCTATGGCAAACAAACCAAACTCTATGCATTACATGCATTATCAGAATGCTGAGATTTATAAACAACGGTGACAGCATAGCATCAATGCAAGCAAGAATATGAGAAACCAGACATCACACATTCACAACAATATACAAAATGGCAGAGTCACTCTAAAAAACAGTTGTAGTTTATAAATGAATACGCACTGTTGTGTGACTAGCATTTGCTGCCTTGGGCATTTATCCCAGAAAAGAAAAAATATATATATCTACATTAAATTGTACACACAATCCAGTATGTGAATTGATAAACAAACCATGACATATCCATTCCATGGAATATTATCTAGCAATAAAAAGATACAGCCCATTTTGCACATAATGACTTAGACAAAATTTCAGGAAATTGTGCTTAAATAATTTTTAAAAGCTGGTATTTGAAGGCTGTGTGTGAGTGCATGTGCGTGCATGCGTGTGTGCTCATTTCTAGGACATTCCTGAGATGACAAAATTGTAGAGATGGAGAACAAATTAGTGAGCAAGGTAACATATGAACAACAGAAGTTTATGTCTCTCTCTTCTGGAGGCTACCAAGTCCAAGATCAGGCACTAGTAGATTCCACGTTTAATGAAGGCTCTCTCCCCAGAGAGAGTAGGAAGGGGCAGAACAGACCTCTACGGCAGTGGTTTCTCAGCCTGTGGGCCTCAGCCCTCACAGGAGTCACATATCAGATATTCCATATAGCAGATATTTACATTATTATTCATAATAACAGCAAAATTACAATTATGAAGGAGCAATGAAAATAATTTTGTGGTTGGAGATCACCACAACATGAGGAACTATTTTAAAGGGCCACGGCATTAGGAAGGCTGAGAACCACTGAGCTAGAGTCTCTTGTGTAGGGCACGAATCCCATCTATGACGTCTCCCCCATGACTTAACAACTTCCCCAAGTGCCAATAGCCTGAGGGCAGAATTTTAATACCTGAACTTAGAGGGAACACTGCTGTACCTTAAGTTAGGCAAGCAAACAAGTTGCTTAGTAGGTTTTGAGTGTTGTTATTGTTATTATTGTTGAATCATAAACTTACTGGTTATCAGTTACCTTGGACTCCTATGCCTACTGCCTCTACCTCCCTACCAATGAGCTTACACTGAATACCATTAGGGTTTGTCTAGGCAAATGTTTCTAACCCTAGGGAGTAAAAGACACAAGCCATGAAGAAAAAGCCCATAAATTCGACTTCACCAAAAATTAAACTTGTATTCTTCATAGGATGAAAGACAAGGTTTGCACCTCAGAAAGAAATTTTCCCAGACTTCAGTCTATGGATCCCACTGGTCCCCATAAGTCAGCTCCCCATAACTGCTGCAGACAGAGCAATACCTTGGAGCACGTAGCCTGTACAGCCTACACACCACTGTCTGTGTGCTCAGTCTTCAGGACTGAAGACTAGGTCACATATCCCACTCCTGGGGGCTATGTTGAGAAGTGTCTGCGCTGAGCCTAGGATCCATGGCTAACCCCACATAGCTATTTTTTGGGGAGGGGATGAGTTTGTCTTTATGAAAACCCACTGTAACTATAACCAAATTGATGATCCAAGAAAGAAAACCAAAAGCAACCTGAGTTATGAAGATGGGTCCAGTCCGTCTGCCTCTGGGGAGTCAATTACCCGCTTCATTCTGAAGCCAGCAGCAACAGGGGTCCCAGTTTCAGCACATGCACCTTGGCTCAGTGGATTAATACAAATGCTGATGTCCTGTGTTTCGGAGGAAGGCAGCAATGAGGGAAGAGGACAAGTAGGGTCAAACAATACCCAAAGACAAGATAACGGCAGATGGGGACAAGCTTGGCTTCGGAACTGTGGCTCCCAAACAGTGGTCTTGGCAGGAAGCAGTGGCAACATCCCCTAGAAACTCAATGGAGACATCAGCCCTCACTCACTGAAGACCTACTCAATCTTGAAGGGTAGGCCCCTGCCCCGCTGTGCTTCATCAGTCTTCCTGTTACTGTAGGGGCATGAGAAGAGACCTTAGCCTTGAGTGTATATTGAACTCGTGGGGACACTTTCAAAGCCAAGGCCAAGATTGGGGTCTACTTCTCAGTGATCTTGGTTTTGGGGAATGATTGGTTCCATCTAGGATCAATCCTGGGTACTTATGTTCCACCCCAGGGGCATATTGGATCCTGGGGACCATCCAGTAAAGATCACTGCCTGATGTTTGTTCATGGATTCAGTCTCTCCAAGGGGACTTCCACATCCCTAATCCCAACAGGTGTCCTCTGCCCAGATGACTCCAAAGTACCTGACCACTTTAAGAACATTCCCTTAGGAATGTGTTTTATGGTTAGGTCTTCTCAGCATTGTGTAATAGGACCAACCCTCTAACCCTAGACCTTATATAATTCCATATATGATGGTATATAATGGTCCATCAGCCATTCAACAAACAGTATCTCATGTGCTCACTCCCCTCTGTGTGCTCATCTAAATGATAAGAAAAAGCAAAGCAAGGGGACTCTGTGCCCTGGCCACATGTGATCATGACCGTGTGAGGACAGGTACAATAAAGTAAGAACGGGGACACACAGGGAAGAAATAGAAGAGTTACTTTTTACGTGCATTTCAGATAATAAAAGGTGAGTCAGTCAAGAATCTCTTTGGAAATACCCAGGACGGTCTGCTCACAGAACAATAAACATGCTTTCCTTCCCACGCTAACCCTGGCCCACTTATTCCTAAGGAGGTTAAGCAAACAATTTGTTTTGCCTTTTGAAAAAAAGGGGGGTGTAGGCATCCATCACCAGGGGAGAAAAATTAAACAGCAGCAAGCCAGCTGAGATGCTTCCAAGAGAGATAAAGGCCAGAAAGAGACTAAACTGGAACCGAGAGGAGGCCGAGGAGACCGATTAACCCATGCACACACTATGCAACCTGCCAGCTGCAGTGACTGGGGCCAGAAGGGTGAGGCCTGCAGGCCGCTGCCAGAGCCAGGGCTGAGCTGGCTCTCAGAGTGCTAAGTCAACAGCTCTGATACATTGTTCTGGACAGTGCCTTGGGCTCTCTCACCAGCCTGAGAAATGGACAGATTGTAATTACTTTCTCACATGGCACTGTCCTTCCTCTAGAGCAGAGATCCCAAGGAGCTGAGGTGACTGTCACCTAGCCCCTGGCTCCTGGCATCTGGCATAGACCACCTGGCATGAACCACCTAGCAAATGACCCTACAAGACATGTTCTGTAGCCTTACATAAATGGCCTATTCTTTAGAGGGGACAAATGTTATGGAAGATCCCAGCTAATTTCCCATGCACCGGATAGCAAAGGGGATTAGAGATCTTCGTTATCTAAGGGTTTAGCACACATATTTTGAGGTGCACAGTGGAGTGAAGGTTGGGTCCCCTCACCCTGTTAATGTTGAGGTAGACTTTAAAATAGGACCTCATGAGAAATAGGGTCCTTGGGTTCAATTACTGAAGTAGAGGTGGAGATAGAGGTGGAGTAGAGGTTCAGTTACTGAAGTAGAGGTGGAGCACCTTAAGATAGACTGGACCCTAGGTCCAAAGAGATAGAAAAGGACACAGAGAGGGCAGCCACAAGAGACAGACAGAGGCATATTGGCACATCCCAAAAGACCCAGCACTCAAAAGCTGGAAGAGATAGGGACGCCTCCCTTTAGCCTTTAGAGGAACCAATGCCTTGATTTCAGATTTCTGAGCTCCTGGAACTATTTGACAATACAATGCTGATGTGTGAGACCAAAACAAGTCAGTCGGCAGCAACTCGTTATGAATGCGGGGGGGCGGGGGGGACAGAAAGGCAGATGCTATGGGCACTGGAGTTTAAGCTTCACAGCTGCCTTGGCAGAAAGTGGCAGTGCACATGACTAGTGAGGATGGCGACAGGCACTAAGAGGAGCTCAGAGCACCACCACGGCACTCACACTGATGCTTCCTAAGGGAGAGATGGGCACTGGGAGGGGCTCAGAGCGCCACTCAGGCTGATGTTTCCCAAGGAAGGGATGTGACACACAGGGAGTGCAGACAGTACTGCCGAGAGAGCACACCACACAAGGTTGGAGCCCTATAGATAGAACCTGGACATACGGCCGTCACCACTGAAGACCAGGCAGCCCCATCCAGCTCCTGGGAACAATGCTGCTCCGCATCTCAGCCCAAATCCTGTTTGTGAGGAACACATCACCTTTTCAACTACAAAGACCTAGAGAGGCAGAATGCAAAATCAAAGGAGCACATGAAAGAGGAACCTGTGTGCTAGACACAATGTATGAGTTCTACTTAGAGAGAGAGAGCATAGTCACCTTTCTCTACAGTCACATCTACAATTCTGTTTTAAGGTGACAGTAAAACAATATTTGTACCTGACACTGGCATGTTAAAATCTCAAGAAAGCAAAAACATATGGGAGACAAACACATATATACACATGCATACATGTATATACACAAGTACACACACACATACACAGTTATACACACAAACACACTTACACAAATATTACACACAGGTACACACACAGTCACACATCCATATACACTTACATACTTACACAGGTATACACACGCATACACAGACACATACACTTATACACAGGCATACACACAGTCTCACACATACACAGGTACACATACACTCATATACACATACATACCTACATATACAGGTATATATACACATATACAGGCACATATACTCACACACATACACAGCTACATACATATATACATACATACACACACACATACATGCACATGCACACACACCTTCCTTCTTGCTCTTACCCACACTTTCTCTGAAGGGTGTATAAAATGGCTAAGCTGCAGAAGCACAGACTTCCATATTTAGAATCCCCCTTTTTTGCTAGTCAACAGAAAGTGCTGAAACCTGGAAAAGAAACCCTTCTTTGCCCCAATATAGTCTTTAAAGATTTTAAAGCTCCAAAATTGTAATGGGTTTAAAAATTAAAAACAAAATAATCCCGGCTTGTCAAAGAATATGCTTCCTTACCTCCCAGTGGCAAGGCTGAAGAATCTCTTGCTTAGCAGTCAGCAGTAACTGACTCCCATTTTTTTGTGTTCATATGCTCACAGTTGCCTAAATACTTTGCCTAAGCATTTGTGAACATGTGTGCTCATGGTGATGGATGCACACACACTCATGCTTATACACAGTTACTTTACATGAACATCTGTTCTACAAGCAAGGACATACAAGTATGTACTATACATACATACTTACATCATTCTCACATGTACTCACATGTCTCTCTGTTTCATCCTTTACTAGAAGAGCATATTAATCCTTTGAGAACTGTCTAGGCACCCATTGCTCCAGAAGTTTCCTCCAACACCTCTCTCCCCTTACACAGGAAGGTTTGAGATGGACACCCTGTCACTCTATGACTACCCCCTGTTCTGTGCTTACATGCTTTCCCTCAGAACTCTGTCTTTCTCACTAGTCCTTCTTATCTCTTCTCCACCACAATATCTGGTACACAGTGACATCACAAACATCACATTAGAGTTCACTTTGCTTCTTCAAACTTAGGAGATGAGACCTCCATGTTTATCCTTTGCCCAGGGTTACCCAAAGTCTCTGTGGTTGTAGACAGGTGCTCCTCCAGCAGGTGCTGTTCCCAAAGCCTCCTCCCTCCCAGTGTGACTCCTCCCTTCCTTCACACAGTTCACCTAGACCCTGCAATCCAATGTAGTTCCCCTCTTGCCCCAACTGATTCAAAAGTTCTCAAGAATTTTAAAAATCAAACCAAGAGAGGGTCGGGGTGTGTCAGGGGTAGGGTCACAGGTCTGTGAAGCCACCATTACCCTACTCCTTCTATCCTGTTGGTTTTTGCCCAGTGGGCTGTATGAGTGTCATCCATCAACAGCTACACCTTTGGTTTCCTGCCTCCACACCAGTGGTTTGCGTCACTAAGAAAGCTCTAGGCCGGCTTGTTCCAGTGTACTGTAGGTCATTCTCAGAACTATCTCTGAAAAGGTCTGCATAGAATGGGCACTGACTTAGTGCTCAGTGGTCCTCATAAACACAAGCACACACATTTGGCCACCAGTTTCAAGTATACAGTCAGGTGCAGATGCAATGGTAAATACCAAAAGGCACACAGCCTGTGCCAGCCAACTGTTCTCCATCCAACTGACCCCAGCTTAGGCCAGAGGTAGGAGATAACTAATGCCAAGAACCTCATTTATGGTGCAAGGAAGGAAAGGAACATGAAAAAACTTCATGATACAAGATCAAGTGTAACACAGAAAGACTATGCAGGCTGGGAGCCTGAGGCAACCTTTGCACCCAACCAAAGCAGGGCTTCAGGACCTGATCCCCAGAGGGAGCCATTCCACAGTCACACATCCACAGAGACTGTACAGAACGCAAGGTCAGACACAAAATATACACAGCCACTGATACACCTGCCACAATCTCAGGCCCAGCATATACCGGCTCCTGCATTCCAGGATCTACTACCCAGAGCTCACCAACAGACACAGTTGACTCTTATCTCTAACCAGTGACTTCCTGCCCCCATCCTGAGGATCAGAATCCTGAGACGCTGAAGAACAACACTCTGAACAGGAGCGGGGTTATCCTGGGAAGGCTGCTTGGCATGTGTGCACTGTAAATGCCTCTGTTGCAAAGAACCACAGCAGCCTCCTCTACCTGACAGAAAGAGGAAGAGAGCCAGATAACGATATTCAGTGACTACCTACGATGAGCAGACACTCATCCCATTGGATTTATTGTCTCATGAAATCTCCCAAACCATAGGTCAGATAAGGAGACATAGGCCCTGTTGAAGACAAGACCATGAGCTAACCAGAGGTGGCATGTCCATTCATGCTTTGTCACCCCATTTTTCTGAAGTCACCTTCACACAACATCTGGCGTGCCCAGACTTAAAGCTCCAAGTCTCCAAGGTGGAAGGGCCTGGCCAGCCTCCTCAGAGAAGGTTGAGGTCCCTGTCTACTCAGGCTTTGGAAATGGGCCTCACGATCTCCACTGTCAAACATCAGAGAACTGCAAGACACAGGAGGAAGCAGTGGTGGGGGAGGGGTCCCAGCCAGAGCTTGCTCCCTGGGCTCATTGGACCCCTGCTAACCCTGGCAGAATCACACAAAAAGGGACAGGTCCAGAGTTCAGAGAGTGGAGCATCACAGCCATCCCCTGTGGTTCATGGCAGAATGACTGGGGACCATCTCTTCTAACCTGCCATGGCACAAGCCAGTGTGATTATTCTGCTAAAACCATATACTTACAGTCAACATCTTCAAGTGGGACCCAGCAGAAGTTATTGTATGTATCATGTATTTTAAATTCTTCAGATGGGCTGAAGAGGTGGCCCAAAGGTCAAGAGAACTTACTTCTCTTGCAGAGGACCCAGGTCAGTTCCCAGCACCCATATCAGACAGCTTACAACTGCCTGTAACTCCAGTTCCAAAAGATCTAGTGTCTCTGGCCTCTGAGAGCACACTTCCCTAGAACAGTCACTTTCTTAGCAAAGGATGTAGGACTATCTCTCCTACAGTTACTCTGAGACTGGGGGGGGGGGCGGAGAATGAGATCTCCTTGCTGGCCTTCAGGAGGTGACTCAGTCTGTTTTGGAAGACCTTGAGGCTCTGACAATATCTATACTGCACTGTGGGTGACCCCTAGTATCTAGAAGCTAACAGCTACTAGAAAGCAAAACCCTCATTTCTACAACCTCAGGTGCTAAAGTCTATAGTGCCTTAGAAGAAAGTGCTTACCAGCTTACCAGCTAACACTAGGCTACAGCAAAAGGCCTGTTCAGCAAGGCCAGTTCCCACCTCTAGGAAATACTAGGAGGTAGCAAATGTGTGTTGTCCTCAGCCTAGAGACAATGTAGCCATAGAAAATTAACACAGGAGGCAAACTTAAGGTTATATGAATGGCTTAGGTAGGACCACACTGCCCAGACTCCTGCATGTGGCCATCTGTGGCCACAGCTGCATTGGACGCTGCAGGTATGGTGACGAGTGGGGTGTGCACCAGTCAGGGACAGAGCCTGTGCATCAGCCTCCCTCCAGCATGGCAGAAGCTAACACTTGGTGTTCTAATATCATCTGGGCATCTGTGAGTAAGCTGTCATATTTCACAGGAGCTGGAGATCTCAAATAAGCAAGGTAGCACCTAATGATGATGATGATGATGTGTGTATATACATGTGCACACACAAGCATACACACATGCATATATGCACATACACACCTGTCCCACACTAGGCCTGCCTTGGCTTCTGTTTCAATCTGACAAATAGTTGCAAACAGGGCCCATCTACCAGCTGTCTATCATAAGCTCTTTTGTCACTTGTAGTGAAATGTTCACTACAGTTTCTCGTTTCCAAATAAGTCCTTAAACCACTGGGCAGCAAAGTCAAAGTGTGTGGGCCACTCCAGTTTGTATGTTTCTGGGGGGTTACTTCAAATGATGTCTGTCATGAGGATGGCAAAGGTCTTGGCAGGCTTCTCTAGGTCTGAATTCAAGGTATGTTCTCTGCTCAGCATGTGATAAAGCTGGCTGTGGTGGCTCAGGCTGTATAGCAATGCTCTCAGGATATTGAGGCCAGCTTGAGCTAGAGTAAGATATTCTCTCTCTCTCTCTCTCTCTCTCTCTCTCTCTCTCTCTCTCTCTCTCTCTCTCTCTTGTGTGTGTGTGTTGGGTGTGACACCCCCAAAACAATCAACATAGTACAAAAGGATGATGGTAGTTAGGAAGGGGTGTAATATTCAAGAAAAGAAATGATGTTAAGATAAAATATTTGGGGAAGGGGCAATTAATCTTTATTTCATCCATTCATCCAATCATTCCATAAAACGGGGATTTAAAAAAAAAAAAAAAAAAACTAGAGGAAAACAATTCCAGTTTTACAACTCCAGATTTAATGCTTGCAGACACAGCCCCCATTTTCTTCCAGAAAAGCAGCATTCCCAAGCTTGCAGAACTTCAGGTGAGGTGGCTCTCCCTGTGCAGTGGGGCAAGGCAAGCCACTAGTGCCTGAATGAGGAGATGCAGTCCCCAGTACTCACATCTGGTCACAGCCACAGAAATTATGAGACTTGCAGGGGCTTTGAGAAGCTTACAGTGAAGGCTGCAAACTTGAAGGTTCTGGCAGCCTGCGGCTTCCGGCTTGGAGCTTGTACCCAGCGTCAGTTCAAAGAGCAGAACAGGGTGATACAGAGGGACCAAGACTTCATGACATCATCCAAGGCCTGGATCCAGTTATAACTGAAATTTTAATTTCTCACTATTCTCACCACTACCACTTCCTGGGTTTCATTTTTGATCACTTGCAACCAAACTGCTCCTTATTAAGATAAGAAATCCCTTCAGTTCTATAAATGATACTTTGTTGCAGTTATTAACACTAGCACTTATTAATGACAGAGGGATGGATCCAGATATCAAGTCACAGTTTTCCTGTACCGTAGAGTCAACTATTCTTTGAGAGAATTAGTCACTCTTTCCTTAATTAATTTTTCACAAATTAATGATCATTTACTTAAGAATACATTGAGCCATAAGTATCAGAATATCTAACTGAAAGTAGGTTAAATCATTAGCCTCGAAATTGAGCTAGAGGTTAGTCATCCAGATTTGATTAACTAACTCAACACTTCCAAGTAGCCACCACAGACTGCAGTCCTTCTATCGTCTATCAAGCCACCCTCACATTAATGAACCTTCTCGACATG
Source organism: Mastomys natalensis (assembly GCA_021653895.1). Lineage (NCBI taxonomy): Eukaryota > Metazoa > Chordata > Mammalia > Rodentia > Muridae > Mastomys > Mastomys natalensis. The sequence goes on from JAJTUV010001279.1 coordinate 210,639, forward strand.
GTCACAAGAAAACTGCTATAGCACCAGCTACCGAGTCCAAATGCCAATGTCCCATCCAAGCAGAAAGGAAAGCAGTGTCAGGCAGAGGGGTTTTTCTTCATAGTATGTATGCTCTCCCCATGTCAGAAAGGAAAAGCTAGTCCAAAGGTGCCCCCATTCCACATTGTTGGCTAGGACTTTGTTATAGTCTCCCTCATAAATCACCTCCCAGACAGAAAGGGGAGAAGGTATCTGTAACTGACTTAAGTTAGTGGCTAAAGTTGAGGTTTTTATCCAGCAGAGTGGTTGTCTTCTGTGGGGAGGTGTCTATCAGAATGGTTCCATTTCCTTATCATTTTTTTGGAACCAGGACATAGAAAAAGAAAAAATACTAGGCAGGTGAACCCCAATTTTACAGAAGTCACATGTGTAGCCTTTGTCTTTACCTTAAAGTAAAATCACAATGAGCCAGAAGGTAAGGCACCAATGAAAACAATTTCAGATGCCCTGGAGCTAGAAGAGCTAAGTCAAAGTCAGAGGCTGAGGCTAGATCTACACATAGCTTTACCTGCCTTTGGCAATGAATTCTAAAAATATAGACCTTTGACAGCATCTATTTTAAGTTGCAAATCCATGGATAGGGCCTCTGCTCTTCTTGACTATATACTAACTTTTTGTGCTGAGGAAGGAATGACAGAGTGTTGGATTTAGCAGAACAGATTGCATTTTGAATCTTAGAGCTCACATCTCCTGGCTATGTGGCTCTTCTCTGTATACCAATGTCCTTGTCCACAACATGAAGACGATGATACTCACCTTGGGAGTTAAAGCATTCATTGTTCTTGCAGAGGACTTGGGGTTTGGTCCCAGCACCCACACAGTGATTCTCAAGCAGGAAGTTCACAACCATCTGTGACTCCCGTTCCAAGAGACTTGATGAAGACTTTTCTTACCTATGTGGGCACCAGACACACACATGATACACAAACAAATGTGTAGGCAAAATACTCATAAAATAAACAAATCTAAACGCTAACTTGTTAAATAATAATGTCACCTTGGATTAGTGGGTTGGATCAGAAGATAAAGACTTGCTGCCAAGACTGACAGTCTGAGTTCAATCCCCCGGAGTTACATGGAAGAAAAAGAACCAATTCCTGTAAGTTGTCTTCCTACCACACATGCAGAATGGCATGTGTAATGCCCAAACACACATACACACACTCTTCACCACCACCACAAATTCATACAACTAAATAAATGTAATGAAAATAGCACAAATAAGACTCAACAGGGGCCTACTCTCCTCCCCCATCCTCCCTTCTAGATTATGACAAAAGTCACTCTCAGAATTATGCCTCAGCACTGACCACTGACTAGCAAGCTGGCAGAAAACCAGTTATGTGACCTCCTCCGTAGAGCTCAGCAATGCTCACCTGCCCTTCTTGGTTTTTCTACTACACTTGTTGAAACAGTTCCCTCAGTGTTAACGGTACAGTATCCAAACTTCAAAAGCAGGCATCGAGAATCCTTCTAGGGACTACAGAGATGGCTCAGCCAGTACACTGCTTTGCGAGTGTGAGGTCCTGAGCTCAATGCTGCTTATAACTCAGTGCTGAGAAGCAGAACAGGAAGGTTTCCAGGGATCCCTGGTTAGCTGGGCTATCCTAAGTGACAGGCCTGTGGGAAAACTTGTCTCAGACTAAAGTAAAGGTAGATGATACCTGAAGGACAACACTCAAGATTGACCTCTGACCTCCATACACAGGTATACACACACACACACACACACACACACACACACACACACCATTCATCTGTTCTATCTCCATCTGCATCTCCACGGACCATTGCTCCCTACATCCATTTTCCCAATCCACCTTCCCCACACTGCTTTCTAATGATATAACTTGAAGCCCCTGACCCAGAGCTACGCATGGCTCCCACTATTTCCTGAGTTTGGTTCTAGCTCCTCAGGATGCAATATTCCTATGAAATAATGGGTGTCTTGAGGAGAGGGAGGCTAATAGGGATAAGCCATTACATAGCAAATTTACCCTCTTTGGCTTTATTTCATTTCTTGTGTATTCAGATTTTGATCATTTCTTTTTTTAGCAGATACAGAAAGAATCTTGTTCAATCAAAAACACTCAGAAGTAGGGTCACCACTTGGAGAGGCCATAGAACCTCAGTTTTCCATATCTTCTGGAAACTGTCCCTTCAGCACTTGAAGGGCCAAAGCACTGTGACCTTATCCTCAGAGCAAAGGTGCCTTATGAGGGAGGGGACTTCCTCACTGGACCAAACTAGACTGACAAGTGAAGCTGTACTTTCAGGGCTAAGATTTTAATTCGGGTCCAGTCTTTTAAAATCAAAGACACATGGAGTGTGTACAGAGTGCCAGAGGAGGCAGCGTGGCTCTCTTTTCCAGTAATCTTCCCCAGCCACAAGATGGATGACCCCGTGACCCTGTTGATCCAGTTACCCGAGGTCAGCTCACACATCATTAAAAAGAGTCAGTTCAAGCCATGGGCACTTTCCCCTGAACACTCAGGGCTACTTTGCCATTAGCACAGTGCGCTCTTCAGAATCCTCTGGGTTTACTGGAATTTCTCCACTGCGTTTGATTCCTAGGGATTCATGTTAAAAGAGAATTTTAAATAACATCCTTCAAGAGGCAGTGACCTGGAGGTGACTCTCCTACCCCCAGCCCAAGTCATAGCCACCTAAAACAGCCTGACCTGCCATCTTGATTCAGGCTGTCAACTCCTATCTGACAAAAGGCAACCAGAACAGGGGCTGCGCTGCCCCAGCTCACCTAACATCAAAGACAAGAAGCAGCCGGTGGGATTGTTCACACAGGGTCATGGTAGAGCTGGCAAACACACGTTCTGAAGGTCTCTTCCTGGGTCCAGAGACATCACTTGAGTAGCTGGAAGTCAGCGCTAGCAGGCAGTATTTCTATAATGGAAGTCAGTGAACCCGCAGTCGGGGCTTCTCCTGCCCCTCCCTGACCCTTGAGGCTTGCTCAGCATTTACTAGCATGCACTGTGTTACTGCCACGCTCCTTCTGAGGCCTCATCAATGCAAATTCATACACCCCATGAGCTCCCTTCATTGCAATGATTGCAAAATCTTCCTGAATTGCAACAAAGTAAAGACACATGGCATCTCCTGGTGAGAGCTTGGGCCTCTGTCCCATTATCAAACTTTCTAGAACTAGCTCTCATTCATCCATTAAGACAGTTCTTAAGCCCCACCCCACCCCACCCCAACAAAAACCTGCTGTAAAACAAACTAGTCTTTATTGCTGCCTTCTCCGGGCTTCCTTGAAATCACATTTTCCAGCCTACAGCAACCTCCTCTGCCCTGAGGAAGCCTAGAAGAGGGTGCCAGGTTAGATCGGGTTTCCTTCTGTTTTCATTTGCAGTCTTTCACAGACTTATATTCAAGAACTGCCTTGTTCTATGCTTCTTAAGAGGCTTCAGGCTTATGCAAGGGCTTGCTTGCATCCAGCCAAGAACATACAGTGCTTGATATGTCCCTAGACTTTGTGACTCTCCTTGGTAAAAATCAAGGGCACTTGGACAGGCTCAAGGTTGTGCCTAAGTTCATGGTCTATGCCTCTGCCTGGGCCAGCCTGAACTGTGAGCTTGTTTTCTTGCCACAGAGATAACAGGAGCAGAGAGCACTGGTCAGCAGGTGGGAAGCCAGAGCGGACCTAGGTTCAGAGCTAACTGAATGTCCTTAGCACCTCTGTGCTTCCTGTGACAGAGGCCTTCGGGATTCTTGACCTAACACAGACATATCTGGCCTCTTGGGAAACCATATGACTTATAACCAGTGCTTATCTGGAAGTAGGGCATTCATTTTGCATGGCTGTAGTTAGCAGTTGAGTTTAGTCTTCCACATAGCTGACCTGAGAATAATCTCCAAAACTCGCATGATGGTAGGAGAGATCCAACTCTCACAAAGTTGTCCACACACTTTCACATACACACACACACATTTTTTTTTTTAATTTTAGAAAAGAAGCAGAGACCCACACCACCACTGCTACCCTCCCTCAGAGTCCTGCTTTCTCCCCTATTCTGCTCCCTGCCCCCCAACTTGTGTAAGCTCCTCCCTGATTTTCACTGATTATCAGACCAGAAAGCAAGAGTACCCTGCCTCCTTGGAATAAATGTCTGATGACCAAAGATGCTTAGAAGTCTAGGAGCAAGAGCTCAGGAAGTTGCCCTAGGTTGCTGGACAAGACAGTAGATAGAGAAAAGGAGACAGATATAGAAGCCTGAGACCTTCCCACACCTACACTGGGCTCCACAAGTGACCGTGTGCTCCAGCTCCAACCGTGCCTCACCCCTGGTAAGAGATGCTACATGGAAAGAATGGATCATTTAAGTTTCAGCAGTGGGGAGCCAGTGTGTGCCTCAGCTTGTCAGGACCACAATAGCAATGCACTTGGAGCTCAAAGCACACGCACAGGATCGGCGTTTCCTGCCCACTCCAGCCAGTGACTGTGGAGCAGGCCATCTTCAGTCTCCTTCTCAGTCAATGGGCAGAGCGGTAATGATCAGGGTGGAGATGATAAAAGCAGCTGGATTTGTGTGAAGTAGATACTTGTGTGTACATGCATGTGGGTGTGCTTCAGCATTCAGGCAGGAGCTTGTGGATACGCAGGATTCAACTGTGGTTGAGCTGATGGGTGGATAAAAAGAGACAAAGAAGGTTGCTCCTCCTCAGTAAGTCATCAGAAGTTGCTCCAACTGCGTCACCAACTGTGAGGTTAGAAACCTCTAATACAGTGAAAGCCACAGCAGAATGATCCTGGACTTCCTGGTAACCAGCTTTTCAGTAAAACCGCGTGTTCGTGTTATTCCTGGGTCTCTGAACACTATCCAGACCCGCAGAGCGTTTCCATTCAAAGAATTTTCAAATCCATTTCCTTTGGCAAATGTCATCTGAATGGGGACATCAAGTTCATATTCTGTGGTATAGGGATAGGGCCTGGCAGACAGTGCTCTGTGTGTGCGCCGTGTGTGTGTGTGTGTGTGTGTGTGTGTGTGTGTGTGTGGAGAGAGAGAGAGAGAGAGAGAGAGAGAGAGAGAGAGAGAGAGAGAGAGGCCTGAAGCAACCTTTTACGGGCATAAGCACATAAGCCAAGATTCAATTTGGCAGCCCCAAGGAACAGCTTAGCACCATGATGTACCCACCCAGCTCAGTTTTGCACAACCAGAAAAAAAAAAAAAAAAGGCCCTCCATGGCTCCACACTGAACTTTGAGATAAAAGCAAGAATTTCCTGACCCACAGGATAACCCAAAACCATTGAAGCAACCATGAGGGAGAAAGTAGACAAAGAAACTTGGTTGCTGCCGGGCGGTGGTGGCGCACGCCTTTAATCCCAGCACTTGGGAGGCAGAGGCAGGAGGATTTCTGAGTTCGAGGCCAGCCTGGTCTACAGAGTGAGTTCCAGGACAGCCCGGGCTACACAGAGAAACCCTGTCTCGAAAAAACCAAAAAAAAAAAAAAAGAAACTTGGTTGCTCATCCTCAGTTGCTACAAAAGAACAAAAATTACATTTCTGATAGCTGGAAGAATTTAACCGTCCAGCCCTTGTCATCCACCTGTTGCTACACTGTATCTCAAAGGGATTGAGTAGCTCAGTATTCAGTCTTCAACACCTTTGGTCCAGGGCCTGGAAGGTCTCCTGTCCTTAGAGGTCAGACCTGAGGTCACTGCAAGTTAGAGCTTAGAGGATATCAGAAACTATGTGGACCCTAGAGGTTACTCCTAGGGAAGGAAAGGGGATGCCTGAGAGCATATGGCACGGGCTCTGAAGGACCTGGGTGGTGTTGAAACCCATAATGTTTGCTTCCTAGACATCCCTGTGCTCTGTGAGATTTTCTGTTTCTGTATTATTTCTCAATTGTTACTCAAGTATACTTTAGTCTCATGTCTTCTGCTATGGACTAATCTGTGTTCCTCCTCAAGTGCATCCTTTGACACCGTAGCAGCCAGTGTGACTGTATCTGCAGATGGGCCACTACTACCGTCCATCTGGGATGACGTAACAACATACCTTAGGCTTGGTTGCTATCAGAACTGAAACACGTTGCTTACAGTCCTGAACACCATAAAGTCCAAGATCAGATGTGTTCACTGACAAAGGTGGACTTTCTGCTGTGGGAACAGTCCATCCTTGCTGCAGCTTCACATTGTAGAAGGTTCCAGCAGGTTCCTTCAGACTTATTTTACATGTGTACTAAGTCCTTGCAAGATGCCTCGGTGGTAAAGGCATCTGTAGCCAAGGCCTCAGTTCGATCTCTGGGACCCATATGATGGAAGGAGAGAATCAACTCTCACAAGCTGTCTCTGACTTCCACACACATGCCATGGTCCCTGTGTACTCGCACACACAAATAAGTAATAAAAAGATGTAAAATATGGGAAAGGACAAACACGTAGACAACAGTGGGTCTTCAAGGAGTAGTTAAGGTTAAGTGGGTGCGAGCCCCAATCCAGAGGGTAAGTAAGTATTCCCATGAGAACATTCAGAGAATGTTGTCTCTGCACATGCTCAGAGGGAAGAACAGAGCAGCTCTGTTCAGGCCACTCAGCTTGAGGGATCTTGTTCTTACTGCCTGATAAGACTAATCTTCACTTCCAGGAATGTGAAGTAAGTCCCACAGCATTAACTTGAGGGAGAAGATGGTGAATTAAGTATCTTCATTGTCAAGTGTGTTCTTTGTCCAGAACAATGTAACAATTAAAATTTTGCCTGAGGGTTGCATGAATTTGCTCAATATATACAAATGGACAAGAAACTATCACTAAGGACTATGTCTCATGTTTCCTATAGAGACAGATAGACAGAGAGACATAACATCACACACACACTCACACACACAACTATAAACCCAGCTGATCATCTGGTTGGAACAATAGAGGTCCTGGGAAGGTTTAAGGTCCGTGCTTGACTCTGTGCGTCACTTGTTTACATTCTCTCCATCCACCTGCTGGTAGCTCCTTTTATTTGAGGACATTATTTGCTTGCTTTGTTTCACTCTCCACTGGTTTCTCTGGGTATCCTTGTTGCCCTGGGTAGGAAGCTGCTCACACTAGTCTAGTGACTCATAGTCCAGCCAGCCAAGATCCATCCATTTCTAGGGGGGTGGGAGGGGGGAGAGGGAAGGAGGGAGAGAGGGAGGAAGAGGGTAGAGGGAGGAAAGTAAGGGACTCAATTAAGTGACAAATCAGTGATTTGGAGTTGAGGTCACAAAGGTGAGAGAGACATCACTCTCAGGGCTAAGGGAGTAAAATGTCTATGATGATGGACCACTGGGAAACATCTCAAGATTCTACCGAGCATAAGAATAAGGAAGCATAGTGGTGGCGCACGCCTTTAATTCCAGCACTTGGGAGGCAGAGGCAGGCGGATTTCTGAGTTCGAGGCCAGCCTGGTCTAAAGAGTGAGTTCCAGGACAGCCAGGGCTATACAGAGAAATCCTGTCTCGAAAAACCAAAAAAAAAAAAAAAGAATAAGGAAACACAATGCAGATTGGTTAAGAAAGCAAAGCCATGAAGGTGGTGGGCATGGGAGAGGTGGGCTGACATGCAGAATCTTCCCAGTGCCCAGAAAGAGGACAGCTAGACACACCACTGGCTCTGGGCAAGAGAGGGAGTCAAGTAGGATTAACAGTCAACTCCTCTTCCTACCTGGGGTTTCTTAGACTGACTTCATTCCCAGATGTCTCTCTCCAATGGGGAAGCCAGGCTGGGTGAACTGAAATAACTTCACCCATGTAAGATGATGATGAGCAACTACAAAGTCAGACCTCCCCACAGAAGAGTTTTACTCTGTAGCAGAGTGTCATGTCCTGTCCTGTCGGGGGAGGGCCTATTAATGTAAGGTGTAGATTATGTGTGATGTGCAGCTAGCTGGCATGTGACACTCGTAGTTTCTCCTGGTCAATATTACTGTGTGTGCACCCTGGTTAAACTTTCTTAAATAGGTTGCCCATGCTTAGGAATGTCACCCAGGCTGGAGAAATTCTCAATAAAATCTGGATGCTGGCCTTCTCGTGCACATTTGGACAAATGGCTCTAGTTCCTTGTAATGACAAGATGACACAACCCAGAAATTCACATTTGGCCTCCACAGAGCCAAAGACCAAGGACCCAGTTTGGGCCTAGGTACCAACAGTAAAATTCAGCTTCCATTTTAAAATTCAAAATTGTGCCTTCTACTTTCCAGGGTTGTTTCTTCTCCTCCTCTTCTTCTTCTTCTTCTTCTTCTTCTTCTTCTTCTTCTTCTTCTTCTTCTTCTTCTTCTTCTTCTTCTTCTTCTTCTTCAAGTTTTTCACATTTCCATTTATAAATCTTTGCCAAGGTTAGAGGGCTGAGCCATCAAGTTGAACTTGATCTTGTGAAGATGCATAGATTTGAGTCTAAATACAGCAGTCTTATGTACCCATCAAGATATATTGTCTATTTGTGGCCACATTTGCAAGGACAGAGGTTCAACAGCCCCTGTTTTACCAGAAACCATGCAGACCCAAATAGTGTGGTTTTGACAGTGTTTATATTGAAAAGAAATATGTTATTCTCCGATGCTGCTCTGGATGAAGTGATCCCATGTGAGTGTGTCATAAGTTTAAAGGCTGCTAAATGTGACAAGGGGGTTGTCCCTGGTTGGCAATTGGGGCAAGGTTGAGGTCACACCTAGTCAATAGCAAAGGGCAACTGGAGTCTTGGTTTAGAACACCTCAAACTAATGCTAACTCAACCCAGGACAGGAAACAAGAGGATGATGCATCCCAGAAAATGTGTAGGGCACACCAGTCATGCTCACTGCTGGTAGAAGCTAAGGAGGATCGTAGAGTTTGGGCTCATCCCGTGCCCTCTTACCTCACAGGGAATACCAGCAGTTCTGCTAAGAAGGACTGGCCTGCATCCTGCCAATGACCTTGTTTATGAGGTAAGTGTAACATGTTGCATTACTATGCAATACTCACCTATTGCAGGATATTTGATTACACTGTGAACCCCAAGACTGTGTTATTTATTGAAAAACCTGTTTCTAGCTGTGGTGTGGCTCAGCCCTAACATACACCTTTAATCCAAGAGCTTTCTGCTTCACCACAGTAAATAGGATTAAATAAAGTCAACCATAGGTCAAAAGGTAGAACAAACAGTTCTAACTGGTAGCAACCAGTTGACAGGGAGTGGACATAGGAAAAAAAAAACCATAGAGAGTAAGAGGAAGTCAGGAGGATGACTAGAGAGACGCACAGGAAGTGGAAGGAATGGACATTTGATTTGAAGGGTTTTTAAGAAGGAAAGCTTGTTTTTCCTTTCAGAATGTTTGCTGAGGAGGAGGAAGGTCAACTGAATGCTTTCTCTGCCTCTCTGAGCTAGTAGGCTTTCATCCCAGCATCATCATTGGTAAAATCAAATGAGTGTGATTTTGTTAAAAACAACACCCATCAATTCTCAACATCCTTCCACCCTCTTCTACACCTACTTGAGTTCCAGGGGCTAAAGAGCTAGAAACTACATTTCCCAAACACCTCTGCAAGTAAGTACTCATCCAATCAGAGTCAATCATGATGATTAAGCAAGTAAAAGGAATGCTTATGTTGAGTCTCTCTGATGATAAACCTGGCCTTGAAAGCCATTGAGAGTCTCCACAGTGTCTTGGCTTCACGGATGTCAGGGATGGGGCCATCTATTTAGCTAGTGTTTATCATGGCAGATAGGGAGTTGGTAGTGACCATGGTGGCTTTTGGATTGCAGGAATCAGTGGTTTCAATTCTGCACTTTAAATTTGAGACTTCCCAATCAGTCAACCTATAGGCTGCTCTCTTGGCCTTCTCAAATAGTTCTATACAACATTTGAGGAAGTAAAAAATAAATAAAGTTGTATCCATTTAAATGGTATGTGATTCTGCTTTCTGAGAATAAGACTTGAATGATCCCTGGAGAGAAAACCCAGACAGTAATAACACATGAATTGATCACTCATCATGAGTTAAAAAGTAGAATTGGCAATCTATGTAACTCTCTCACTTTAATTTTTACATGTTAGGGTGGAGGAGGTGAGTAACTTCTTCAGGCCCCACAGCAGTGAGGACCTAGTACAGAAGAGAGACATAACCTTTGATGTCCAGTATGCCTCCAGAGGTACCACTGATGCTCTGGAGAGACATCAATACCATCAGAGGTACCACTGATGCTCTGGAGAGACATCATACGTCTTCAGGACATAGATGCCCTTAAAGGCAATGATGGAACAACTTGTCCCACTTTCAGTAGCTTGCTAGTTTCAGTGTCATGGTTTCAGATGGTGCACGGTTATAAGACAAACAGAAGATCAGTGCTCTTTGACCTTAAAGTGACAAGTAGAGTGTGTAACAACACATCGAGTTTACAGTGTCAAAGATAAATGTCATCAGAAAGAGTCAGCTACATTTCAATTCCTCTCAAAATAGTCACCAGAGAGCAGGTGACTCCCTTAAGTCACTCATGTGGTTGCATCACTACATTCTGGGGAACTCTGAAAGACATTTATACTTGAAGTTGACCTTTGCCCTTCAGCATCAATGTCTCTGATGCAGGTAAGAGGGGATGCCCATGGGCACCTGCCCATCTCTACTTTGATCCCATAGCTGAATCATTCATCAAGTTCCAGTGGTACTGCTAGCCCCCGTGACCTCGCTGCAAATGACATCTGTCCACACCTGCACTCCAGTGATGCCTGCTCGGGGACTTCATTCCCCTAATCTCCCAAGTGCCATTTCTCCATATTCAGTTAAGTGGATCCATTCTACCCATCACTGCTGCCTACCTCTGTGACAAACAGCCACTGTGGCCCCTCCTCCATTGGCACTCTCCCTGCCTCCTCAGCCTGCTGTTCCCTTGGGAGAAGCTTTGAACTGAAGGTTGGCAGTGCTGCCAATCCTGCCCTGTTGAATCCTTGACCTCTCCTTTCTGCAGACATCATTCTTCTCTCCCAAGGACTTATCTGGTAGCTGGACAGGCAATACCTCCAATACTTATAATGCAACCACCAGTTGGGACATGCTTTTAGGACATAACCTTTCTTCCTTCTTCTCCATGCCTCCCTGTCCTGCTTTCCATCCTTGCTCCATCATCCTGCACCTTTCTCCTGTACAGCCAACTTAGGTTCAGGAGTGGCTTCAAACATTTTCCTATAGCATTCTAAATCCTACCTTTTCTTTCGTTGCTCTCATGTCGGAGGCAACTTAAATGCTCACAATTCCAGGTTATGGTTCATTATTTTTGGGTAACTGAGTCAACAAGAACTTGAAGCAGCTAGTTACATCCACAGTCAAGAACAGAGAGAAAATGAAGGCAAAGAGACTGGTACTGATCTCACTTTCTCTACCCTCATATAGTTCAGGACCACCTGCCTGGAGAATGGTGCCACCCACAGTGGGCAGGTCTTTCCACCTTAATTAATAAAGTCAAGAGAATTCTCCACAGGACAACCCAGTCTAGACAATATTCTTCCCAAGTGATTCTAGATTATATCAAGTTGACAATTAAAATTACCCATCATCCCTCATCAGCAAGTAAGATCTCAGGTCACTCACTGCAATGGATGGGGAGCATGAACCAGATATCTCTTTTGTGTCTAAGTAGTCCCAGCGATGGTGCCCTGAGCTCCTGTTCCATGGAATATAGTCTCCTCTACTCCCTTCTCAAGCAACTGTGAGATTGCTTCTCCCTCTTTCCTGCTCTTTGTTGACAAGCATGTTACAGGACAAGCCCTAATGTCTTCTTGTTTCTCAGAGACTGCCTTGATAAAGGGTCTGTTTCTTCTGTAACAACAAGAGAGGAGTCTCAGTAATGGACATTTAAACAAAATTACACAAGGTCTGAGTTGTGTGGTCCTGTTTTATGAAAACAATTCCCCCTGGCAAACAATTTTCTCTTCCTGTCAGGCATCCAGGTAGCACAGGTCCACACCCCAGCCTTGGCAATTCGTCTACAAACCTGCAGAGCCTGCGGCACCTGGGCATTCTCCCCAGATAGCTGAAAAACAAAAAGGAATCAACAAGTCAAGCTACAAGGCTGCCTTGGCAGAGAGAGACATATTAGTGCAGCTTATCACGATGGAGTGAACTCTCGAACACAATCTTCATTCTAACCACAAACCCAGCACTACTCGGCCACTTCTAGATGCTTCCTTCTCAATTTTTCCCTCCCCCTAACTTTTTTACTTTTTAAAGATCGCGCTTGGAATTTTTGCTCCAATTATGGTTTTGGAAAAAAAAATTCTGTCTTTCAGACAGCAACTGTAACAAAACTTCTTAGGAGCTCCAGGCTCTTCTTTTGCCCAGGCAGTATTAAGGTTCCATTCCAATTGACTCAAGCTTTTCAAGCGGGTATCTGAAATGGCCTGACACCCACTTCATTAGCATCAAGGGCTAATTTCGTTTGAAGGGAGTTTAAAGCAGCCAGGACTTAGATTCTGGGGTTAATTGGTCTGTTTGCCACTGTTTGTCAGAACTGTATTGAAAGAATATCTTCAAAGCCGGGCTGTGATACTGGCTCCCACACTGTCTGAAATGTTTCAGATGTCTTTATCAGTGCCAAAAAATGCAGTGAGTGAAATGGCCTTTTTACTCGATTAGTTCTGAAAACCAAAAGGGGAATCCATGTAGATAGATAATGAGAATCGACACAGGGACTTAAGATGCATGCTCAGACAAGAGTGCAGTTTTTACCAACAGCGAGCAATGGGAGATTCCACCTGCCCCAACCTGCTGCTCCCAACCCACGGCATCACGCTGCCCTGGAAGCTTTCTGTCTCGTCTCTCTGAATCTGAATCCTAAAACCCCCGGCTGATTGGAGTCCACTGGTTGCTTAGCAACCCAGGGGCCAATTGGATTCAGTTTTAAAATGTCAACATCTGCATCGTAATTCAAAGTTATTTTTTAATTCAAATATTTATGGCTTGAGACAGGAAGGAAATATATATTTAAAAAATAAAACCAAATTGTATTTCCTTATACAGCTTCCTCCTAGCTCCTGTCCTCCAGCAGATCACATATTGCATGGCTGCTTTTCAGAACCCCAAGTCTACAGTCCTGTTTCCCATTTCTTTTGGAAGTAGAGAGAAGTAAAAAGAAGTAGCAAGGTGGGACCTCCATCTAGAAATCCAGCAGGAAAGGAAAATGAAACCACATCTCATTTTACAACAATTAGGGATGCTCCAAGCCAAATAGAAAGTCTATCTCAGCCTCTATTTTATAAAAAATTACAAGGATTGTGGATCTGAGCTTACACACATGTCAGATGGCAACCAGAAGAAGTGGACTACCAGTCTGTGATGGATTATTCTGTTTACACCAAAGTATGGGTACTTCTTCCTCACATGCCCCCCAAACTACAACCCCCCCCCCAATGAAATCAGGCAAGTCAGCTAGCAGAGAAACTATAATAGCACAATCTAAGAAAGAGTTAACTTTATATTGTCTACAAGTGTCTTACCTTTTAAGGCCCTTGGTCTCTGATACATGAAAGCCTTCCCTCCCTGGGGTGTTGTGTTGGGCCTGCTCTGCTTTGGGAATCACAACTTCCAGTTCTTGCCACTATTGAAATTCCCTGGTGCTAATATGTTTGTGCACTATTTGGGGGGAAATGAAACAGAAACCCCCATGGGGGGAATCAGATTTGGAAAGCTCAAGAGCAGAGGCAACCTCAGAATAACACCTTTCTGTAAGAAATCCAAATGGGTTACAAACTGATGCTATCACTCCACTGGCCTCTGCTAGAATGAACACATTCGCCTGCCTGCTGGACCATTGTAGAGGTCAAATTACCTGCTGGAGAGAAAAGGAAATCCTAAATCATTGGATGCAAGAAAAACTAGCCAAGGGGGACCTAAGCAAGGGGCAATGGGGACTTGCTGTTCCAGGGTAGGGTCTCCTTCCTTGGAGGGGTGAGAAGTGTGTTAGCTAAAAAGAACTGCAGGATGGGAAAAGTACCAGAAACAAAAACACATCTACACATTTTACTCACCTTTCCACAGAGCACCCAAGCCTCGGTGAGACTTAAGCCATTCCTTCCTTGCCCAGAGATCTGATTACTGTTATCTTCGCTTCCACAACTACAAGTGTTGTCATTACTTCCCTACGGATAAGGGTTCTGTTTTACAAACACAATAGAAGACTGTGTGCACCACGCTTGCCCTCTAACCAGAAGGATTGGCTTCAAAGGGGGTGGGGGAGGGGGAAAGAAAGAAAGGGAGGGAGGGAGGGAGGGACAGAGGGAGGGAGGGAGGGAAGGAGGGAGGGAGGGAGGGAGGGAGGGAGGGAGGGAGAGACAGAGGGAGGGAGGGAGGGAGGGAGAGACAGAGGGAGGGAGGGACAGAGGGAGGGAGGGACAGAGGGAGGGAGGAAGGGAGGGAGGGGAGGAAGGAGGGAGGGGGGAAGGATGAGAGAGCCTGGGCTGTGGATCAGGAACAGCCCAAGCTGCTGAATGAGCCTTTCAGAGAGAACTCTATGATAGCATGCATGAAGGTCCATATCTGTGTCTGTGCGTATGTGTGTGTGTGTGGTGTGTGTGTGTGTGTGTGTGTGTGTGTGTGTGTCTGTGTGTTCATTTAAAATGCCACGGCTAAAGCAAAGCATTGAATGGGCATCCTGTCAGAAAGAGCGATCTATTTTACTGGTTCATTTCCTCCCTCCCCCAAGCCACTAATGTGTTTTGGGCTCAAATCTTTAAATGTGAGAAACAGAAGCCCAAATCATGATAAATAAGAATTCGTTATAATTATGACAGTGGCATATCCCTGGCCTCCAAAAAGCCCCGTCTGCTTGCCCAGACTGTAGACACTTTTCCCATCCAGAAAAAAAAATGTACAGGGTTGGAAATGGAATTCCCTGGGGCCGATTTCTCCTGCTTGCCTGCCTCCTGTAGGGGCAGAAGGAAACCTGCTCATGGAGAGAGCGCGTGCACACACACGCACACGCACGTACACACATACCAAGGCATAGTCATGAACACAGAAAAGATGGCTTCTTAAATATGCTGGTCCCATCTCACAAGCCTGACTTCTGTTAATTCTTCCTCTTTCCTTCTCTAGGGTGGTATCAAAGATCCGGAATGGTCCATCTAGGCCTGGACAAGAATAGATCAGGGTTATGGCGGGCCTGTGCCCCAAGGGCACTATGTCCAGTGAAGCTACTAGTAGAACTCTGCTCTATGACCCTCTGGCATGCCATCTGTTCCTTTGTCACACAGGCGCTCGGCATTACAAGGACTTAGCATTTAGCACCGTAGTAACTAAGCCCTTTGAAGACTCAGCACTAGAATACAAACCAAGCTTTGCTTGCCTTCTCTCTTGTTGAGACCCTACTAGAATCCTGTAGCTGGATCTCCTTTTTTGGCAGAGGTGCACCACCATGCCCAGCTTCACATTTTCATTTACTTGTTTTAAGATATTATTGTTAAGATTCATTTAATTTTTAACTCTGTGTGTGTGTGTGTGTGTGTATAACATGTAAGTGCAGGTGCTAGTGGAGATCAGAAGAGGGCAACAAATCTGCAGTTGGAGTTAAAAGCAGTTGTAAGCTGTAATGTGGGCACTGGGAATCAGACTCTGGTCCTCTGAAAGTGTTTGCTCTTAATTACTGAGCTATCTCTCCAGACCCCAAATAATGCCATTTTTTTTTCTTTTTGAGATCTAAGTCAGATGCCCTACCATGAATTCTTTTAAGCCTGTCATAGGAGCACACACTCATAATTCCAGAAGGCCAGTCTTAATTACATGGGGAATTTAACCTGACCTACAAAGATCCTATCTTAATAAACAAATATAAGGAATCAATCTCTTTTGATCAACTAGGGCAAAGGCAGACAGATTTCTGTGAGTTCCAGGCCAGCCAGGGCTACTTAAAGACTGTCTCAAAAAACAAAAACAAACCACATACACACACACACACAGAGAGAGAGAGAGAGAGAGAGAGAGAGAGAGAGAGAAGAGAGGGAGAGAGAGAGATCTTTTAAAGAACAACAGCAATGGTTTTAGCGCACTTATAAAGGTATGTGATTGACTAAATCCCAATGTATATTTCATCAGCCGCCAAAAGCCCTGCTTGCTTCTTCTTCTGAGTTATTTTCTAAAGAATTCAGTCCTCAAATCCTATAACCTGGTTGTTTTATATAAATTAAACCCACCCCTGGATTTTGCCAACCCTCTAAGACTAGCCTCTTACAGATCACAGGGCAGCCAGTTCCCATCTGAACAAGGTACCCAGGAACAAGAGACTCAGAACTACAACTCAGATCCCCTCCACCTTCCCGAGAGTTCTGGTAAGTCCATCTGTCTCCTCTCTCAGCCCTACTCACTGTCCATCCTGAAAGAGCTGGGACCCAGCAACCTATCTCTTTATGGATTTCCTCTTTCGGGTCTTCTGTTCACTGAATTGTGTCATCCTTCTCTGAGGCTGGCGGGACAGGAGTGGCTGCCACTCCAAAGGTCACAGGGCAAAAGGAAGTAATCTTTTCCCAAATAGAGGCTAACTCTTCCAGTTCCTCCCCCATACACCTGCACCAGGCACAGCTCAGAGGTGGTGTGCCAGAGTAATGGCCTTTCTCTACATATGAAGGAGTGGGGGCAGGTTTATCAGCCTTTTTTAAAAATTATAAAATTTCTGAGCCCTTGGCACAACAAGGCAATAGCAGGTAAGATCAGATGCTGTGGCTTCAAGGATGAGTCTGAGGTCTGGCCCTGCCACAGATTATTTAATTTGGGTCTCTGGTCATCTTTACACTCTGAACTTCAGTTCGCTCTGCAAAATGGCAAGCTAATTCCAACATGCCAGGGTGAGATCTCCCTTGGCACTTTACATAACTTTTGTTTTTATTTCATCCAATTAAAAATATGAGGAGATGGGAGAGTTTTGAAGGTGGAAATGGAAAAGGGGAAATGGTATAATTATAATCTCAACAACCAAAACCCTATTTTTTTAAATGTGAGGGAGGTAGCGAGTTGGCTCAGTGGGCGGAGGTACTCGCTGCCAAGCCTAACGACCTGGGTTTGATCCTGAATCTCTGCAACTCTTGCAAATTGTCCTCTGATCTCTATACAGATGTGCTGCATGTATGCCCATGCAAATACATCCAAATAAATAAATATAAAAATGCTTTTTTTTTTTAAGTTGAACAATGGTTTAAAAGCTGAATGGTTAGCAGGACACAGAGAATCCCAGAATCCCTCTTACAGTGGCCAAGGCCAGACACATGGGGTCTCTCATTCTCTTGAAAGAAGACTCACCAAATAAAGGAGTCTGTAGAGGTGACCAAGGTCAGCTCCCTACACTGGGGACAAAGGAGGGGAGCCAGTGCATCCTAGTCATCCCTGTGTCAACAAAGGGGGGGCTGTGTTGCAACCTAAGTTTAAAGGCACCAATTAATGGTGATGATGGTGACTTGGTCAACAACCATGAGATTGTCCGTGACAGCCACTGCTGAGCTGTTTACACGCAGCTGTTGCTGTTCTATGGGGAAGGCAAAGGCATTTAGAAGATGAAGGGAACCCAACTGAAGAGGTTAAAAGGTTTTATTGGGGCCATACAACTAGATATTAAGACTGAAGAACTTCTACCCCATTTGCCTCTGGGCTCTGCTTTCCCAAGCAAGTAAAGACATGGATAGGCCTTCTACACAGAGGTACCTTTCCAGTCTGAGCCGATTTGAAATGGGCCTCTCAGCTCACCTTGGGGCAAAGCTAAACTTGTTCTGCTTTGTTCACTGTGAGAAATGGTGCCAATGTGATCTGAAATGTAAGTCCTTTGGTAGGATGAGGTGGATTGACATGCCTGTAATATCAGTGTTCAGGCTGAGGCAGGAAGATTGCTGCAAGTTGGAGGCCTGCTAGCCTGGGCTACATGAGTTCTAGGTCAGCCTAGGCTACAGTATGAGACCTTGTCTCAAAAGTAAACAAACAAAGTGACTACTTTAATGATCTCACTGAGAAAATGTATCCCTGTCTCATACTATATGACCAAAATAATTCCATTTGTAGCAACAGTTAAACAGAGCATTGTAATCCTAAGTACACAAGTCCAGGATAAAACGGTAACACTGCAGTGGAAGCTGTCCTGTAACCTCAAAGGTCTTAACACACTGGAACACTTTACAGATTACCTTTGTTCCTATGAAGAAAAACAACACCATGTAAAAAGCCAAAGGACAAATGAGAAGCATATTATAGACACACACCTCCTTAACTTCATAAATATCTCCTATGAAATAAATACCAGACGTCCAACAGAAACTACAGGTTAAGGTGATGAAAGGGATATAGTAAAGACGTGATAAAAGTCTCTTGACAAAACTCCTAATGAAAGCAAACCATAGAGTTGGCAAAGGTCTACAAGGATTAGTAAGTGTGTGGGCAAACACATCCCGAGCCAGAGCTGCAGGCCATGCATGTCCCATCGGCCTCCAGCAGGAGTAATTAGACAGCCAATGTTTGACTCTACCATCCTACTTTTAGAGATTTAATACACACGTGCTTACATATGTAGGACATGGTCACATACACACATAATATTGTCTCGTTCTAAGTAACAGAAGGTTGGAAGTAAATCAAACATTATAGGAAGAAAACGGGTTAATGAATTGTGGAACAGAAGTGGGGTATTGAGTATGTATGTGGTGGACTTGTATATGATGTAGTGTGCTTGTGTGTGGTATGTGTGTGAGATGTGTGTGTGTGTGCATGTGTGTGTGTGATGTGCTTGTGTGTATTTCTGTTATGCTTGTGTGGTATGTGTATTTGATGAAGTATGCTTGTGTATGTGATATGTATGTGATGTGGGGTGTGTGTGTGTGTGTGTGTGATGTTCATTGTATAGTATATGTGTATTGATGTGGTATGTATGTGTTGTGGGGGGAGTGTGTGTGTGAGTGTGTATGTGGTTTGTTGCATATGCATGAGTCTCTTGGTATAGGCCCCATGAATGAACATGTTGAGGCCAGAACAGGACTTAAGTGACTTCCTCTATCACTCCCTGCCTTGTTGCCTTGAACAGGGTTTCTTACCAAGCCAGAAGTTCATCATTTCAAATAAGCTGGCTGACCAACACGCTTCTGGTCTCCATTTGTCTATACTTTCTCTATCTTTATTAATTATGGAGTTACAGGCATACAATGTCTTCTTTAGGGTTTCTGTTGCTGTAATGAAACACCATGACCAAAAAAGCAAGTTGGGAAGGAAAGGGTTTCTTTGGTTTACACTCCCACCTCATAGTTCATCATTGGAAGAAGTCAAGACAGGAACTCAAGCAGGGCAGGAACCTGGAGGAAGGATCTGATGCAGAGGCCTTGAAGGAGTGCTGCTTACTTGCTCCCCCCCCCCCCATGGCTTGTTTAGTCTGCTTTCTCATAGCATCCAGGACCACCAGCCTCAGGGATGGCCCCACAATGGGCTGGGCCATCCCACATCAATCAGTAATTAAGAAGATGCCCTACAGGCTTGCCTGCAGCCTGATCTTATGGAGACATTGTCTCAGTTAAAGTTCTCTCCTTTCAGATAATTCTAGCTTGTGTCAAGTTGGCATAAGAGTGGCCAGTACAACTGATTCCTTGTCAACTTGACACATGAACATATCACTATTAAGCTATAACCCTTCTTTCTTATTCATCCCTAAGATCTCATATTAAAAGCATAAATAACTTTTAAGAGTGCCAGTCTTTGCAAACTTAAACACATTAAATTTTCAGTCCCTTTAAAATAGCCAATCTCTTTTTAAATCCAAAATCTTTTAAAATTCAGTCTCTCGGTTGTAGGCTCCAAAAACAAAACAAACAAATAAAAAAAAAAAAAAAAAAAGTAAGTTTCTTACTTTAAGAGGGAACAAAGCAAAAGCAAACTCCAAAGTGTAAATAACTTGAACTAAACTATCTGGGATCACTCATTATCTTCTGAGCTCTACCAAGGGACTCCACCCAGGGATTTCCCTGCCTCTGCCCTCTATAGCACACAGATTGTCCTCTAGGCTCAGGCTGATTCAACTCCACTCTTGCTGCTGCTTTTGGTGGTTTTCCCATGGTACTGGCATCTCCAAAATGCTGGGTCTTCTACTGCAACTGTTTCACCAATAGCTTCTCACAGGCTCTCTTCATGGTATCAAGCTTTTCTGCATGACCCCCTCAATTCTAGGCCTTCAACTTCTACTGAGGCTACACCTTCATCAATGCCTTTCCTGGCCTCTCACAGTGCCAAGCCTCAGCTGTTCTCTGTGACCCCTTCAGGTCTTCAAAACCAGTGCCACCTGGGTGACTCTGACACTACCGAGATTGGCTTCCAGCACAAGGTACAACCTTGGACACCTCTGCTACACAGCTTCATGCGCTGACTCTCAGGAAACACTCCCCGGAAGATTTTACCTCAACGATACTGGTCTCTTCTTAATCACCACTAATTTCTTAGCTGTGGCAGACCAGCCTCCATTGGTCCAGGAAAGCAAAGGTTCTATTTTAGTAGTTCTGCTATCTTGTCAATCACAGCTGACTCTTCAACCCTAGCCAACCAGAACCACAGGATCTTAATTCAAAATAACAAATGGCTCCAACAGAGTCTTTAAGCTTCCTTCTAGAACTTCACAAGCCAGTCCTTCATCTTCTGCACTGCCCTCAACATTCGAATCTTCCAAGCTCCCACAGAACAGTTCACCAAACACTGAACACTCAATGGCTTTTCTTGCACAATGTTCCAAAGTCCTTCCACAACATGGTCATGTCTATCACAGCAATTCCCCAGGATCTTGGTACCAACTTGTCTTCGTTAGGGTTTGTATTGCTGCTATATGTGTTTCTTTACACGGGTGCTGGGTCTTTGAGCTCAGATCCCCATGCTTGCACAGCAAGTACTCTAACCACTGGGACATTTTCTCAGTCCCTGGAACAAAATGCTATGCAACTATCAAAAAGGATGTCAATTATAAAAAAGAATTAAGTCGGTCCTTTATCTCACACTACCACTGAGCTACCTCCCAGCTTCTATGACGCCATCTTAAAAACAATATAGAAGGAAATGGTTCTAGATTTGATAGTAGATCTTAGATATGACACCAAAGGCATAAACAACAAAAGGAAGATGTAGAAGTTGAATTTTATCAGCATCAAAAACTTTTGAGTATCAAAAGATATGTTAAGAAAAAGAGAGGACAAAGCTGAGCATCCTGGTACTATGATCCCAGTCTTAGGGGAACTGAGGCAGGAGGATAATGAGTCCAAGGTCAATTCGGGTTACATAGTGAGATCTCCGGTCTCCAGAAAGAATGGAAAGGAAAGCAAAAAGAGAAGAGATAAGGCAAAGATTCTGAACAGATGTTTCTTTACAGAGGAAATGCACACAATTAACTACTGGGATTGGCTGCCCTGGTACAAACTTTCCCTTGGTGATGATTAAAATCTTCCTAATTAGAAGGTAGTAATGCTTGCACAACATTGTGAGTGCACTAGAAGCCACTGAAATACACACTTCAAAATGGTTGATATGGGCCAGGGATGTAGTTCGGTGGGCAGATTGCTTGTCTAGCATACAGGAAACCTTGGGTTCAATTGACAACATCACATAAAGATAGGTGTGGTGGCATGCACTTCTCATCCTAAAACTTGGTAGAAGCAGGAGGGTCAGAAGTTCAAGGTTATAGCAAGTTCAACGTACTCCTGGGGCACATGAGACCCCATTTCAACAACAATAACAACAACAAAAAGTTAAATAGTTGAAATGGTAATTTTTGTGTTACTTATATTTTACCTCAGGAACAAAAAGAAGTTCTTTATGTATCAGTAGGACTAATCCCCAGGATCCTTGTTAAGTAAAATTAAAAGTCTCTGACTACAGAACTATATACTACATGCTATTGTTTCTATATCATTTATTATAATGCCCTTATTGGTATGGCTTAGTTTCCTGGGAAGGCAGTCAGGGAAGTAGACCTATACCTGAGGCACTTTCAACTCAAGCCAAACACGTTCTTCCCAGGGTGCATACAAGTGTCAAGCACTTGCCACTGGCCCTATGGTACAAGTCAGTTTGGCTACCCATCACCCAACACTGCCTTTATTCTGGGCTTCATACAGCTTTAGGTTAAGGTTTGCATCCTCTGGCATAGCCACTTCTTTTGTGCCCAGTTAGAACTTCTGAGCAGGGTGCCTGGACCAGCTGCCCAGTGCAGAGCTGCACAGAGAAAGTTAGCACATCATGTACATCTCTCTTCATCCAAGGCTGGGCCACCCCATGCTGTCAGTCAGAGAACTTAATCCAATTCTGTTATGGTCTATGGTCATATTTTGAAGGCCTAACCCTGGAAACATTAAAATGTAGGGCCTTTAGGAGGTGATTAGATTTTAAATAAAGCCCTGAGGTAGATCCCCCAGAGTGAGACGAAAGAGACTAGAACACTTGCATTGACTCTGGGAAAAATGTGTTGGGTTTGAGTTTAAGGTGGAGCGGGGAAAGAGAAAAGTGGGAAAGGGAAAGAGAGAGGGAGGGGAAGGGGAAAGGAGAAGGGAGAGAGAGAAAGAGGAAGATGAGAGAGGGGGAAGAGAGAGGAGAGAGAAGGGAGGGGAAGAAGGAGAGAGAGACAAAATAACAAGGGTTTCAAGTCTCCCTGCCTTGCACAGGTGTGCAGCCAGCAGGAATTGAAAGCTGCCCTTGGGTCTAGGGTAACCCCAGCTGTTTCCACTAAGAGCAACCCACTGTTTAGTAGTATTTTTGTGTTAAAAGTTAGACATTTTCATCTAGCATCACCCCCAAAACACATCACCTGCTGTTCTTGGTGCCAGGCTCATTGAGAAGCAAACCGTCAATCAGCCCAGCGCTGGAGGCCTCGACAACTGAAAGGAGCTTCTCACAGGACAGCACAGCACAGCACTGTGTTTTATGGGCTATTTCTGGGATTTTCAAGGGTAATTTCCACCATATGGTTTTCTCAGATCATGTGATGGCTTTAGCCTCTTTCCCCTGAGTTAAATGTGATTGCTCTCTAACTGACAGCATGGCCAACTTCTCTGTTCCAAAAACAAGATCCAACATTACTAGAAGACACACTCGCAGCAAACTCCCCAATCCTCTGGCTCTCACCTCCTAGTAATGTCAGAAGCTAGAGCCTAAGTCTTAGCATGGCAGCTACCTAAACACAAACTGAACAAGGACAGCATCAACAGACACAGACAGCACATAGGGGAAAGCCAACGAGGCCTCAACCCTACACCAAGAACTACAGGCAAGTAAGGAATGCTGAGAGTAGGAGAAAAGTCTTCTCCAGGGAAGAGCACACTGACTGGTTATCAGATACCAAATGGTCAGCCTGAAAACATACACGCTGGTAACTTTATCCAGACTGAGGAATATATACTTAGGAATATATACATGCACATATACATATAAATCTACAGTTAATGAAGAAAGAGGCAGTGAATTAGAAAGAGAGCAAGAGAGGATTTGGAGGAAGGAAAGGGAATGGAGAAATGATGTGATTACATCATAATATAATCTTAAAAAAAAAAAAGGACAAAAGATGAAGATGCAGGGATCGCTCACTCCTGTCCTACGTGACCCCAAATGCCTCACCTTCCCCTCCTGAATGTCTGTGATGCTTATGTTTGTTAAATGGAGATGTAAAGAAGGTATATAGGTGTTCCAAGGGTGATTGCACACAAATCTTCCCCAAACTGAGGCTTAGAAAGGCTACATGATCATCCCCTGCTCCGTGGTTAAGCTAGGGGGCTGGTGGAGGGGTAAGTGTGTGGTGGTGCGGCTAGAATCCAAATCCCAAGTCTCACCCACTTCACCATTCGGCTAAATCACTCTCATCAGCTTATCTCACCTGCATCTTTCCCCCCAGTGCCAATTTATGTCTTCAGTTTGCATCCAATTTAGTCCCTTTTACTCAGGCAGTTCTCTTGCCTACAAATCCCTTGGAGAGGCCTTAAGATGACTCCTGCCCAGAAATTACTGCCTTCAGCCTGAGTGCACGTGCCCAAGGCATTCCCTCAGGGTCCTGAATCCACACCTTGACATTGCCAGCCACCTTTGCCAGCAGCTTCTCCACCTTCCTACTGACATTTCGAGCCCCTCTCTAGCCCCTTGGTAGCACAAATGATGCTTGCTTCCGAGGCTACCTGCAGCTCTTGTTATTTTCCTGTCATTGACTTCGTGCTGTGGTTTCTAACCACCCAATCCAACTTCCCTGCTTTCATTTCTTTTTCTGTCCTTGGAATCTGAAGCATCTCCCGATTTACTACCATCTGCTACCTTAATTAATAGGCTGTTTACCTCCCTGTAGGACCTTGCAGAGATTCTCTTGGACGCCGTCCCTGACTCTGTAGAGTCGCAGGTTCTCATTAGTCGTGGTTTATAATCCAGCCTTCAATCTATCTGACAGCTCGCATCTCCAAGCCAATTTGAATTACATTTTTCTCATAGGATTTCATAAGACACAAATACGCTTTATTCAAATCTGGAACAAATTACAGTTACAAGATTCCCTCTGTCCAGTCCTTTTATAATTTGAAAGGAACCAGAAGAGGAGGAAGGGGGACAAAAAAGAGCATTAATCTGGTTTGTTTGATATAAATTCACTGAGTTCTTCTCTGTGCTAAAGTCTCGGGGTTTTATTTGCAAGCAATTCTCTTTCTATGTAACATATTTGGGTGCCTTCTGCCTCCCTCCACGCCACCACCCACATGAGAAGACTTCCACTATACCCAGTGCAATCACACAAATCTATGGCCCCCCCAAAAAAAGAAGAGAATGACTTTTTCAACCTGAATTGCCAATGTTCTTATGTCAAAGATGGCGACTTGTCTAGAAGAGAAAACAACTTGTGATTAGTCTTCGTTGTTGTTGAATGAAGAGATGGCTCGGCAGATCAAACACTTACATACTACGCAAGTTTGAGGAACCCTGTTTGGATCCCAAGACCCACATAAAAGCCAAGCTCTATAGCATGCATCTGTAATTCCAGTCCATCTGTGAAGAGATGAGAGCCAAAGTCAAGAGGTTCTCTGGAAGCCTGCAGGCTAGCCTGACACAGGCAGTACAGAGCAAGAGATCCTATCTCACAGTGGAAGGCAAGGGCTGACAAGGGAGGTTATGCCCTGACCACACAAGCGTGCTGTGACATTCTCATGCCTACCTACACTTACAAATACACACACACACAAGCACGGGCACGAGCACACGCACACACATGCAAAACACATTTAAAAATAACTTTTTAAAGAATTTTTGTTAGCTGGGTGATAGTGGGACACACCTTTAATCCCAGTACTCAGGAGGCAAAGGCAGGCAGATCTCTGAGTTTGAGGCCAGTCTGGTCTACCTATCGATTTCCAGGACAGCTAGGGCTATCCAGAGAAATCCTGTTTCAAACAAACAAGCAAAAAGAATTTTTGTTATTGTTATGTGTCATGGTCATTATTGCAAGTACTGCTTAAAATGCAGTTGTCTGTGCTCTTTCCTCACAGATGAGGAAGGGGAGAGGGATAGTATAGCATCCAGCAAGCTCTATCTGTGGATCAGACCCTGAGTGAGAGACTCACCTCTGTGATGACAAGCATGAGTTTAAACCATCCTTTTTCAGATAAAGGTGTGGCTCTCTGAGCCTCGATACTCCATGCTCTGAGTGGGTTTTTGAGATTGGGCTCTAAAAGGCCTGCTGGATATTTCTTTGGTGGCTAAATGAATTTTGGAAACATCAGGATTTCAAACCACCCCAGAAATATCAATTTCAGCTCTTTGTCCTCAAACTGTGGAACCATAAGCCCAGCACTGAAAAGAAGCCTATAGGTTTCTGGAACTCATTTCTTCTTCATGACAACACAGAGTCTCCATTGTGATGGGAAGCTTCCTTTTCTGTATGGGGTTGGGTTTTTGTTGTTGTTGTTTTGTTTTCTAAGATATCTCAGCATCATTTTTATAAGATAAAAATGTTTTTCAGCATGCCCAAAGTTATTGGTGCATGTCACAGCCCACATTAGCTCTACTCCTCACAGCCAAAATGCTGACCCACCAATTCCACTGGAAATGAATAGACAAACAACAGGAGCAGTACATGCACTAGAATATCACTTGCCTATGAGCAGGAGTAAAGTTCTTATACATCCCCACAACATGAAGGAAACTTGGACAGATATTGAATGACAGCGCTTTCGAGATGGCCAGGACAAACAAATCCATAGAGACTGAGTATAGAATGGTTTCTACCAGAGACTAGTAGGAAGAGAAATGAGAAGTAACTGTCTAATGAGGACAGAGGTTTCTGTTTAGGGTAAATGGAAAGTTCTAGAAACAGGTTGTGGTTCTGGACCCCATGCTTTGGCCTTCACCTTCTCTATAAGGCCACACCCATCCTTGATCAGGGCCTCTGACACCTACAACACAAAAGGACTCGCTAGCTAGTAAGGCATATCTGACAGCTAAGACATCCTTTGCTCTTACATTTCTTTTCAAATAGACTCTTGCTATGTAGCCCAAGCTAATATTCCTGCCTCAGCTTCCTAAATGCTCTGATTACACGCACACACACCCTGCCTGCCTTCTGCTGTTGTTCTGTTGATTTTTGTTAGTGGTGGTTTTGAAAAATAAATATGGCCAGCAAGATGATTCAGTGGGTTAAAGCACTTGTTTCACAGACCTGATGGTCAGAGTTCAATCCTCAGAACACACATAGAGATGGAAGAAGGAAACCAAACTCTATAGAGTGTCCTCTGACACCCACATGCGTACTGTGGTGTGTGTGCCACATACACACATCATGCAATAATAATATTATTATTATTATTATTAATATTAAAGAAATGTTTAATGAAGAGAATGACTATAGAACCTCACACCTAATTGCTATGTCTACAGTACAGCCCAACATTGAGACTCAGAAACAGTGGAAGAGGGAGCAGAAAAATTTTAGAGCCAGAAGACCAGAATTCCTACCAACCTACTATCTACCTACCTACCTCAAGATAGCATCATCTAGGTATGACAGGGATACTGAATCCATGAAATCTCAGCACTATGGCTGCCTGAACAAGGCATGCACAATGGCCACACCAGTTGACACACCAGAAATGTCACAAGGCCCCACCTCTCAATGAAGAGATGCGGGCAACTAATGGCTGCTAAGAGAGGGACAGTTGGTTTTCTCCAAGGAAGAGTTTATTGACAGGTGATCAAACCCTACGTTCTTGACAGGTTATCGAGCCTAAATGGTTATTCCTAAATACATACACACAGAAGCAACACTCAAGAGACTCGGTAGGGGTGTTGTGTGTGTGTGTTGTGTGTGTGTGTGTGTGTATGTGTGTGTTAATTATAGAAAAAGAAGTCACAAATTTAAGAAGGTGTTAAAGAGGCACAGAGGAGGAGTTGTAAAGGGAGAGGGAGGGATGGAAATTATATAAATACAGTATTTATGTATGAAATATTCAAAAATGTTAAATTAAAAGAAATATTTTTTAAATTTTATTTATTTTATGTATACAGGTGTTTTGCTTGCATGTATGTTTTTAAGACTATGGACATGCCTGTGGGGCATCAGATCTCTTGAGAGTAGACCATTATAAACCTCCATACGGGCACTGGGAATTGAGACCAGGTCTCTGGAGCAGCAGAGTGCTCAGAGCCACTGAGCCCCAGCAGTGATTTTTTATTATTATTATTATTTATTTTTTTTAAAGAATGAACAAATAAGCATGAATGTAAATCCTTTGATCTTGAGACCATCATTCCAAACCACTTGGGCTAAATGAAAAATTTCCTTTTATGAACAGAACATCTCATCTGATAAACAGGTAGCTAGCTAACCAAGAAAATGCTAGAAATCTTTCAGGCTGTGGTCCTCCCATTCAAAAGCAGATGAGAACAAGAGATAGGGGAAAGAGAACCATGGAAAAATAGAAATAATTAATGTATGCCTTAAATTTGGCTGGAGGAGTTATTTAAGAGCCTTGTTGTCTCCTCTACATGATCAGTATCTTCAAGAAAAATGTGATTTTTTTTTTTTTTTACCCTTCAAATGAAAGCTGCTCCAGCATGAGGCTATAAAAAACTGTAGGTACATAAAGGTTAGGAGACATCACAAGAGAAAGATGTGGTAGGTCTTTTGTGTCTGAGAAAGAAAAGGGCTGGGACTCTCAAAGTGGAAGAGATAAAGACCGTGATCTAGGGATATAGTTGAGTCAGAAAATTCTTGCCATATAAGCACAAGGACCTGAGTTTAACCCCCAGCACACATGTGTAAGGCTGGGTGAGTGACAGTAATTGTAATCCCAGGTTGGGGACGTGGAGGCAAGAGGGTATAATGTCCTGGGGTTCACAGACCAGTCAGCCTAGCCTTCTTAGTGAGTTGGAGACTGTGAGAAACCTTGTCTCAGAATAAAAGGTCCCAGAAAAATGGAAGCCAAGGTTGTTCTCTGGCCTCTACATACATACATACATACATACACACACACACACACACACACACACACACACACACACGCGCCGCGGCGCTGACGTCTTTGTGTCATTGCTCATGGGAGGGATAGACGTCCATTCCCCCCACAAAAAATGAGGCAGTGTTTAACCATCACAAGGAACAAAAATGCCATTAATCTTTGCCTGGAGTGAATTGGCAGCAGAACTCCAGAGAGCCAGGGACAGAGCTCGAGGCCAAGTGAGATGTTTCTAAGGAAGGGATAGAGTGGGCATGCCTTAAATAAACTGCAGGTTTTGTTAGACATACTTTCTGCCCTCTTTTAATAGTTAACCTGACCCCAGCTCAGGAATCCAAGATAGCAAAGCGTCTATTGTGCCCCTGGAGAAAGCTTTGCAAACCTGGATGCCTTATAGTCTTGGCTACAGCCATTGTCCCTGTGTTTCAGGTCTAACCCTTCTCTCTTGGATATTACACCCTGCAGACCTATACAGAGCTTATCTCCAGCAGGAGACTCAAGGGTTTATGATTTTAAAACATAACCTGAGTAAGTCTCCATCTTATCTCAGAATGAATTTCCCTCTCACTCTGCATCCCAGCTGCTTCTTGCTGCCCAGCCAGACTCCTGCAGAGATAAAAATACAACTCATTTAGGTAAATGATTAAATTGAAAGTTACAATATTACCAATTAAGTTTGAACAAGGGAGGGGGAGAAGAAAGGAAATTCTTCGAGAGGGTCAAGAGAGTGCCTGTCTTCCATACAACCCCCAGGCAGGTTGATCTCCCTCACCCTGGAGAAAGATGAAGGTCTCATGAATGCGCTTGGGAGAACCTCCCCTACTGCCTGTCACTGGGCTCTCTGCTTTCAGTCTCAGAACAACTACTTATTGTCCTGTGTGTGTGTGTGTGTGTGTGTGTGTGTGTGTGTGTCTGTATCTGCGTCTGTGTCTCTGTGTCTGCGGGTCTGTGTGTTCATTGGGCCATGGAAGGAACTTTTCAGAGTCTAGCATATTTCTTGAACCAACCAATTCTGAGGTTGCTGGGTAAGAAGATGCAGGCTGTGTAAACAGAATCAGGGTGATGACACATTGTGGATTACTTAGAGTAATAAAACTGAGTGTAACAAATACAGATAACAGACAAAGATAGAATAGCCACCAGGGTATATGATAGGGCAGGACTAGGATGGGGGCACACTTGGGGTGAGGGGAGAAGTCCCTTTTGTGCCCAATGTTATCCCTCTCAAAGGCCAGTCCCATATCTGCATAAACCCAAGCCTGAGAGTCAGTGTCTTCCCAATACCAGAAATTCTGGGAATCCCTCTTACTACACCCTTATTCCAGCTCTATGGCCCACAGATTCCCAAAGATCAAAAGTAGGATCCATTCCTCTACCTGAATTTTGTATGATAGGAGAGAAACATTCTAGTAAACCAAAATGTGTCTCTCCATCCTGGCCATCCACCAGTAATCACCACAACTTCATCCTAACTTCTGTTGAATTCCTAATCACAGGAACCCCCACGTAGCCTGGACAAGAAGAGCTAGGGCACCCTCCAGATCGTCGCTGAGAATATAAAAACCCATGGAAAGTGACATTCGGTGTTCTTGTTTCATTTTGCCCTAGATTCCAGCCCTGTGCTGCAGCTGAGGATGGCAAGGCAATATGCCCTCATTGAACAAAGCCAGCTGTCGTTCAACAATCCTCTAGAAACTAGTCACACCCCCAGGAAGCTAGTACCACAACCCTACGTTTCACCACTGCAGCCCTGGGATGCTAAGGTTGATGGGAGAAGCAATCTGTTGCAGGAACAATGTGTCAGGAGAATGATGTGTGAGTGGAACAGTTTCCTGTGTGGTGGTCCACTCCGAACACTGGTCTGGAAGTTTGCATTGGCCCTCAAACCACATAGGGCCCCTGATCATAATAACCCAGCTCTACCTTAGCCTTTGGGAGTTTTATTTGATTTTTTTTTTTTTTTAGCATTATGTTTTCCAGGACCTTTTGTTTCATTTTCTGTTTATCTACAGAAAAAATGATTAGACAATACCAAGTTCCTTGATATCCCATGTCCTCCATTATTAAAACTTGCATTAAAGAGGTATTTTTATAATGGATATGATAATATGATCATGACTATTAGCTAAAATCCATTGTTTACTCTGGGGTATGCTCTTGATCTTATACATCCTATAGGTTTTGACAAATGAATGATAACACATATCCACCATTATAGGACTATATTGAAAGAAAGAAAGAGAGAGAGAGAGAGAGAGAGAGAGAGGGAGGGAGGGAGGGAGGGAGGAAGGAAGGAAGAAAGAAAGAGAGAAAATCCAAACCTAAAACCCCATGTTCTATCTTGTCAGCCTCTCAGCTCCTAAATTGGCAAAAGTATGTATCTCCAATTTACCAGACAAGTATATATGATCTTCTTATTTTTCCTCTTTAAAAATGATCTTGACTGACAAGTAGAATCACCATAAAGTTAAGGTCACAGTTTCACCAAGTACAGTCAGGGATATTCAGCCCCCATGTATTGCAGGATATTTGATCATATTCTAAAAACAAAGATTTTATTGTTTACTGGAAAAACCTGCTTCTGGTTGTAGTGTAGCTCAGCCTTACCATGCATCTTTAATCCCTCTGGCTGGAATACAGACACACCCTTAGTACATACCTTTAATCCTAAACAATGAAGGTAAAGCGAGTTTGTAGAAACACCCATGTATGAAACTGGCATCTACTTGAGTGGCAGACAAAGTGATGAATCAGAGAAAGATTTAACAGAATAGGACATGCCCAACTCTCATGAGAACAGAGAGAGAAGAGAAGTTACTTAAGAGAAGGCAGTGCAGAGAGATGGAGGAGGCAGTTTTACTGGGACAGTGGTACAGAGACAGATTGCAGAGAAAGAGGGAACAAGCAGATAAGCCAGAGAGTGAGAAGGAGCCCGAAGATTAGAACATATTGCCAAATGTAGTATGAGGAGGATAAGCAAGACAATTCAGTCAGAATCTGAGAGAGAAGACAGTTTGAATCAGTCAGCTTGGTATGGAGTTTGAGCCAGAATAACTAAGGTGAACCAGCCAGCAAGAGTTCAGAAAGACCTAGGAAGGGGTGGGCTTATTCAACAGCAAGTCTCAGAGGTTGAAAACATTCTAGGCCTAGATTAGATTGTATGGAGGCTAGACGCTTCCAGGACTAGGCCTAGGTCAGTAGACAGAGGCATTAAGCTTCTGAGACAACAATTACATCACGAGAATAAAAGATACCCTCCTCCCAGTCTCTGACTAGAATGCAGCACCATTGCTGCCCTCACCAGGATCCTGAAGCAGAGCTGAGCTCAGTGGATGCTCTAGTCTGGCCAAAGGGGACAGGGCAGAAGGTGAAGGCATCATCTTGGCCCCTTGCTTGTGAGTAAATAGGTTGGATACAGTTGATATCCACATTATGCTGAACTGGATGGGAGAGAAGAATGGGCAAGCGGTGAGCTCAAGAGAAGGCAGAACATAGCAATACCAAGCAACCATTCTCAAAGTGTCACCAAGGCAACTACTAGGGGTTTCCAGGATCTTCTACAGGGCTCGTGAATTTATAATAGTTTTCATAGCCATACTGTGAAATACTATCCCCTTCTCATTCTTGAAACACCATATGAACAAGTTTTCCTGTCTTTATGATATGCCATCTCTCCACAGATTGAATACATAAGCAGTTATAAAACCCCAACTGTCTTCTGTTAAAGCAGACAATAAAGAACTTTTCAAAATGTTTAAAAAACCAACCACTTTTCCTTTTTAAATATATTTTATTATATTATGTACTTTATATGCACACATGTGTATGTATGTGGGCATGCACATGACAGGTGCATATGTGGAGCTCAGAGGACAAAGTGGGTTTTGGGGATTGAACTTGGGTTTTTAGGCTTGGTGGTAAGGTCCTTAATCCTCTGAGGCATCTTACCTGCCCCTCTTCTGTTTACAAATGTCTGAATGAAGCTAAGAAGAAGCAGTGGGCAAAGCCTTTGGACAGACTAGCAGCTGGCAAACATTAGGTACACACCAGCCACAGCATATACACAGGTCCACAGTGAACAAGGGCTCACAGGGAGAAGTGCTTTCCTATACAAGTGAAAGCAATTACATCCAAAATTCAAATCTCCAGTAACCATGCTATAATTAGCCAGACTTGGGGATATCACATAAACACTCTGTTACCATCTACCTCCCGGGATGTACCACAGCCTTGTCTGTGATCTCAACCCAGGCCCCATCCTAGCATCTGGGCATCCACATAACCACCACAACCACTGGACACCACTCATTTGCTGATTGCTCAAGCCATGCTTATTTATTTAAGCCCTGTGTAATCAGAGGCTTAGAGGGCACCACAGAGACACTGAGAGACTAGGTCCCTTACCCTGGCAGATATGCAGTGCAGTGGAACATTCTGGAAGGTTGTTTCATTATAAGAAATGGTAAAGATTTCAAATCATATGTGGCGGAAGTGGTGGGAAGCCAAGTTCGAATGCCTCTCATTCACCCTCACATCTCTGAACGTGAGGCATGCCCCTTTGCAGCCTCCTGGGAGACCCCTCCTGTTCCCTCTAGCAACTAGAACTCCTTTATCAACTCCAGCACTCTCGGTAGCTTCTGGCCCCATCCTTGGACCAGAGATCTGGAGTGACTCCATTTCTCACAGTACTCCCTTTTCATGTCTTTAAAACCACTATTATTTCTCTAAAGAAGAATCAGAGTAGGAACAAGTTCTTCACTCTTGTATCTGTCTCCGCATGTACATTTGGATGACATTAGACTTCTGATTCTCCTGTCTTCACTTCTCAAAATGTCAAGATTGAAGATGTACACTACCATGCCATGTTTACGCAGTGCTGGGACTAGAACCTGGGGCTTCAAGCATTCATGATATGCATTTCCCACTCATCTACAACCCCAGCCTCCTGAATGCCTCATCTTGCTTTTTGAGAAGGCAAAGTGCCTGGATCTCCCCTGACCTGCTGGTTTCAAGTCTCCCTGCGCTGTTTGTTTCTGAGGTTCTGGCTGCAGACCAAGGCTCCACAGCTCCCCTTCTTGCCCTTGCAGCAGGC
Source organism: Mastomys natalensis (assembly GCA_021653895.1). Classification (NCBI taxonomy): domain Eukaryota; kingdom Metazoa; phylum Chordata; class Mammalia; order Rodentia; family Muridae; genus Mastomys; species Mastomys natalensis. The sequence goes on from JAJTUV010001279.1 coordinate 244,194, forward strand.
ACAACTTAGAGATAACAGGAAGCCTGGTGGCCAGGCTTCCCTGGGTGGGGGACACTCACTAGGAAAGGTCAACACGGCTTTGTTAGAACAGAGATAACCCTTCTGGGTAGAGAGCATCTGGCTATCTAATCAGCAGCTTTCCCAGGCCTTCTTCTTGGACTGCATATGCATTTGTAAAAGAGAACAGCCCAGAGCCAAGGGCACTGCATTCCTTTCTTTATTTCCTTTTCCTTTCCTTCTTTTTATCCTAAGGATTAGGCCCAGGCATAGTGCATCATTTTATCTTCTTTCCTTCCTTTCTTTTTTTAATCAAATAGCCATATCAAAAATGCTCAGAGTACGCAAAGTGGCCGAGGATGAGCCAATCTCCTGAGCTGGCCCCAGGCTGCACTCTACACTATCTGTAACAGGGGCTCCTGGGACTTGTGTGAGAAAGGCTGCCAAAGCATGTGTGGACAGGAGTAGGGCAGGACTCCATGCTGGGGCGTGGAGGATGACAAACACAGCTAACAGGGCTGGGGGATAGCAGAGGGCCCAGGTCCAGGTGAGAAGGCCATTCCTAGGAAAGTTTTGAAGTCCTTCACCCTTAAAACCTTTAGCCAAGCCAAGACCGTGAGAAAACACATGAACCCAGGGAGCACTAGAGCCCATATCCCTGCAACATGCAGTCTGCTAACATCCAGATCTTGAAAATACCTGCCAGGGAAGAAAAGAGGAAGATCCTAGCACAGGCCTTGTCTGCTTGGGCACGTGCGCGCACACAACACACACACTTTAATTCGGGCTGCCTTACTTCTGAGGATCTGTATTTCAGCTCCTCTGTTATGACATTTTCTAAGGACACAAATAGAAGCTGGGGTCTTTAAAAGAGAGAGAGAGAGAGAGAGAGAGAGAGAGAGAAGAAGAGAGAGAGAGAGAAGACTTCTGGGCAGCTGAGGTAGAACCCTTCTCCTGCAGTCATTTGTAGTGTTTAATTTCTGTGGTGTTAGGTCTCAAAGCCAGGACAAGTCTCACTCAGTCCCTGTGGCTCCTCCCAGCACTTCTTGCCCCACTCCCATCCATAAACCTCTCTCTCCCAGGAGCTGGGCTTTCTGCTTGCTCTCCCTCAGCCTGATCACAGGCTAACTCAGCCATTTTGGCTACTCAGGCCTCAGATCATCCAGGCCTGCTACCTCTCTTGGTGGGAGGCTCCTCTCTTGCTCTCCCTCCACTTCTGTCTTCTCACAGAGGGGTTTGATTGGCTGGCCATGCTCAGCCTGGGCATTTCCTCTCTCTGCCTGCTTTCTCCCTTACATCTACAATAAAAATCTTCTCCATACTTTAGAAGGAATAGTGTCCTCTTCTGTTTGTTTGTTTGTTTGCTTGCTTGTTTGTTTTCATTCAGGCAGTGGTGTAGATTTCCCTTGCCCTGGTATGCTCAGAACCACACACACAGTGGATGCTTAAAAAATGGGGGTTAGTGTGAATATGAGTCCAGGATGATACTCCCTTGGGGAAATTTAGAGATCCTATGTGTTCTCTCAATGGGTTGTCAATCAAAGGCACAGCCTTAGTTTCCCTCTCTAAGCTAATAATTTGCTAGGACCTGAGACCCGGGGTTTCCTCTGCCCCTCCTCATATCAGGACCACTTGCTGACAGCCTCAGAAAAGCCTCAGTCTTTCCTGCCCTGAAGTTTCAGAGCTTGGGACTCGGGGGAGTTCTTATAATTGCTACCCAAGCTCCCCAAGACCAGCCCTGGGTGGTCCCTGAAGACCTCAGGTAAACAGGACTAGGGATTCAGTGGCCTGACTCCCAAGCCCTAGCAGACCGTATTCTGAAGGAAACAGGCCTGCAGTTTCCTTTCTCAGCATCTTTGTCACCACTACCTGCCGAGCCAAGTCATCTCTCAGAAGGAGCGGTCAGCTCCAAACAGGCTGTTCCAGGCCAGTGCCACTTAACAGTGTATCCCTGGCTCTAAGATGCTTAAGAGAGGTGTACCACATAGGGAAAACTCAAAAGCTTCCCAGAGCCTGGGCAGTTCCAGCACCACAGGCATTTATTTCTAGCTTGCTGGCTCTTCAACCCACATCCTCTCTCTTTTCTTCTCTTCAAGCAGTGCTATCCTGATCTCCTTCTGAGGAACGAGTTCTCTGTCACTTGAACACAGTCTAATGGGGACCATCATTCATGATATATAGCCTCCCCAAGCCCAACTACAGACCCCTGGCCCCCAGCAGAGTATACACAGTTTCCCAGGAATCTGAGGTATGAGCAGAACCAAAGCAGTAGAGCTGCTGCCTGTATCCTAGCAGCAGTGGCTACCTTCTATCTGCTTCCACCAAGGTTACCCTCAGGGGAGCCAAGCCTTCATGCATTTGCCTGTCATCCTAGCCTTCTCTCTGATCCTTCCAACTGCCCCCAAGTTTTCAACTTTCTGCTCTGTTTGTTGCATATAACCTATAAGCCTTAATTGATATGCCTGCATCCTAGAGCGAAAGCAACGAGATCATACCTTTAACTGTTATGAGCAAGCTGAGCCACACTCATATTGCTGTGACAGAGGTATAGCTGGGGCAAGCCAGAGCTCCAAGCCTGACTCCACCTCTAGCTGCACAGGCTTGGTCTTCGGGCTCCATGGCCATCTCTAAAATGGCAATGCTTTCTCCCTTGTGGCACTGGGGTGTGTGTTGATAAAATGAACAGAGGATATTTTGATGTAGTTAGGAGTGGCCGGTGGGCGTCATGTGTATAGTCCTAATCTGTACCTTCTCTGCTCACCTACTCATTCATCACAGGAGGTGTCTGGGAATTCTAATCTGCCTCCTGTTGATCAGACACACTAGAGTCACCTCGGTGCTTCTTGGCTGTGGCAGAAACATGGGGGTGTCCCAGCATAGCCTTCCAAAGTCCCCTTTCAGAAAAAGGCTTTTTGAAATAAGAGGAGGTCAGCTGCCAAGTTGAAACAGCACATAAACCTTAGAACCCGCAGATTTGAGGGAATTCTAATCTTGGCCTAAACTGGCAGAAGGAGAGGTATGGGGGAAGGGAAGATGAGTCAGAGATTCCACCCTTCTGAGGGGGCAGCCTAATATGGCGTTAGGGAACCAAGGGAGACGACTTAGGTATGCCTGGATTTTCAGACTGGAGCCATGACTCTGGCCAGGGACCAGCTGTGCACCCCCACATGCATGCATACACCTCTCAGACACACAGAGCAGAGCTTGGGGTAGCAAATGAATTAAAAACAAGGACCAGATCAGCTTGGAAGAAGTCAGCTGACCTACTTGCAGCTTGACACATGAGGTGACAGCAGTCAGCCTCCACCACAGAATGCACTGGGGCTCAGCCCCATGTGGCCCTGTGTCAGGCCCTGGCTGACTCTAAGGTCTCCTAAATGAAGCTGCCTTTGGGTCTGTGATACAATACACATGCTGTGAGTAGTGGAGGCCTTGTCCCAAAGGACCTCTCGCGTATGTCAACACCAGGAGGGAAGGGCTTCCAGAGGTGAGACTTCAACGCCCACCACACTCTACAGCTTATGAAAACACAAGTCCAAGATGGCGTTTGAAGGAGCGAATGGGAAGTTGGCTTGTCTGGTCCTGGCTAGGCTCTCTCTAGCCAGGACCTCTCTATAAACTGACAGAACTGGAGAGATACTCCTCATATTCACTGTTACTAAGAATCATCTGGAAGGGTGTTTTGCTGAGCCCTACCTCTGTAGACTGGGGAGGAGTCTAAGAATCTACATTTCCAACAAGTCCCTAGGGCAAAATTAAGAGGAGGAAAGGGTGCTTTATCTTGTATCCACATCCTAAGTCCTCTAATTAGACCAACTTAGATCACATGTCTAGCCAATAGTATATGGTCACCTTGTGGTAATTGGCCAGGCCAAGGTCCTGGGTTCCATCCCTGGAGTCAGAAGTAATCAACATCCCCTAGAAACTCAGCCAACAGGAGTAGGGTTGTTGGAACGAGTCAGGGGAGGTGAGCAGCAATTGCCCATGGTGAGGGGCATGGCAGAGATATCATGGAGTCGGTGGGTTCTGCTCCCTCCAGCATGCCTGGCTATTTGTTTGAATCCTCTGTTGAAGAGATCAGATCTTGGTGGTGTTAGCTAGGTGGAGCTTCTGACTAGGGTGAGAACACTCTAGAAGATACCTTCTTCTCCCTCAGTAGGGACAAGGCCTAACTGTTACAAAGGAATTTGGTTTTCCTGCAGAAAAACCTCAACTACACTCCCTAGTCACCTGTGTGTTCCAACTACAAACCTGTGCTCTGAGCCAAATGTACAGAAAGCTGACTCAGTCTACAACCCAAAGACGTTTATTCATTTTTATTCCTAAGAAAATGTGAACCAACATCTACCTTCCCCACAGGAGGCACCAACAACAGACCAAAGTGTAACCACTGATGTCCATCTTGGCAGACCAGCAAGGTTATTTAGCCTACTTAAAGAGCAGAGGTAAGGTTTACTTCCAGGAGAATGGGTGACCCCCAAAAGCAGTAGTACCGGTAAAGAGTCTTACCCAGAGTGGATGACAACTTCTTCTTAGCTGCAGAAATGGAAGCTCCTTTTCAGCGAACCTCCCCCCCGCCCCATACACACACTCTCTGCACACTATCCCGTCCCAAACCCTTGAGATCGAGTACAGCTGGGGTAGAACTGAATGAGACATAGAAGAAGGAGCAGCTGAATTCATGGTGAGGATCTAATGCTCCTTCCCTAGCCTCTCCTTTTACGAGGGAACATCAACAGGCCTCATCTTGAGGGTCTTCTCCAGGTAGTCCTAGGAGGATATTGTTCCTCAACAAGTTGATACATGAAGTCTGCTTCTGACCTCAGAGAGACTCCTGAGTAATGAAGATGATGGTGGTGATAATGATGATGATGATGGTGATAATGATGATGACGATGACTATGAGGTTGTTACTGCTGGTGGTAATATGCCTCTCTCTTTCTCCTTGTGGTACTTCCTATGAGGTGCCTGTTGGAACCAGAAGTTCAGGTTTGCAGTTATTTGCTCTAAAGTAGGTCATCAGTTTGCTCTCCTTCCAGATTGAGCCTGCACTGGCTCACCCAGGTCCACTAGCAGAGGTTATAAAGATAACAGAGACTTAGCATTTGGTCCACAGACTGGGATGTAAATCTTGGACCAGGAGTGGCTCTCAGATTTAAATCTCAATTGTATTCAAAAACAACCAAACTTGAGACTCATTTACTGAAAAACGGAATAATTAGAGAGTACAACCATCATGGTGGCTCTGGCTCAAGAGGTCTGAATAGAATGAAACAAGGCCCCGTGTGTGACCTTGCACAATCTCCGGTTCCCTCTCTACTAGTCTGTCTTCTCAGCACCAAACACAGTCCTAAGCATTTTTCTCTCGTAGGTGACTGTGAGTGTCTGATAAGTCCAGATAAATCTTAGCAATGATCATTGGATGCACATGACACCAATGAAGCCCTTCCTATGGGTCAAGAGCTATCAGATCAGTTACACATCTCCAACTTGGTCCGCCTTCACATGACCAGAGTCTTAGAGAAGTAAGACATGAGGGGATAACCTACAATGTCCACCTTCACTGAGTCTTGCAATTCTAAATTAATAATAAAATGGCAATTCTGCCTAGAAGAGACCAGGAAAGGCTTTGGAAGGGTAAGATGTCTGACAAAAGCCTTGACTCCCTTGCCACAAAAGGGTATCTGAAGGAGGAGACTGTAGATAGAGTGAGCCAAAGGTATGTTCGAGCAGGCCTGCTTGTCCAGGGGTGGTGGCTTCAGGGCACAGGAATGTGAAGTTCCAAAGGGGAAGGATATGGCAATATCCTAGAAAATAGGTTGTATAGCATGCATTAATGTGGGCCTTGCCCTGAGGCAACAAGAGGCAACAGGAGTTTTAAGCAAGAGAATTGAATGGGACTGTGAGGCTTAAAAAAAAAAAGAAACAAACTGAAACTGGTAACAGAGTAGAAAATGGGCAGAGATAAAGAGATGAAGATGATCGGGAAGCTGAATTCAAGCAAGGTGCTACAAGGATCAGGTGAGGCCTGACGTGGACATGGGAAAGATGGCCTGGGTTTAGTACATTTTGTAGGGTGATAACAGGAAGTGGTGCCAACTGAATATTATACAGAGGAGAGACAGAGAGACAGAGAGAGAAAGAGACAGAGACCAGAGAGACAGAAGAAGGAAGACAAGAAGAGAGCGGACAAATCAACTCTTGTAGGATTTGGGTAACATTTACAGATTAGGAACAAATAGGAGCTTGCAAACGGAGCTTGTGAGCAAATCGATAATTCTTTCTTTACACCCCCAAACTTGCAGGCCTATCTCTTTAACAGAACTTGAAACAAGAGTATTTCTAAATCTCCCTGAGGATACTCCAGCCCAAGCCATTTCTGATCATTCCTCAGATGTTATAAACACCCTAGGATAAAACACAGCACTGCAAACTGCTCCTCATAAGGGTATTTACTATAACCCTGCCAAGTCGTGTCGTCTTCAGCTCAAATAGGAGTCTCCTTTATGTAACCCTGTCCTCATAAGGGAAAAAAAGAGAAAATGCCAATCTTAACCATGGAATAAATATAGGAATGATGGCTTTAAAATTAGAGGTTGGAAGAATGGCGTACTGTGAAATCCCAAACCCGGGCATGGTCTAGGGAGCCGCAAACCACATGGATTTGAACTTCAAGAGGAGATGATGTTTTGAACGGCCTGGAAATAAAGAGCCCCAGTCTGCTGGGGAAGGATGGATTCTCATCCAAAACGCATCTTTATGGCTGGGCTCTTGGGCCCGGAAAGTGTTCCTCATGGAAATGCTGAGCAGTCTCTGCAAATCCTACACCAGTGAGGTCTCCACTTTGAGAAAAATCAGACTTTCCCTGCAACTAGGTCAACTGGCTGGGCAGCAGGAGATTCCCTGGGAGTTTGAGTTTCCCAGGACTTTAAAGAAAGAATCCATTATGGACAGGAATGTCTGTCTGTCTTTAAATGTATTTATTCCTTCACAATGTCACATGCATATTACTCTGATCATACCTTCCTCTCTATTATCGTCTCTCATTTACGTCTCCTCTCACAGAGGCATTTCTTCTCAACAAGCCCCTGCCCATTTCTTGTCTTGTCTTTTGTTTGTGTTGTGGCCTACTGCAATGAACTAGAGTTGCTTGCTCGAGCATGAGGGGTTATTTATTTACTTGAGTAAGGACCATATACCAGGGGCTATGCCGTTGAAGACTATGATACCTCCCCACTACCCTGCCACTGCCACCGCTGCCACCTCTTTCAGCCATTAACTATCACTATAGCTCTTTAGGAGAAATAGAGCCTGACGAACCCTCTCTAATCCTTGATGAGATGTGGACTGTCCCAGTCTTACATAGATCAGCATTGCTGTGGGTTCATGTGTACCACAGCCTTGCCAGTGAGCTGAGATTTCTTAGTGACTCTGCTTCTGTCTGAAGCCCAGTGAACAGCTTGTGAGAATGAAGAGGCAACCAGACAAAAAAAAATCTCTCGTTGTCCCAGAGGTGTTGTTTATGAACCCTTATCATCAACAACCCAGGACCACTAAGGTCCACTCAGGAGTCAAAAGCTCAAGTGTCACAAACCCAGAAGACACATCTAAGAAGTGATGCTGGGTGACAAGGTGGACATTGGCCAGACAATATTTTGTGCCCAGTCTAAAAGGAATGTCTTACACACCCCACCAAGGACTGTGGCTGTAAGGAATAGAAAGTCAATGGCACCAATGTTGACATTTCTAAAAGACTCGTTGAAATATGCACAACCTCTTGAAAGCCTCTAAATTTTAACATCGAGAACAAGTTCCAAAATATCTTAGACATAACACGGGCCAAGGAAAGCACAGCACACTGGCGCCCTTCAAGATCTGGGCTCTGTTGCCTTCCAATGTTATCAAGACAGAATTTCAACACATCAGTGGAAGGAAAGTGAGTCCTTGCAGCATGCAGGATTAGGGTGCAGCCAACTTCCAGCCTATGTCCCTACCTACCTACCTACCATCACCTGTGTGACTCAGCCTCAGTTCCTCAATATGTGAGGAGAGGGAAGGGCAAGCAGAATATCAGGGACTATCTATAACCAGGATTCTATACCTGTGGTCAATAGAACCATTCACTGAATAAGGTATTGAGAAGCCCTTTAGCTTATGGATGATTAAAGGCTAAGTAAGCTCTGGGTCAATGGGTACCACGTTCCAAGTCTCAGGTGATAGCTCATGAGGACTCTTCCTAAACTCTGGTTGAAACTGGCCTGAGAAGATGAAGCCACACCATTCAAGATGCACTGACCACGCCACGTTTGTATAGGTATCAGACCTCAGCCGTATCTTTTATCCTTATCTTTACAAGAGGCTCAGAAGGCAGGGGCCTTATCAACGCCTTTGTCTACATTTGGAAGAAGAGGAACTGGAGTCTCGGAAGGGCTAAGGCAGGCAGACAGAAACAAAAGCAGCAAGGGAAACACAGAAACACAAACGCTTTACAAACAGCATCTTATCTGGTTATTTTCCTCTAACTTTAGTCAGTATACTCAAGAGACTTTAACATTGTCTTAGGCTACTAAGAGGAAAAGGGAGACAAAGACCTTAATCGTGGAATAAATATAGGATATAGTAGCTTCAAAAGGTCACTAGCAAGAAGCTAGAAGTAGGTCATAAAAAACTGGGGCAGTTCTCTGTAAGGAAAAGCCACCCTTTCTGTGCAGTCAGCTCCCAGCTTCTATTGGAAGAATAGGGCCTACGATGGAGAATGGGCCATTTTCAGATCCATCTACACCCATTCTGGAGCTGAGGAGCTCTGAGCTCCAGTTAGTGTAACAAACTCCCTCATCCTAGACTCCATTTCTATCTGTCCGTCTGTCTGTCTGTCTGTCTGTCTGTCTGTCGTCTAAGTTCTCATACCATGTAGAATACTCCTCTCTTACAACTCAGTTTTAAAAAAAAAAGAGTCATGCTTAAAATGAAGGAGGTTCTCTTCTCTCTCTGATATATTAGCCTTCACACATTGAAGGTGGGAAGGGTGGAACACTGTAGATGTCTATTTGCTATCTGTGAAAGACCAGCCTGCTGGGCCACCCTTACACCTGGGTGTCCTGCTATCAGGGAGGACATAGTGGATGTGTTCCTATCTCCTGTTCCCCGGGAGAAAAGAGGTCCCTTTCTCCAGCATTTGCACTTGGAACAGCCAGAAATATCTGGTGAGTTCCTCTCTGGCAACTGTGTCTCAGGAGTTTATACCCTTAAGCAAATCTTGGAAGGGAACTTGAATCTGTTCCATGGCATCCTTTCCGTGTTCCATAGGTGGCAGTTTCTTTTATTGGTACAGGGTCTCATTCAGTAGCCCAGGCTGGCCTTGAGCCCTCCATCTTCTTACCTAAACTTAGAAAGTGCTGTGGTTGGAGATGTGGGTCCCCACACCCAATGAAGTATTCTGTCATATTTGCATATTCCCTTCTTCTGCAGTCATGGGGATGAACCCAGAGCCTTGCAATGGAGTCATGTCCCCTAGCTGTTCTACTCAGATTTCTTATTTATACACACCTATGTTTCAGACTTTTGTCTCTTCCCAGGGATTTCTCAAGGTTACCTGAGAACAGCCATCTAGAAAGCTGGACCAAAGGTTATGATCTTGCCCTTATGCTATGCTTGAGAAACCTGGGAACACAGGGCCTGAGTGTTTCACTAGGGTCATCTGGATGATAGAGACTGAAGTTCAACTTCTAGACTTCATTGATGCTGCATTTCCTGGCTACTGTGTCATCTCTTCTCCGCTTTCCTTGAAAATGAAGGGGTTCCTGGTGTCCCACATAGTGAATGTCAGAAAGAGGGGCAAATGCTGGCTTTGATGCCAGTAGCCACTCAAAAGCTACCCCACTGGCCTGTGAGAGCAAAGCTGTACCCACAGCTCATACCTTGGTCCGTGAGGAAATCTAGTTTGTGTATCTTCAGTGGATAATATCTAGGACTAATTATGACAACAGGACACCATTATAGCCTTGTGTGATATACTGATATGATAAATTATCATTTGTTATTTGAGCTCACTGAGACTCTGACTCTGCAGCTGGGGTTGCCCTCCCTGGTACGTGCAGTCGGTAAGGGAAGCCAGAATCTGCCACAGAAACTCATCCATAGAGAGAAGCTCCGCCAGGAAGTCCAGCTACTGCCTCAACTTCCTCAGTTGGGTTTTCCTGGATGGTGTGAGAACTTTATCTGATGATGTTGTCTCTATCTGTTGCTATTTGTTCTTTGGCTTGGAGGACACCTTACCCAAGGAGACATACCACTCCATTTGGGGACTCTCTCCATTGGTATCTTCAATGGATCTCCGTAATGGAACATTCTCAGTTTATTTCTGCAGGAGGTTTTAAGTTTGATGAAGTCTTTCTATCCATCATCTATCAAACTACCTCTTGCTATTTATTCTTTTATGTTGACTTAATATATACCTAATAAACTCACTCATTTAAAACTGAAAGTATGGCTGTCATAGATTGTTTCTGGACTATATAGAAAAAAATGATTTGAGACATTGCACCCTTCCACCATCACCAAATTCACACCCAAGCTCCAACTACTAATGTGACTGGTATTGGATGGGGTGGTATTAAGGTAGAAAAGGGTTGTAAGGGTGGGACCTTGTCTTAGTCACTTTTCTTCTTGTTGTGATAAAACAAAACAAAACCTGCAAACGCAATGTACGTTAAGAGAGTTTATTTGGCTCACAGTCCAAGGGTATAAATGCAGGATTTTGAGACAATCTGTCAAGTTACATACACAGTTAGGAAGCAGAGAATGATGGATATCCACAATGCTCAGCTAGCTTTCTCTTTTTTATGCAGTCTGGGACCCAGGCCTAGGGAATGGTACCACCCATTTTAGGCTGGGTCTTTCTACCTTAATTAACCTAGTCAAGATAACCCCTTACAGGTGTGTCCAGAGACGATTTGTCTCCTGGGGATTTTAGATTTTTGTCAGGTTGACAATATTAAACATCACAAGCCTTATCCAGTATGATTCCTCTCTCTCTCTCTCTCTCTCTCTCTCTCTCTCTCTCTCTTCTCTCTCTCTCTCTTTTTCCCCCACCCCCTTTATTCCTCACTCTCTATGTTCTTCTCTCCTGCCTTTATGGCTAAGCACCACAGCAAGATCATGTGAGGACTCAAAAACCTACGGCTGTCTAAAGCCAAGAAGAGAGCTCTTCCAGACCCTGGCAGACAGCTCCCTGAACTTCTGGCCTACAGGACTGTGAGGAGATAAGGGTCTATTACTTAAGCTTCTCAGTCTAAAGGATTTTTATCCTGGCAGCCAGAGCTAGAATTATAAAGACAAAACTAGAAAATGAGGGGGAACAGGTAGATTTTGTAAGGGCCAGGTACCACCCAGGGGTCTCTCTGCCTACTGCCCTCCTCCCCATAATGATCTCTTCCCACACTCAAATCCTATTCTCATCTTCTACAAAATGCCTTTCCTCCCATGGAAATAGGTTGTGCTACACATATACTAAGAGTATACCAAGGCCCTTGGCTCTGCCAAGTAGCAAAGCACTTTTCTGGCAGGGGCTACATTAAACACACACCTAAGTTTCCCTTCACCTGTAACCCTGAGGTCACTTTAGCTTTGCAAGCCTCGTGCTATCTGTGTCCCTTTGGGGCTCAACCTGGGCTGCCAGATGCTTCCATAGGTGATACAAGGGACCTAAGCAGGATGAGAGGAAGCCCTATGTATGCCCCATCCTCCTTCTTATCTACAGGAATGGAGAAAAGGGATGCCCAGAACTTGGATACGGCTGACTGCTTGGGAGAAAGACAGATCCAAAATACTCAGCTAAGTTAGACTCCAACATTTGGTGGGGTTAGAGTGGGTAGTCAGGGAGGAAGCCATCTTGGCCTCTCATATTCAACCCCCACCTAAACTATTTGGTTTATACAAAAATCAGTATGCTTGGTGTACAAGCGTGTTCTGAGTCAAACCCCAACTCCCCAAACCCCTTTCCATATAGACTTGTCAATTTATTTCTAAAGAAATTCCAGAACCATCCATGCCTCCCCTGATCCCATACCCTACCATCCCTTCTCACTAGCTGCTCTCCAAGCCCTTCTGAACCCTCCTGTTAAGATGCTCCCGGGCCATGTAAAGGATCTTAAGTAACCAGCTGGTCCTATACAATCCACGCCATAAGAATCTTGAATGTTCTTATTGTTCTGAGAAGCTGTCAAAGTCTGGTCTACAAGAGTGTGTGTGCACATGTTCTCATAGACAACCATAAATGGCCCTTTCTCAGGTTCTTCTCGGGGTCATTCCAGTCCACAGGTGCCCTGTAAATCAGGCCAGGCCAACAATGCACACCTTCGCTGTGTTCTCTGTGTCTTCCTCTTCTCCCATGAGCCCGCCCAGGCTTTGAAAGGAGTCTAAGTTTCTACCCTGGGGGTCTGCACAGGGCTCAACTTCCCTGGAGCGGCTGTGTACCCAGCTTCCTTTATTAGGGGTCGCTCCTTGGTCTCCTATCTCCTGCACTTGACTAAATTTACCCACTGTCAGGTCAGTAAAATAAGAGCTGAGGGCCTGATCAGCTTTCGGCCTCATTTGGGAGACAAGGGGTTGTTGAAACTGGATCTGCGCTCTTTGATTATCAGTCTCTATCACCTGTACACATTTACAGCCTATGGAGGATTTTCTGTGGATCTGTTTACATGGGGGAGTTGTGTGTGGATTGATGGGGTAAGGGGCTCTTAGGTCACTTCAAGTCTGCAGCAACTAGAGCTTTGTGAATACTTTTAACTGCAGTTGTTGGGAAGAAAGAAAGAAAGAAAGAGAGAGAGAGAGAGAGAGAGAGAGAGAGAGAGAGAGAGAGAGAAGAAAGAAGAAAGAAAGAAAGAAGAAAGAAGAAAGAAAGAAAGAAAGAAAGAAAGAAAGAAAGAAGAAAGAAAGAAAGAAGAAAATTACTCCTAGTTACATGCCCAGGTGAACTACAGTGGCTCTAATATAGAGCTATCCTGTGTGATCTTTGCATTCTGAAGGGAAGACAGGAAAAGACCTCAGCCATAGAAATCTGAATTCACATAACAGCATCACAGTGATGGAAACCACAACTAGGCCAGCAAGCCCATGAGAGGGTCTTCCCCAAGCCCATGAGAGGGTCATCCCCAAGCCCACGAGAGTGTCATCCCCAAGCCCATGAGAGGGTCATCCCCAAGCCCACGAGAGTGTCATCCCCAAGCCCACGAGAGGGTCATCCTCAAGCCCATGAGAGGGTCATCCCAAGCCCGTGAGAGGGTCATCCCCAAGCCATGAGAGGGTCATCCCAAGCCCTGAGAGGGTCATCCCCAAGCCCTGAGAGGGTCATCCTCAAGCCCGTGAGAGGGTCATCCCCAAGCCCATGAGAGGGTCATCCCCAAGCCCGTGAGAGTGGGCATCCCCAAGCCCACGAGAGGGTCATCCCCAAGCCCGTGAGAGGGTCATCCCCAAGCCCACAAGAGGGTCATCCCCAAGCCCTGAGAGGGTCATTCCAAGCCCACGAGAGGGTCATCCCCAAGCCCATGAGAGGGTCATCCCCAGAGCCGTGAGAGGGTCATTTCCAAGCCCACGAGAGGGTCATCCCCAAGCCCGTGAGAGGGTCATCCCCAAGCCCATGAGAGGGTCATCCCCAAGCCCGTGAGAGTGTCATCCCCAAGCCCACGAGAGGGTCATCCCCAAGCCCGTGAGAGGGTCATCCCCAAGCCCACAGAGGGTCATCCCCAAGCCCCTGAGAGGGTCATCCCCAAGCCCACGAGAGGGTCATCCCCAAGCCCATGAGAGGGTCATCCCCAAGCCTGTGAGAGGGTCATTTCCAAGCCCACGAGAGGGTCATCCCCAAGCCCGTGAGAGGGTCATCCCCAAGCCCATGAGAGGGTCATCCCAAGCCCGTGAGAGGGTAATTCCCAAGCCCACGAGAGGGTCATCCCCAAGCCCGTGAGAGGGTCATCCCCAAGCCCGTGAGAGGGTCATCCCCAAGCCCGTGAGAGGGTCATCCCCAAGCCCACGAGAGGGTCATCCCCAAGCCCGTGAGAGGGTCATCCCCAAGCCCACGAGAGGGTCATCCCCAAGCCCACGAGAGGGTCATCCCCAAGCCCGTGAGAGGGTCATCCCAAGCCCGTGAGAGGGTCATCCCCAAGCCCACGAGAGGGTCATCCCCAAGCCCACGAGAGGGTCATCCCCAAGCCCGTGAGAGGGTCATCCCCCATCCCTGCTATTTCAGACTAGTCAAGGAAGATAATATTGCAGGGCAGGGTGTTCCCTCAATAGAGAGGCCTGGTTTTCTTCTTGCCAAACAAGCAAGCTGAATGGTAATCTCTCTCTCTCTCTCTCTCTCTCTCTCTCTCTCTCTCTCTCTCTCTTTCTTTCTCCTTCTTGTAGAACAGTCCTTTTTACTTAACCCTTGGTTTGTGGATCTCTGTGGCAACCCTATTGGAAGAACAGTGGCATGTTGCTGCCTGGCACTCCAGGGGTGAAATGGTACCAGGAGGGCAGGTTAGACATATACATGGACCATCTGCTGTTGCCAAAGCAACTTAAAAACATCTGCTTGGACAGAGGATATGTTTGGTGTGTTCACCATACCCCTCAGGTCTCTCTCTTTTTAGACTCATTTCTTTATTTTTAATGTATAAGTGTGTTGCATATGTGTATATATACACTATATATATGCACCATTTGTGTATTGATCTCCATGGAGACCAGAATCGGGTATAGGATACCCTGGAACTGTAGTTATAGATGGTTGTAAGCTACGTCATGTGAGTACTGGAAACCAAACCAGGTCCCCTGCAGCAAGTGCTTTTAACCACTGAGCCATCTCTTCTACCCCACCAGCTGTCTCTTTCGATTGGATGGGATTCTCGAAGCATCATCCAGTTTCAGTACCTTGATACCTCTAAAGCCACCTTCAAGGGCCCAGCATCCCACTGGCACATCCTATCTAATGCAGGTTACCACAGTGTTTTTTATAAATAACAATGGGTGGCTGGCACACATCCTCTTCTCCTCGAAGGTCATCTCTGTTCAACCACTCCACACTGCCATTATTCATCAAAGCTGCCTTAGACATTATGTAAATGAAACGGGATGGCTCCTCCCAGTAAAACCTTAGTTATGAACACTGAACCCGGAGCTTTACATAATTTATATATAGAGCAAAATACTTACTTTTTACCCATTTGAAGAAATATGTGTTGCTTAGCTTATAGGAAACACAAAAGTAGGCAGGAGGTCCAATTGGGCCCAAGGACCTTGTTTTGTCATTGTCTAATCTAAGCACAACAAACAGGCTCTCCCAATACCACACTCCCAGCCCCCTGACTTGCCATGGGTTTTAAAGGACAATGTTTTGAATTTACCTGTTCCTTTGCACCTCTGGCTGCTCATGGGTGACAGCAGCAACACATGAGATGTCTTCTACATTTTGGTTCGACCTAAAGGCAGCAAGAGACCACCATCAAAGGGCTGGGCTCCTGAAAAGAGACCATGCCAGGAAAGAGGTTTCCGATTACGATTTCTGCAGTGAAAATCTGTGCAAAGAAACACAATCTTTCCCATAGGAAGCAGTAAGCACCACATGGAAGGGGCCACCCTGAGTCTGTGTGAGCATCCAGCCCAACTGCCTTTTTCCACTGAGAACTCAGCCAAAGGGTAGGGATGTTGGTACAGTGTTAGTCTAGCATGCAGGGGCCTTGGTTTATGTGGTTCAGTCCCCAGCATCACATATAAGTGTGTACAGAGGCACATACTTGTAATGCCAGCACTTAGAAGATAGGGGCAGGAAGATCAGAAATTCAAGGTCACTCTTGGCTACATAGGGGTTCTGGGCCAGCCTTGGGTATATGAGACCTTGTATTTAAAAAGAAAGAACAAGATACTATACCATTAACCAGGACCCAGAAGATTTCCCTGTAGAGAGGACAGCTTATGCCAGCCTCTCCAACCCCTGCCTGACACATGATGGTCTATCCACACAGTCAAGTCAGCCTCTGACTTGAAGAGTGCCAGGGTGCTTGGTTCTTCAGTGTAGAATCTCCCTTCATTGTGGTTTGCTCCTCACAACTCCACAGCTGGATCTAGAGTCTTGCCCTGGAGAAACCTTCCAGAACTACTGATCCCATCTGGTCTGGCTTTTGGAACGTGGTACAAAATCTACTCATCAGCTTGGTCTTTTCCATTCTAAAAATGGATAATGGTCCTTTAAAGACCCAATGGAGTGCCCATTGCTTGGCTGTGGCTTGCTTATAAAGGTGAGCAGAGCAGGTTGAATGTTGTACAGACATCATGATCATTAGAGATTTTGATCATTATCTTCAATAATTTAAAACACAGTAGATGCCAGGAGGTGGTGGCGCACGCCTTTAATCCTAGCACTTGGGAGGCAGAGACAGGTAGATTTCTGAGTTCGAGGCCAGCCTGGTCTCCAGAGTGAGTTCCAGGACAGCCAGGGCTACACAGAGAAACCCTGTCTCGGAGAAAATGGAAAAAAAAAAAAAAACCAAACAAACAAACAAAAAAAACACAGTAGATGTTTTTGTTTGTTTTAAAAGAAGAGCTCACCAGGTAGTTCACTGGGCAAAGTCCCCAAGCCTGACAACTGAGTGCAATCATTGTAATCCGTGTAAAAGAGGAAAGATAGACTTGTCTCTACAGAATTTTCCCTTGACCTCCATAAGTGTGTCATGGCATGTGCTTGCCCAGGCACACATGACATATAAAAAGTAACAAATTAAATACATTTTTTAAAAGAGGCATTGTAGGTAGCTGAAGTCGGCTCAAGATACCCTAACATCAAGTTCTCCTACAAAGGAGATTTATTTGCCCCAGAATGACAGAGGATAGGGATAAGGGACAAAGACAGGAGATACAGGAAGGGGGAGAAGGAGAAGAGAGCAAGGGGAAAGGGATATTTGTCCCAGCATGGAGTGTGGAGATGACAGTGACAAAGGACTGTCTCTGGATAGACAGGAGACAAAAATGGCCCATAGGAAAATGGCAGTCTATAAAGGTACAAGGAGAGACCCCATGTTAGGATGCGGTGTTTCATTTTCATTGGGCATCTTAACTAGGTGAGTCAAAGGGAGCTTTTGATTGCTGGACTTCAATACTTTGAAAGCTGAACCTTGGTAGTTAGTCTCATGGGGAGGAAGTGGCCAAATAACAGAATAGACCTTGGTGGCTAGCTTTAGGAATGTAATCTAATGGTTTTTAGCATGGCAGGGGGAATCAGGGAGAAGGGCAAGGCCTGACAGAACCATATGCTTGAGTGGGCTAGAGTCTCTTTGGATATGGGAGAGAGACACAGTCCTGATCATACTCACAGTCAAGTAGCAGAAAGGATGACGTGTGTGTGTGTGTGTGTGTGTGTGTGTGTTGCGTGCTTATTTTGTCTTTATATTTATCTCAATAAATGCAGAGAGAGGAAAGAGAGAAAGAGAGAGCACACTAATATTTGAGTGTCATGTAGCAGGAACAGTTTGGTTCATCTCTAATAAAGTCTATTGTAACTCAAATTTCATTTGACATGGGGAGGCACTTATTATCCCATTTAGGGATCAAGAAGACATTATCATTCTTTTTTTAGTTGGCTTGGTGTTTTTAACTTTCTATTACTTCTGTGTGTGTGCGCGCGCACGCGCGCGCGCGCATACATACATGTATCACATATCTGGAAGTCCTGCTTCCTGAATGCTGGGGTCATTGCATTACATCACCATCCTAAGCTCCTCTTTTATTCTTGGTTTATCTACTGATGTGTTCATGTATAGAGTTTGACCTACAACTGATACAGGCAAAATTCACTTAAGTGTTTTCATCAAAGGAATCACAAGAGGACCAAGAGTCCGAATAGACATAACCAGGAGGACACAAGGTTCTTTGTGGAGAAGCAAAGTCACTTGTCCACATACATATTTGAAACTAATGTTTATCTCTGAACTACTCTGCGGCCTGAGGCTCCACTTTGGAAATGTTTGGCACTGACTCTCTACATGTCCACTGTCTCGTACTGTGCCCCTCATGATTTCTGAGTCCAAACTGCAAAGTAATTTTGAGGCACCTATTCAAAACTTCCCCAAAGTCCCAGGGAAACAGGAGCTGAGGGGACCCTGCTCAGAATGACATGTAAGATTTGAAAGGTTTCTCCTGTCCTTGCCCAGAAGACTCTGCCAAATCCCTTCAAGGCTTCCTAGGATGAACTGTGAGAAGAGATAAGCTCTGCTTTCATCTCTTAAAAACATCAAAATAATAAATAAATAATATCAAAACACAGGCTGGAGGACTCCAATGTGCATACATAAGCAACGGCACATTTATCAGTCCCCACAGGCTGCTCAAGGTTGCCAGGCTATATTTGGAAGAAAACTGGGGATTCGAGGTAGAGATGAACCAGACCTTCTTACCATCATCAAGTGCTGGCTTCTTCCTTTATCTCTCAGCCAGGAGGGGAAGGATGGAATTATTTGACATCTCAGTATTGTGTGACTTTTCCTAGGACGATACAGCCACATGCCTCCTCATCCCAGAGACTACACTAGCAACAAACCAATGTAACATTCTCACCCAAGTCTGACTTGGTTAACCACAATCTACTGGGCTTACTTCTAGGAGCATGGGTAAAGGATTCCTTACAGGAGTTGGGGTAACTCCATCAGACAGCTACATCACCAAACTCACCTAGCATGGATATCTCCTCCTATACTCTCCCAAGACCACATGCAGATGGGGCAGAACTACATACAGTGGGAGACAAGTACAGGAGGGATGGGAGAGCTGGAAACTCAGGTGTGCTCTGGGGAAGAGGGTAAGCCACAACCACTCTGGTTAAGGTGGTAATGGTTGCTAAGTCAGAGGACAAGATCAGCAACACTCAGCCTTTCCACTCTATGAAAAACCACAAGACCTCCCAATTATTGAAACTAATTGTAAGTGTGGAAGGCACACCAAATCATCTGGAAGGCAGTAGCTTTTTCCGAAAAGCCCAGGAAGATAGTATATGCCTTTGACCCATGATCTGAGTAGTACCCACTTCCTCAGCAGTGAAGTCCAGAAAGAAGACACTTCACGCCTACAAGAATACAATAATGAAAACATAGACAATAGCGAGTGTTATCAAGGCTGTGGAAATATTAGCACATTGTTAGTGGGAACATAAAACAGGCCAACTGCTTAGGAATGAGATGATAATTCCTCAAAAGTTCAGACATGGAGTTATCCTGTGACCCAGCAATTCTTCTCCTAGGCCTATGTCCAAGAGAAATAAAAACATATGAACTACCCCCACCCCCACCATTACAAAAAAACCTCACCCACCTATAGATGGTTTTTAAAAAGCAGTGTTATCCATAAAGTTCATCAGCAGGTGAACAAATAATGCAATATATCCACACAACAGAAGATAATTTGGAAATAAAGATGGCATACTGAGACACGCTGCAATGTGAATGCACCTTATGCTAAGTGAATGAAATCAGACACAGAAGGCCACCTACTGTAGGATCCAATGTGTGTGAACTGTCCCATCAAAGAACAGATGAGAATTGCTAGGAGGAGAGTTTGGAAAGGCTGCTAATGGGCACTGGATTTCTTTTTGGAAACTTAGAATTAAATCTGAAGACATTCAGGTATTATGGTAATGATGGCCATATGACACTGCGAGTATACTTTACAAAAACCACTAGCATGCATAAAAAATCCCCAGGAAGAGAGGGACTGTCTGCCAGAGATAAGCCCTACAGGAATCTTTATGGTGAGACCTATGATGAATGTCCAGATAGAACCTGGGACTTGCCCAGCACAACCAAGGTGTACAAAGAATGCCAGTTGATTTACTCCAGCTTACTTGCCAGGCCTTTCTATGGCACCAGGCAGAACCACAGTCTTAGTTGTTTAGACTATTTCCTATTTGGGTAACTCTTAGAAACCTGCAATTCAGTTTCAAGTTTCTATCTGCACTAGCTAAACTCTCTGGAATGTTCTAGAAACCTTCTCTAACCAGAAAAAGCTGGCAGCACCACTTCAGAATGGTGTTGGGACCTTGATCCACAGCTGGACACATCTGTAATGACACTGTACCATGAACTTGTTTTCATTTCCTGAGTGTGAGGTTCAGGAACATTCTTTAACATCAGATGGTGAGAAGTTCCCCGGGGAAGAGGCTAAGCAGTGGCCAAGGGCCCCTCCCCCACAGTATGCCCAAGGAACCCACTGAGCTCTCCCAAAAGGCTGTCTTGGTAGCCCAACAGTCCATTTTCCTATCACCATCACATGCCACAATTATCATGGGACTTCAAGACACCCTTCTGAGTGTGCCCCTCCCACCTGGAAACAACAGGGCCCAGGACACACCCAAAATACCTGCCATCTTTTAGTTCTTCACAGATAAACTGATTTCCTGGTTCACTGACAGTCATCTACTTCCCAAAGCTTTCCTTCAGTATTGGGGAGTGGCCCTAAACGCCACAATTCTCAACAAGTCCTGTGTATATTTCTTTAGGACAGGTTTTTTTTTTTTTTTTTTTTTTTAAAGGAAAGAAGCTATTTCCTATCTTTTTCATGAATGTCCTGTTTTCTTTACCTCTGTGACAAATCTCTCAAAGTAATTCTAAAATTAAAATAGCCAATAACTGCTTTAGGATTCCTGCTGACCCAGCTCCCTAAAACAGACAAGTACAGCAGTTTCCACTGTAATCTCCAGAGCTGAAGCCACAGTGTCCTGGGAGATGTGCAAGGCTTAAATACACCTACATGCAGAGGGCATCCAATGATGGAAATAGTCAGCCAGCAGGATAAGAGAATAGCCAGCCAGCAGGAGAAGCAGCCTGCACCCAGGTGACTGTTTTCACACCCTTTCTTAATGCTCTGCTGGAGATGGAACCCAGTGCCCAAAGCTTGTAAAGCAAACACTGGATGGCTGAGCCACAGCCCAGCCCACATACTTTATTTTTTTAACTCACATTCTTTTGGTGGGGTCATTACCTTGCTCTACTAATAAGAAACAGAAGCACAGAGCAGAACCAAATGCCACCCTCCTGGTGCCTTTGCTTCACCCACGACCCAAGCCCAACAGGGACAGCGGGACAGCACTGTTTAGTGACCATCAGCCCCACACCACTGCAGCCCTATCTCTGCATCTCCCTGTCTCAGTGAAGAAGCTGTTCCTAAGTAAATATAATGGAAGCTTATAGGTCCTGGATCACCATGTGCAGACAGGAAAAACATTCAGTTTTAGCGACAAGTAATTCTCTCTCTGTATGTTACAAGGAGGGTAGCCTGGAGAGTGGCAGGTCCTAGCACCCAGCCAATCTGAGTCTTGTCATTGATACCTCCCCATCCTTAAGTCATCTTTAAGGTCTCCTCTGTGCTGCTCCTCTGCAAAGTCTGAAGGACCTAGGAAAAAATGATGTCTTCCTCTGTTGAGATGACGCAAGTAGCCTATCCAGGGTTGAATTAACTTCTGATTCTCCACTGATCAACCTGTCCCAGGCACTGCTGTTTCCAGGCAACTCCTCTGGCAAATCACCCCACTGTGTGGCCTTTCAGCTTTGCCTCTAATGCATCTACACCACCAAGTACTGTCCAAACCTCCAAGCGCAGGAAACCATTTGGTAAGACACGAGTATTAAAAAAATAAGCTGCGTGACATTTATTTTGTCTTGTTAACATTAATATCTGTAGAAACATCTTTTATTGTCAGTATAAAAATTAACAGGTTTTATTAAATACTTTCTCCAATTTCAAAACACATAAAATCAGTGTAATCTGCATTCATGTCGCATGACTGTAGCAAAGTGAGTGGGTGTATCCAAAGCAAAACACAATACTTGAACACGGAAATCAACAATAAACATTATCTTGTCGGATGTAGCTATCGGGCCAGATCTTTTAGTGAGGTGAGGTCTTGTCAGAAGTGGGTGGAAGCCAGAAGCAAACCCTTAAGCAGATGGAAGGAGGTCCCAAACTCCCAACAGAATGATGCTGGGCTTTTGATATTCTATGAGAGGATGGAGATTCCCCAAAGGGCTGTTGATGCTGAAGAACCTGAAGCTGTTATTAAAACTCACAGAGGAGAAGCAAGGCAAAAGTGATGGATGTGTAACTCAGGCAGAAGACCAGCTGCCAGACGAGACCCACCCTGCTATCCTTCTGATGGAAGTCTGTTCTCCAGAGAAGTAGATTAAGGCATCTTGGGATGAGGACGCTGGTACCATTTGTCTTGGGAAGTCTGGTTGTTATGCTGGGGTGACAGAGTTTAACAAGTTTCTTGAAACATGGGCATTGAGGTGTCTAGACATAATCATCGGACAGCAGAGTTGAAACACAAATAAATCAAAACATCATTTCCCCCCCAAATTAGTCATATATTGTAAATATTTCTCTTCTCGAAGGATCCAATAACCAGTTAAGTCCAAGCAATAGATTAACTAGTCCTCTGTGCTGCCTGCATAGAAATGCCACTTAAATTACAACAAAAAACACTATAGATGATTAATTGTTTCGTATATTACCAATTCGTTAATAAATTAATGTGACACCATTTTCCCTGAAAGCAAAAGTATTTTCCCACCTCTGTTCGGTGAAAATTAAGAAATTCTAAGAACAGCATTTAGCAAATATCTATTTAAAAAAGAGAGACCAATTTTCTAGGTGCATCAGGACATCCATTTAAAATCAATACAAAAAATAATTCCTTGTAAATATATAATATATATTTATACATAATTTGAATATATTTACATACATCCAGCACCTATATACTGCGTTTGTGCTCTGTAAGTGTGTGCTGACATATATCTTCTCCAATTATTACAAAATTAACAAGGAAGGCAGACCACCTGTCTGCCTTGAGTCCAACTGGGCCACAGCCAGCATATGTGGTGTGTCAGAGAGGGTGGCATGGTGGCTCGAGGCTGTCAACTTATCAGGAAACAGTCTTCCTTTCCTGAGAAGGTAACATGTTTCCAACTGTATAAATCTTTACACACGTGACAAATATGCTTCCCACTATTTACTCCTCTGATCCATATATACAAGTGGAGGTGTGTCCCACACTTTGGAGGCACAGCCTCTCTGCTCAGTGTAAGGAAGTTCCTGGTGCTGTCCTGTTTGGGGACAGGAAGACACATTCGCTCATGTTTTAACACTGCCGTTTATGTGTGGATACTGAGGCAGGCAGGGTTCATAAGGCATGGGGTCTGGAGAAAACACAGAATCGTCCCCTGAAGAACAAGAGCTCCTTGTGTCGGGGTAACTAGGAGAATACTGTTCGAGAGGCTGGGTGAGATCCAAGTATTCCTGCAAGAAGGGAAGAGAGACGTTTTATTTCACCTTGGGTCAGGATAACAAGGTGAATACGGTTCGAGAGGCTGACTGAGGTCCAAGTATTCCTGCAAGAAGGGAAGAGAAGAATCTCATTTTAAACAGAAGCTCCTGAGACATCTCTATCAGATTTGGGAAGGGACGGGGAACCCCAGGAAGGTTTCCAGAGGCCCAGCTTACCCCACTACACAAAGACCTCCCTGATACCCCAACTCTATTTATTCCAGGCTGCCCTGAACTTTTCTCTTACAACATGGCATCCATAAACCACCAGCAAGCAGTAGATGATAAAACCACAGTGAACTGCTGGTAGCAGGCAGTCAGCTTGTTTCACTCTGCCTACAGGACCTAGGCGACCTACTATATATAGTCCTCTTCACTAGGGCTCACACTTGGAGTTTAAGGCCCAGGGAAGTAAAAAACCAACAGGACCCCTTTTATGAAGCCAGGACATGGGTATGTATTTTCTGAATCACATTCTACAGTTGTCATTTCTAGGATCATTTAGGGAGAAGGCTTCTTCATTTGTTGCACCGTTTAACAGATGTAATTCATTACCCTCAGGAGCTCCAGAGTAAGCAACATGAGCAGTTAGGGAAAGCCTTGGATATCCTCATGGATGGTAAGCCCGTAATGGGCTGTCAAAGGGAGTCTAGGGAAAGGGAAGTTTCAGTATTGAAACCGTGAAGTTCATAAAAGTTCCTCTGCTCCCCAAAGCATCCCTGGCTGCTGCTGAGGTCCCTTTGGGTCCCTCTCTTCCTCCAGCTCAGGGCAGGGTTCGAGCCCATGTGTTTCTGTTTGGCCTATGAACTAAGGTGACTTCTCAACATTTGTACATGGGTAATAGAAAAATCAAATTGAGTCATATCTTATGGCAGCCAATGACATGAAATGATATAAATTTACATGAAATTATATAAATTTCCCAATTTCAGAGTCCATAAAGTTTAGAGGAACACAGACACTCATTTATTTACATAGACTTGTGGCTGCTTTCATGCTAGAACGGCAGTTTCGACAGAGACCAGATGGCCTTGAGGCTAAAATGTTTACTCTCTGGGCCTGACAGAAAGTACTTACTAACTGACCCTGGACAAAACTGGAAAAGATTTCTCTCTCTGTCTCTCTGTGTGTTTGTGTTTCTGTATGTCTCTGTGTCTATATCTCCTGTATCTCTCCCTGTTTCTCTCTCTTTCTGTGTATATCTGTCTCCTCCCTCCCTCCTTCCCTCCTTCCTTTCTCCCTCCCTCCCTCTTTCCCTCCTTCCTTCCTTCCTTTCCTCCCTCCCTCCCTCCCTCCTTCCTTCCTTCCTTCTTTCCTTCCTTCATTCCTGTAAGGGTCTCAAGTAATCCAGACTGGCTACCAATGCTATGTGGCTAAGGATAACCTTGAACTTCTAATCCTCCTGCATCTATCTCTCCAAGTGCTGGGATTACAGGTGTGCGTAACCACGCTCAGTTTATGTAGTGCTGGGGAACCCAGGGCTGTGTGCACACTAAGCAAGCACTCTTATCAACTGAGAGACATCCCCAGCCCCGATAAGATTTGTAACCAGAGGCCTTTCTTGTCTCACTGTCTAAGGCACTGGCACAATAGGGTGGCTTTGCTTATGTACCCAATAGCCAGCAACTCCCTACGACATACATTTTTTCTGAGAGGGGGACAAAAAGCGCAGACTACAGCACAAACAGCCTCGGCGTTATCAGCAGAGAGCCCATGGAATGTTGGCGACCATACGGTTTAAAAGACAAAAACCACTATAATTCATCACCAGGGTTGGCAAGAGAAAAAGTCGCCATCCAAGAAGGGGGATGTATCGGCTCCAACAACATCAGCACTAACCGCACAACCAGAAACAAACACACCCACCACATCAAAAGAGGACTTTTTTTTTTTTTTTGCTTACAATGATAAAAATGAAATTTTGTCCTAAATGGAACCATTTTTCTTAAGCATGTGGTAATGATTTTAAGAAGGAAAGAAACTTCGATTTTTATATCAGTTAGACAATATGGCATTCTGCGTTCTTATTTTAGAATAGGCATATAAAGTTCAGTAGGAATGGGTCCCCCTTTAAGCATAAACATATCAATATGTAACTTTGAGTACGGACCTGGGATCATTAAATGAAAAGCCTAATGCCCTTCCCAGTTTCTAAATGAAGCTGTAATGTTCAGATCTGGTTGGGGAGGGGAGGGGAGTGGAGTATCACTGGATTCCAAGCCTAGGGTTAAAGAAACTTAGGCTAGAAACAACAGTTTTGGCAGGAGAAGAAAGTTGGCTTTTTTTTCCCTCCCCCCTTGAACTATTCCTTTCCTTTCAACTTCTGAAGGTCAGCTGTGTTCATTTAAATGCAAGCTCTCCCTTTATCCAGCACAAGCCACAGGCAAGAGCACAAGATAAAGTTGCCACATTAAGGCTTTAATATCTCTACGTTGGGCTGTTTTTCTTTGTCTTTTTAATCACTCTATTTGTTTTTTAAATCAGAAATTAACTGTATTCTTCTCCTTTTAAGTATTTGGAAGATTCAAAAAATTATTTTATTGCTTTGAGAACAACTGCATCCATCTTTTCTCTGGGAGGGAGTAGGGTTTGGTTCAGAGAATATCTCAAAATTCATGTGCAGTTTCTATCATGGGTTTCTGTGGACTGTGTGGGCCTATCTGCTCATAGGATGTTCCTTTTAAAGCCATAAATATCCTTCTATTTATGTTGAAGCCAGAGACAGGGCTGTATTTAGGCAAAGAGTAACAGAAAATGATATCTTTGGTTGGCATAAATTATAGAGAAAATAAAATATTTTCTGTGTGTATTTACATGGATTCAGGTGTACATGCATGTGGAAGCCTTGTTTTATGAGACAGGAGCTGTCTTGGGACTTGAAGCTTGCCGACTAGGTTAGGTTAGCTGACTATTGAGTCCTAGGGATCCACCAGTCTCTGCCTCCCCAATGCTGGGATTACAAGAGAACCCCACCACACCAAGCTTTTCCGTATGAGTGCTGGGTATCAAACCCATGCTTGCCTGACTAGCACGCTGATGACAACTAGCTACCCACCCCTCAAACCCACCCCTAAGGTAAATATTTAACTACAGGCACCAACTGTCACTTAAAAATCCTGTCACTCCCCAGTTTAAAAAAAAAAAAATCCTGTCACTCGTTAACAGAATTATATAATGTAAGTCATACATGATATGTATGACACACATGTCACACAGAAAAATCCAAGCCGTGTGCCTTCCCAGACAGGATCACATAAGGCAAGTGACACATGGAAAGAACAGAATGTCACTGCCTTCCATCAAGTTAGCCCTTAGCAGAAGTAGCATTCACACAAACCACCAGGACATAGGATCCGGGGTGCATGTTACATGCCAGCACCTTCCCACGTGCACCAAAATGCTACCACTAAACATTCCCACCTCTTCCGCTGTCTACATAGATACCCTGGGTCTCAGCCTCCAGCCTTTTGAGTCAGAATTCTCAAAGTTTAGTTCTGAGAGGAAAAAATAAAAAAACCCTGACTGAAAAGGAGTACACAGTTTAACTCTGCCTGACCCTAAATATGGTGGGGGCTACCAACTCCAACTTGGAGCTTGTATTAAAAAAAATGGGCATCTCCTGAGCCAAGCAGGGTCTCCACGCTTCTGGAGGGGTGCTTTTACCTCATTGGTTGTGAGAGTCAGAATTCGATCCAAGTCTTCGACCAACTGCTTGAATGTGGGTCTCTGCGAGGGTACGGCATGCCAACAGTCCCTCATCATCATGTACCTGGGAAAAGGATTTCTCTGGTGAACTGATGTCATTAAGCACGTGATGTACAGACGTGGTGGCTTTTTAACAAGTGGCATGGAGACATGCCCTAGATAATAAAATATAACTGCACAAACACTACCATTACAGAAACTTCTCCGCACCCAGAACGCTGTAGGAGGGCAGCTCTGCACCCAGACAGGTATACATATGTGCTTTACTGCTATCTTTGTGACAGTGTCCTACCACTAGACTGGATACTTTTCAGCATCTTCTAGAGAGTGGAAGGAGACTGGTTTACAGTCTGCCTCCCTTCTCCCTCCCCAAACAGGTTTTGTTTTAAAAAGTCTGTTGACAAAAGTTCCTCAGTTTAAAAAAATATATTCAGAAACCACAACTTGAAGGTTTATGCAAACTAATCTGCCACCACAGAGCTTTGCACTAACTTCCTGATTAACTCTTGGGGTAGTCCAAGCTTCCCGCCTTATCTTGATTATGAGTTTCGACAGACCTCATATAACTTCTATGTTAGAAAAAGTGACAAGAACACAAGGCACACAATAAATGCCTTTATATAATACACTATAAAAAGTGGCCATTCATTAGCCCTCCACTGTACACCAGAAAGTGCTCATGGGATTACTGCTCTAAAATCCCCATGAAGAAGCACACAATAGAAGGCAGTCTCTGGGACAATTACTTTCTTAGTTTGCCCTAGAGGAGGGGCAGCACCTCACTGCACAAGGCACGCGTCATTAACACAGCACAATTTCTCTTACACTGTGAGGAAGGTATTCCTAGAAACCAGCTCACATTTTCATACTCAGAAATGGTACCCCAACAATGGCACCAGGATAAACTTTGATTTTCCTGTTTTAAAATATGGTAAGCAAACACAGCAACCATTCAATCTGAGGAAAGGTGGTTGAGGGAATGGCAACTCACTTTTCCTCTCTATTTTTTGTTCTTGCACACTTGCATATGTTTGTGTGTGTGTGTGTGTGTGTGTGTGTGTGTGTGTGTGTGTGTGTATGTGACACAAGCTGGCATGGGTGCACATTTAGGGGCTGGAGGTCAAAGATGGATACTGTTCCTCAGAAACCATCTACCTTATCCTTTGAAATAGAGTCCCTCACTGATGAAGCTTGACGTTTTAGGCTAGGCTGGTTGGCTAGCAAGCCCAAGGATGCCCGTCCCCACCTCTGCAGTCTGTGGGATTACAAGTGCACACACCACTGCACCCAGCTTCTTGTGTTAGGCGTAACTCAGGTCCTCATGCTTCTGTGGTAATCAGCTTACCAAATGAGCTACCTCCCCATCTCCATTGCTTTTTTAAAAATTAACTTATTTTCATTTTATCGAGAAAAGGATCTCATTCTGTGGCCCAGGCTGGCCTCAACCTTGCATTCCTGCTCCAGCCTTTATAGGTATGAGCCATCATGCCTAGCTGTCATGATGATTATCAATGGTTAAAGGCACTTTGGAAGGAGCCTATTTCCAACTTGGCATCGCCAGTGCTGTGAACAACCGTGTACATTTTACAGGGGCAACCCCGCAGCATCCTAGCTCGGTACCTGACCTGTGGAGTGTTCCTGTCACCATGTGGCTCTCCTTTCCCATGGGCAGCCACATGTAAGGCCTACTCCACACACTTTGCCAGAATGCTGCTCATTCTTTTGGATAAGCCACAGTTGTGTGTGTAAGTATCTATCTCAGTACTGGGATTGAACCCAGACAGCTCCAGCCATTCTTCCTCTGCTTAGAGCATGTTTAGAACATGGGAGCCCGAGTAACCCAAGACATGTCTGGAGAGAAGACAGATGTGGTGAGCCCACTACATTGTCAGCAGGGGTGGCTACAGCCCTTACAGCTCATTGGTGCAGTTGGTGGGCTTGTCCATTCTGTGTCCCTCTTTGAGCAGCTTAAAAAGTTCCTCCACGGGAATCCCTGGGTAGGGTGAGCCCCCTAAAGTGAAGATCTCCCACATTAACACCCCGAAGGACCAGCTGCAAAGAAAAGAGAAAACATAGCCTTAGTAATGCATCCAGATTGCAGAAACCTAAACATGTCAGTTAAAAAAATAAACACCCACTCACTTCTTACATCCATAGATAAATGAGCCCTCCCGCAATCCATCCTACATGCCCTTTCCTGACCCCCAAGGAGCCTCCCTAAATGAGGACGACATGCGGATGGTCTGATGGAATTTTCCATGGATAGACAAAGAGCCAGAGGCACACCACCAGCTCTTAAAGTTCTTTGTCTTTTATGTGGTGATAGTCATGGGGGGGGTGCTGGGGAGGAGGAGGGGGCACTGGGGGGAGTGTCTCGACTCCTTGACTTCAGGCTTCGTCTCTCAAAATCACCCATCTTGCTTTGTGGCTGACACAAGAACATGGAAGAATCACATACTCCTAAATCGGAAGGGCTTCAGTCTTTTCTTTATTCTAATTTTTATAAAGATAGGTTCACACTACATATTCCTGGCTAGCCTTGAACTTACTACATGTGGTCTAGGTTAGTCTTGAACTTATGATCCTCCTGAGTGCTAGGGTGTATATATGTACTTCCAGGCCCAGCTAAGAGTGTTTCTTTAAGGGAGTGAAGAGCATACCACCCACTGGACAAATGAGACAGAGCGGTGAGTGAGCATCTGCCTTCTGCGATAGCCAAAGGTGCTTCCACTCTGGCAGCAGGAGACTGGTGTCTCCACCTTCCAAAGGTAGGCAGACCAGTAACCAAACACTGGGCACCAGTCTACCATAACTCATGCCGTCTGAGATCCCCGATTCTCATGCCTTCTATGAACATGTGGGATCTGTGATATTTCTGCAGCTCAACCCAAGTATAAGTCAAGGACAGAAGTTACTTACACATCGCTCTGATGAGTGTAAACTCTATCAAAAAGGGCTTCAGGAGCCATCCACTTGACTGGAAGTCGCCCCTGTAAGAAAATGGAAAAGCCTGAAGGTTTTATAAGAGCACTGCTGTAGGCCCAACAGAACCATGCCCTAGGTAATTGTACTGACTCATTTTTGTGGCCCACATAGGCCCACTACTTACAATTAGCCCAGGGTAGGCCCAAACTCTTGACAGTCCTCCTGCCTCAGCTTTTGAGCTCCCATACCTGGCTGCCTAATCTTGTCAAAAATTAAAATAAAGAACTCAAGAACCACATTGATTGGCTAAGTCCTATAGGGCCTTCCTGCATTGTGTGGAAAGAGACGCTGAATCCTGGGAGACAAGTCTGTGCATTTGCTGGAATACAGAGGAAATGACTGTGTTGACATGCACAGTGGTGCCCCTGTTTGCTTGTCTATTAAAAACAAAAACAAACAAAAACAAAAAGCTAAGGTCCCAGATCAAGTCCAGGACTTCCTGGCTGGTTCCAAGAACCAGGTCTGGAAAGTAGACTTCAGTTCTTGTCTCTTTCTCATTTCTTTACTTCCAGCCTGTCTTGAATTTGGGCTCTAAACCTGAGCACCCACCTAGCACCCAGTAGTAGGCATTCCTGGCTCCCTTGCACACCACTCCTGGGTATCCACCTTACACTCTGAGTAAAAACATGCCTTTTTAATGGGTTTCATCAATTTACCACTTGGGCAGGAATCAACTCCAACTAGCTCTGTACATAATGGATAAGCTGCATAGATTTGGTTCTTTGAATAAAGTATTAAAGTGACATTTCATACATGTTCATTATCATTTACCTACCCAGTGCATAAATATACCTCAGTCAGTCCCTAGGCAAAAATGAACCCAGCAAACGGCCAAGTTCTAGTGATTGTTATAAGAGTTGAGCCATCTCGCCATTACCCTGATTATGAAGGCTCTTAAGAGAGACACACAAAGCTCTGGAGGCTTTTGATTGTTATTCTATATAGAATAACACTCCATATAGCCTAAATGTGCTGATCAAGTTAAGGCAAAGCAACAGAATGAAATTACAGAGGGGAGAATCGCCTCAGTTCTCCCACCAATAAATCTGTATCATTCTGTAACCTCAGCCACCCCACTCCCCAGTGTTACATCTACATCACACACTCACATTTGTGGTCTTTTTATAATAGTCTATGTTGTTGATATCCCTGGCCAGGCCAAAGTCTGCTATCTTCATCACGTTGTTTTCTGTTACCAACACGTTTCTGGCTGCCAAATCTCGATGGATACACTGCAATCGAGGAAGAAGAGAAAGAAAGAGAGATAACCCCAACGTGTTTTGAGAACCAAAAGAAAAATACTCTTAGAAAAATGCAAGACAGAAAATAAACCCCAAGTCAAAAACTGGGTACAGGCTACTGCAAGAGCCAAACTGGGCTGTAAACTCAACCAGCTGACTAGCATTGACAAGAGGCTCACACATGACTACGTGGTAATTATTCATTGTAATTTAAATACACAAACAAAGGCCCTGGTCATCCCTGAAAGTAACAGTTGATTATATAACTACATTCTCTTTCATCTTCAAGTGTCTTACAACACTGCTGTGTCTCCTGCAGCTTCACACAAACTTGACATTAGATACCATTCGAAAATCTTCAAGCTCAACACTTGCTCTCGCTACCCAGGAAAGCCTGACTTTCAGATGACCAAGTTAAACTCCAACAATCTTCATTTCTCAGTCACTTCTTTAACAATGTGACCTCATGTCCTACAAACAGTCTCAGCAAGGTCTAATCCTATCACTTCTGCTTTTCTTTTCCCTAAGTGGAGTCTAGCCTGGCCTCTAGGCTGTACAAGGATCCTCCTCACTGTTAGACCCAACTGATCTCTTCTGATGCCTCCACATTTGCCCTCTCTGCAGCTTTGAACACTGCAGAGGTCTGTTTCTGGTAATGGTCCCTTCGTAGCAGCCTCCCCCAATCTTCCTCTTTTCACTGTCTTGCAGACTTGGGCTGATTCTCCTCTTCCCAAAGCAAAAGAACCTGTGACATGCTGTTCGAATGTTTCTTCTATCCTATAGCATCAATTCTTAGATGCAGAAAGCAGCTGCAAACCGCTACCTCCATCCTGGCCTCTGCTGAGTCTCTTATTGTGAAGTAACTCTAGGACATTTCCACAGACAGTGATGTCCACAGACATCTCAAAGCCAATGCTCTGCTCCTCTAATTCCTATCTGTTTGATCCTTAATCAGAAAGGGTCATACTCTATACTACAGTCAACCATTCCAAGTCCTAGATGACTCCACTGTCTGTCCTCTGCTGCTAGTCACTTAGGCCAGGCTGTAGTTACTGTCCTTCCCCTACCTCTGTGGACTGCTACCATGACTGCCCAGAGGCTTTCTTGATTCCCCTTTTCCACCTTATACGATATGCTTCAGACACAGCCCAGCATGACCTCTCCTGGCTCCCTGTCCAGCCAGTGTTCGTCTGTCCACATTCTTAGCGGGAGTTCATTATGACACCCAGCCTGTGCAGGGGTGAAACTGTGTCTGCACATACATCAGGACCTGGTACTGCTATGTTTGCTATGATACATCTGATGGGAGGATGCTCTGTGCCAACAGGAATCACAGTCTCAGGAAGGTCTGGTCATTATGGTTTCCAAAGGCCATGCTTTCCTTCCCTATTATTGTGTCTTGGGTGTACCGTAGCAGTCTGTGATTTCATTAAGGTTCCTGGTAAATAGAATCCCTCATCATTCACCTCCATTTTTAGAAGCTCATCACCCTCAAATACCTTTATATAGGTTACAAACCAAGGTTAACTGTCTCATGAAGCAGAGAGACTTCCTCTACTGGATGAATGAACTGGGAATGCCTTCTTGTAAGCTCTCCATGAAATGACCAAGTAAAAATGGAACAAGCCTAACTGTGTTAGAAACATGAATAAGGAATTATTTTAACTCTGCCCTCATCCACACCCAAGCATCCCCTGTGTTCCCTTGCATATGTGGGTGGGCCAAAACTCAGAGACAAGGAAGCAGGCAAGCCACCCAAGTCTTCATGTCCCTGGCCAGACTAGGAGCCGGAAATCTGAGCGCTCCCGGAGCTGCCTGCAGCTCTGCCTGGGCTGGAGTGCAGCACCGGTTTGGAGGCCTCTTCAAATTCAACTTCCAAGGCCCTGGCCAAGTTCTCCTGGTGGTGTGTTCCCGCTGACATGTGTTCTCTATGTTTGGCAGTCTGAGTGGTCAGAAGAATCTAGCTTCCCCTGCAGGGGGCTCCGACCACACATAAAGGCTCAGCTGGGACAGAGAGGCTGCCATAAGCTACTGCTACCATCTTGCTCACTCTCTATCCCAGGATGCTGGAAAGTACCAAGAGCTAAACAGAACCACACTGTGTCTGGCCAGTGTAGGCTCTCGAAAGGTAGCTGTCAATCAATGATCACCATGTTATTTGTAAAGACACTTCTGCTCGCCACTGTTTCTACAACCCCCAAATGTACTCATTCTCTCTTTGCAAAGTTCATGTAACAGGCCTTGCTCCGCTGTACCTACTAGCTTCAATTCAAAATGTCTCAAGTCTGTAACACTGGGGTGGGTCAGAACCACAACCAGAGTTGTGGACCAGCATGCCCCTTCCCTGACTCTGAGCAGGGACACATAGCTGATCTCAACTAGAAACCCTTTTAGTGGCACCCAAGAGTGACACCCTGGCCTCTCTGCCTCCTTCATCTCAGTTTCTCCCCAATTCACATTATATGGAAGTTACACCCTCTTCTTTGGCCTCATAATGATGTGAAGTGCTTCAGGGCTGAACTTCATCCTCTGGCTTGCTGGTTGACACCTTCTCTTAACTGGCTCTCAGAGATGTTTAATGT
Source organism: Mastomys natalensis (assembly GCA_021653895.1). Taxonomy (NCBI): domain Eukaryota; kingdom Metazoa; phylum Chordata; class Mammalia; order Rodentia; family Muridae; genus Mastomys; species Mastomys natalensis. The sequence continues at coordinate 278,044 of JAJTUV010001279.1, forward strand.
GAGCTCTGCATTTTCTACAGAAATGACTCCTTGCCCTGCTTCCTGGCTCCCAGGTCATCTTCCCGTTGGGAAACTACACCATCATTCAGTTTCTCAAGTCAGACAGACATCAGGAGCTGTCCTTGTCTTTGATCATCCTGCTTCCCCTAATCAAACTACTACCATGACAGCAGAGCGAGCCCAAATTCCAACTACCAACTTCTTTGAGTACCTTTGGACCTGATAAAGTTTGGTCCAAAGAGGATCTTCAGTGATCACAATGTACCATACTAGAGCAAACTATAAAGCATACATGACCCTAACACTCACCCTTGATAGCTCTACATAGCTCCAAGGGCCAAGCCCAGGGTCCTGGACTTGCACTGTAAGAACCTGAATGAGTAGTTTTATCATAATGTTTCTGATTGTTTATACACTTATTCTTTAAATTCCACAATTACTGACATTTTTTTTCCCTACTGTTACTCATGATTCCTGTTTTGAGAAATCAAGAATGACACCTCACTGGACAGCCTGGCCCAGAAAACAAGTATCTGGGGAATCTGGAGGACTGAGGAAAATGAAAAGCCAGTTCTACCACTTCTCCATCAACAGCAAACCCCGCCGCATACAAACATTGCCCCATTTCCTACCAAGGACACACAACAGCAACCAGGTGGAGGGTAACTAACAGGCTGCCTACAGCTGACTGCCCGGCCCAGGGTTCCACGTGAAATAGTTCAAACATGTCAAGAGGAAATCGTGCCATGGCTCTCCACATCTGCCAGATTTGTTTATGATGCTTGTTCATTCCCTATGTCCAGCGCACAGACACCAAAACCAAATAACGTACACGTACACACACGCACACGCACACACACACACATCTAAACACATATGCATGCATGCACATACACATATATACATAAAATGCACACGTGTACATATATACACATGGGTGCAGGCACACGGGCACATGCACATAGACCACACACACAACCTGCTTGTTTTTATTGACAATCACTTTAGAAGTGAGCTGCAAGCATCACAGTTTCTTCACATCTTAGTTCTTCAACATTTCCTAACCTAAAACTACAAAACATATGGCTGGAAAACTCTAACTCTATGCACAAAATCATTAAGAATACTATGTAAGGGTACTTTCTGGCTATGTGGATATAGTTCATAGAAAACAGTTGATTTTAACAGATTTGGCTTTCATTTAGATCATGTCTTCTTATGTACAGGCAAACATTACAAAGTCCTACCTTGAAACTCTAACTCTGGTGCTTTTAAGAATTTGGGGTAAGAGATTTCCCAACCATGCATCCCCACCTAACACAATGACACAGTCATCCCTGTCCAAGTTCCCATCTTAACACAATGTCATGATCACTCCTGCCCAAATCCAACATGAACACGGCATTGGCACATAAGATACAGTCTGTTGTCAATTATTAGCTGTTTATAGTAAAATCTAACCATCACCTCCCAATCCAAAGAGCTACCTAGGACTGTCACTCTTCTGCATCTGGTTGTTTTGTCTCTTTAGCCTCCTTCAATCTGTCTGTGCTTCTCCGTGTGTGTGTGTGTGTGTGTGTGTGTGTGTGTTGTGCGCGCGCGTATGCGTGTGTGTTCTGTCTCTCTGTGTGTATCTTTCATGTCACACAAGCTGGCTGCAGACTTGATACTTAGCTGAAGATGGCCTTGAATTTCCATTCTCCTCCCTCTACCTCCTGAGTGTTGGAGATCCAGGTCTGTACCACTGTGCTGGGGGATGAAGCCCAGAGCTGCATACGTGCTGGGCAACGGCATTCTAGTGACAGCCCCAACTCTCCCTAGTATTCTTCAGCTGACACGATACAAATATTCTGAGGTGATATCTTGTCAAATGTCCCACATTTGCCTGTTTCTTTTCTCTCCCACTCCCACCCCCTGCCTTTTTTTTTTTTTTTTTTTTTTTTTTTTTTTTTTTTTGGTTTTCCAAGGCAAGGTTTCTCTGTGTAGCTCTGGCTATCCTGAAACTCACTCTGTAGAGCAGGTTGGCCTCAAACTATCTCTGCCTCTCAAGTGCTGGGATTAAAGGAGTGGACCACCACTGGCCAGCAAATGTCTGTCTGTTTCTCATTGCTAACGATTTTTCTCAGGGGCACACTGTTCCCCAACATGTGTGCGCGCCGCGCGCGCGCACACACAACACACACACACACACACACACACACACACACACACTGTACATGCATAAAATCAGAACTCAAAACTCTTAAACCTCTATATCAGGAGGTTTTATAGTGGCTTGAAAAAAAAAGAAAGAAAAGATAAAAGAAGGAAAACAGAAGCTATAAGCTGTAAACTCTCAAGAAAATAGAAAAAGAAAAATAAATAAAACAAAGCACATAATACTCTAAGCCATGTTCCCGGGTGATGGAGAGCAGGGCTAAGAAGCAATACGTGCCACCTGCACCATCTGACCAGGTCACCTTTCACTCTTGACACTAACGAAGCCCCTGGGGGAATCCAGATTAATGACCCTTCAAGTAGCTCTAAGTAATAGAGGAGCACCCCTCCAGGGGATCCTTTGTCTTTGGCAACGTGAGGAGTTAGAGTCAATGGAACTGCAGCAAGCTCCACTCCAGGTAGGAGCCGAGCATCTATCGGAAGAGCATCCTGCCTCTAAGTGTGGGAGTGAGGAAGGGTATCTTAGGTCCTCTGAAATACCATGAAAATTCTGGGCACCTGCCTTGAAGCTTCCAGAATAGCTGGAATGCTTAGAGTTCCATTGTAAGTGGCTTGCTTGGAATGCCAACCATTTACCTCAGGGGACCTGGCCAACTTCTGACCACAGAGTCACGGAAGGAGACAAAATAAACAGATATCCCAGACTCTTGATGTCAAAAATACTCCTGTGCTCAATCTCCATTCTCAGATCATTTAATTCCACATCAAGCTCACCAGTCTAAATTTAACACCCAAGTCTGTGCCCCAAGCTCACTAGAATGAAACCAGGTCATCCCAGGAGCATCCCACCTGCCCTGCCTCAAAGCAGGGTCCGCTCTCCTGCAGTTGTTATGAGTGTGTGAGACTGCTCTGGCATTTTGAGAGTCCATTAAACTGGAATACGAATAACACCACAAATATTTTCCAGGTTGTACAAGACATGCGAGGATTAGATCAAGCGAATGAGCACGTCTGAACCACCCAGCTTCCTCAAAGACACTTAACTGGCATTTGCATCCAACCAAGTAGAATGGGAAGGACTCACTTTTTGAGAAGCTAAGTACTCCATGCCTCTAGCCAGCTGGTAGGTGCAGGACACCAAGTCCTTGAAGGTCATCTGCTCCTCAGGAACTCGGTTAATGTCATAGGAGTACTCCATGCCAGGTGGCCTCCGGGCTCGGAGGTATTCCCGGAGGTTGCCCTTCGATGCGTATTCAACTATGACGTAGAGAGGTCCTGTGGCAGAGGGGAGAAGCTCCTTAAAACAGGGAAGGCAGGAATTGTTCTGGGGTGAGTCAGCAAAGGTTTTAGTCAGTACATCCTAGTGTAGGTTTGTGCTGAGGATTAAACCCAGAACCTGGAACACAACATGTAGCAAGTGCTAGAAAAATATGTCATTGCTCAGAGATAGCCCCAACCTTTTTTGGCTTAAGTTTCATCACTCAGAAAAGCATGGATAAAAAGAGAACACCTTCATTTCTAATTTTTCCAAAATGATGATCAATCTAATAACTTCCAAAGGTTTAAAGAAATAAAAGAAATAGCTGTAACAACTTTCCTACAGATGCCCTTCTATCCTCTAGAGCAGTGGTTTTCAACCTTCCTAATGCTGTGGCCCTTTAATGCAGTTCTTCATGTTGTGGTGACCCCCAGCCATAAAATTATTTTGTTATTACTTCATAACTGCAATTTTGCTACTGCTATGAATCCTAATGTAAATATCCGTGTTTTCTGATGCTCTTGGGGGACCCCCTTTAGTGGTGGAATGACTCAGACTGAGAAACATTGCTGTCTTCCTAGAAAAGCAGTGTCCATCAGAGGCATGGACATTCCAGGGCCCTTCAGCTACTGTGTGTGCTGTGTGTGTGTGTGTGTGTGTGTGTGTGTGTGTGTGTGTGTGTGCTGTGTGTGTGTACATGCATGTGCATACACATACATTGTAAGGATAAGTAAATATTACACTTATAGGATGAAATAGAAGATAAAATTTAAGTGGCTTCAAACAACCAGAGCATGGTGTAGACCCAAGGGCTGGAGAAAATGGTCCCCAGGCCACATCCTGCCTAATACCAGTTGGGGTCATTACATTTTATTATCACACAGTCATAATATATTCATTTATATTCATTTATCATATATGTTGTTTGTCCAACACAACGACAGTGACAAGTATCTGTAACAGAGACCACAGATCCACAAAAGTCTAAAATATCTACAATTGCCCTTTGGAGAAGAAGGTTCCCGTCCCTGCACACCTAAAAGAGAAGCTGCGCAGGCATTTTTCAAATCTACTAATCACTGTCAAGTTGATTGTTAAAGTACCAGCAGGCACTCCTGAGAGCCGTCAGGGACTCATTCCCTTGGGGCTGGGGGCTGGAGGAGAGAGAGGGAGACTGTTCTTTCCTTCCACTCTCTCTGGAAAGCTATTCTGCTCAGCCATCTGCTGCCTAAAGCAAGACAGGATTCCTCAGTTCCCATTTTGAAAGAACTTCTCAACCAAGGCATGCTGCTCTTATTTTAAGAAATGTCTCTCCTTCACACAACAAATGTATCAGCAGAAATTCTTGTCCAAAAAAGCCCCACTTCCAACTTTCCATGCCCTCAAGGGGCAGACACAGGCCTTCTGTGCACCCATGGCTGGTAACATCTTCCTAAGGATAGAGTAAACATGACTTTTAAAAAACTGTGTCTATATGTGTGGATGTTTGTATTTGTGTATTCAGATACACATGCAGGTATGTGTGCTTGTATGTGGCAGCCAGAAGACAGTCTTGTTTTTCAGACAGGATCTCTTACTGACCAGGAACTCACTGAGAAGGCTAAGTTGGTGGGCCAGTGAGTCCTTCCTCTGTCTCCTCACCACTAGAATCATAAGAGCTCAATTTTAAATACGGATTCTAAAAATCCACCTCAGGTCCTCATGCTGCTAGGCCAGCCCCTCTATTGATTGAGCTGTCTCCCAGCCTCTACTTTTGTGTATTTTGAACAGTCTTCCTAGGTACCCCAGGTGGGTGTCCAACTTGTGATCCTCCTGTCTCAGCATCTTGAGTGCCTGAGATAAGTGTGTACAACATGTCTGATGGGGAAATAAGCTCTTGAGATGCTCTAAAAGCCAAAACCCAACAGCCCACTTGTTTCTAGCTGAAGTCTGGCAGCTAGCAGTGTAGTGTGGACAGAAAACACATCTTTCTCATACTCACCATCCTGGGTGCAGGCCCCCAGGAGGTTGATGATGTTCTTATGTTTGCCAATCATCTTCATCATCTCCATCTCTGACACCAGATCAGACAGGTCCTTCTCTGTGGCATCATCTATGAACATGAATTAGGTGAATCATAAATCAGCTGGTTTCTCCCAACTCCCAAGCTATCACTCTTGGCCATCACATCAAACTCTTAGAATATCAAAGAGTTTAATTTTAGAACCAGAAACACTTCCCCATCTAATCAGCGAAGAGATAAAAGCTGAAGCAGGGGAATGCCATCCATGCCCAATATCAAAGAGATCACCGGAGGCCACATGGTCAAGAGTTGAGACCAAATCTAGGCTCCAATCACTAAGGTCAAGTCTTTGGAAGCGAAGTACTTGATTGTGAATTATCATCCTCTGATGTATCTAAGGTACCTTCTAGAAAACATGTCAAACTTCCTGATGCCCCTCAAACAACTCTGAGAATGATGAAGAGGAAGCCATAGGAGGAACAATGGGAACCACCAGAAAATTTGCTTGTACAGAGCAAAAATTCCAAACAGAGCCTTTAGCTTATTCAAAGTTAGACCCAGGCCCATAAGTGCATCTATAAATGTGTGTGCATACAGAAACAGTCTGAGTGAGCAAAAAAATAAAAAAACCCTTTCAAAAGCTCCAACTACCTCCTTACCAGAGATACAAGTCATGCCTCACACACTTGGCACACACATGGCAGAGGCCTCACACACATGGAACACGCATGGCAGAGGCCCAACACAACATGGGTTCACAGAGACTTTCAAATAAGAGGTAAGAGCATTTCTAGTGTGCTGTGCCCTCCTTCCAGTTGATTCTGCTGTCACTTGGATTCTTGTAATGCTAGGATGCAAACCCAGTATCATGTGCATGACACTCGTGCATTCTACCACTGAGCTAATTCAATACAGAAATAATTAAAAGATAAATCTGAGCTAAAAGAAAAGAAAAAGGATTGAATGTGGTTTTAAAAATGAAATCTATCCTGACCAATAGAGAGAAGAGAGAAGGGACATGGGAAGAGAGGCCTATGGATGGACACATAGCTCAGCATGCTATCTTCCCTACACCTCAGCCATTCTCAGGCTATCACGAAGGATGTTGAAAAGGCTTTGGGACCAATATCCTCTGACTATGATGAAAAGGATGGTGGGCAATCTTGCTTAAAGGGCCAGCCCTTAAACTTCTCTTCTGCAATAGCCCCAGGGATCTCAAAACCAGAGGTTCTGTGGAAAGCAGTATGACACCTGATTCTTCCCAACCCACAGCTTCCAGTAGGTACCAAGGGCTGCCTCTGCCCTGTTGCCCAGATACTTGCTATCTCCTCCCTGGGAACAGTCTCCAAAGAAAGGAGCATCCAAGATTTCACTGGGAGTCTTGGGTCAGTAACTAAAACGACAAAATGAACTAAGTCCCAACCCTTTCTTGTCTGCATGTCCTCAGCAGGGAGGGATGTGGGAAGTGTCCTGTCAAAGAAAGAAAAGGTCTGACTCCTAAGCATATGCCACATCCCACATGCCCGGGACAGATCTCTCTGTCCACAAGCCAGAAAAACATTGAGTACGGAATCTTCCTTTCTGAGATCCCTACAACAGGATTTATAACGTGACCTTTCCCTTTAACTCTTCCTATAAAAGAATACCATGCAAGGATAAACTAATAATCGAAAGTAATTTAAGTTCCTTGGGCTTGGCCATCAAGCTGTGTGAGAAAGGTTGTATGTAAATTTTCAGCCCCCCCACTCCCCTCCCCCCCAAAAAAACCCCAAAACACAAAAAGGGCATTTACATCGTGGAGTGATGTCCCTGAGATTCTGCATCAGTCCCAATTCTGTTTGCTCCTTTTTGGCTTCTAAGTGACTCTTTGAATCCATATTTTGACAGAATGTGGCATTGTTTCCAGGGCTTCCGGTTCCCACTCTAATACCTACCTCTCCTTATCTGTATGTTAAAAGCCTGGGTCCCAAACTTACCATATCAATCCCCACCTAACCCCCCTAAACTTTCTAAACCCATAAACACACAGAAAAGAAGAGAATGAGGACCTCTTCTAAGGACTTAGAGAACAGCTCAAACCAGCAAGCTACAACTTGCTCCTAAACTGGCTTTTCTTATTAAGTACACACAGCTCAAGGTAAATCCTCTGTCTCAGATGCTCATTTATCCTGAAAACCCCCTCAACCTCCAGGTCAAGTATGTGCTCTCTGACCCCCGTCACTGCAGAGTTCACATGTCACAAAAGGAACGCTCCTGATAAGACCCTCTCCTCCGCGCTCATCCGCCCACTCACCTTTCAACATCTTCACTGCCACGGTGACCGCCTCCTTGGGCTTGTCTTTATCGATTCCCACTGCTTCAGCCATGACGACTTGCCCGAAGCAACCTTCCCCCAGGGGTTTGCCCAGCGTCAGCCTAAATGTGTAAATAGGGGATTAGCACACCGCTCCTCTGGCTGAGGGGCACAGGGAGGGAAATTCCAGAACTAAATATAAAAATCTTCCAGAGGCATGCATATGGAACCAATGAGGCACACGTGGGGTATTTTCTTAGTGATGTTTTTCCAGAACGTCAATTACTGTTGGAGGGACTATTAAATTTCACATTTGTACTCTCGATTTATTTTCTTTTTCTTTATGGAAGGTGTCCTTGCTATCGAGGTGGTCAGGCTCCTGCATGCCAACCATGAGGAGCTTTTGGTTTTGAGCCAATTAAATATTTATAATGTAAAACGTCGCAGAGGAGAAAAAAAAAAAAAGCAAAAGTCTGTTCTTATTTTCTGTCCCTGTAAAGTGGTAGCTTTCAAATCACTATTATTCAATACCGGTAGATTTTATGGTTACACTGATTGCCAAGTTACAGGGAAGGAATCTTCAGCACATTTCAAAGAATTTGTAGCTTCTCATTGAGAGAAACTTCTTGAAAATAGGCATGATATCTTTTTGACATAAGTTTAAAAATCCTTATCATTATCCAAAGTAAACAAGGAAGAACATAACAAGAAAACAGCACAAATTACATTTTTAAGCATAACAGTTTTATATACGTCAGACATTGGCCTCACATTATTTTAGGTGTTCTGGAAGCCAAAAGAACAGGGAAGTCTTTGGAATACTTAGGAGTATTTTATGTATGTATTTTTTTATGTATGTATTTTTATGTATGTATTTTTTTTTATGATTTACTTTTAATTATGTGTATGAGTGTTTCTGGGGAGAGGGTATGGGCATGTGAGTGCACGGACCCAAGGAGCCCAGATAGATTCCTCAGATCTGCAGTTACAAGAGGTTGTGAGCCACCCATCATGGGTGCTGGGAACTGAACTCTGGTCCTTTACAAGAGTAGTGTCTGCTCTAAACCACAGAGGCACCTCTCCAGCCTGAGTATTCTTTTTTTAAGAAAAAAAAACATAAGCCCAGTACAGACAAGTATTGAGTTATCCTCAGTGAACAGCATTTGCAGTAAGCACACAATGTTTTCAAAAGCTCAAAAAAAAAAAAGAAAAGAAAATGAAGGTCCACACTCGCTCTGCTGAAGGCACCGCCCCCTTCAGTCAAGAACTAAAATTAAATTGAACATCTTGGCAGAAAATAAACATTTGCGTTGGAAAATGGCTAATTTATGTCCTATTGCCCTGTTACTACAACCATAACAAACCTCTCTTTGTGTAACTTCTGCCTCCAACCTAATAAACCGTTTCTAAATAGCCTTCATTCATTGGAAATGTGCTCCACCTACATTTGTGCTAAACACTGCATGGAAATGCATAGCGCTCAGATTTTCCACACTTGGGTACCCCGGGTAGGAGCTGCAGGGCAACACAGACTCACACTGTTGACTGTGGTGTCACAGGTGGCCCAAAGCACAGACTCAACCTGAAAGCTGCAAGCTTTTAACATATGAGCACAACTCCCCAGTCCAGCCTTGTATACATAGGAGTGTGCACACGAGCCCAACTATTTATACAATCACACCCAGCTAGGCGGCTGGCAAGGCTCAAGAGAAACATACCTTCCTTTCTCAAAACTCTGTAGGTAAAGAAACCATTCTTTGTGTTTTCTTTGGTACCTCACCTAAAAAACGTCCACTAAATATTCCCCGAATGAATGAAGGAATGAATGAATGCTCTTTTCATTGCAGTACATAAATAAACTGGAAATTCTTTCCACTGACATAAGACAACTACACAGACAGTTCCTCAGCCTGGATTAGGATATATGTAAAGATTTCTAAATTGGGAACCAAAGTACCTGCAATTGTGTGAAACAAAGATCCAAGGGAGGCTTCCTTCCCCTTTCAACTAGAGCTGGCCATATCTAGTCTTGGGAAAGCTTGTCTTTATGTTTCTGAATCTCTGTACACACACATACACACACACACACACACACACCACTGTGGTGTTAAACATACCACTAACATAATCTTAGGAAGGCACTGCAAATGTCAAGATAGGCAGACTAGTTGTCTTCAAGCAAGCTGAGAGCTTATTCCTGTGTCTTTGATGCGGAAAGAGCCAATTTTTCCACCTTCTGTTACTCTCAAGCTGTTTAGGCTCCAATCCTACAAGAAGGAAGCTGCCAGCCTCCCAGGATCCTCACTTCCCAAAGTTAAAGTTTGCCTTCTACCTCAAGGGTAGAGGCTGGTAGCCTACCACCTGCACCAGCAGCTCTGTTAAACGCACCATCTTGCTGAAGTTTACAGTTCGCAGATCCCTGACTACCAAGACACAGGTGGAAATGAGAGACTCCCAGAACCAAGATCTGTGCTCAGTACCAGGAGGGCTAGACCATGACCCTCATTTTATAGGCAAGAAATTCAGAGAACTGAGTGAATCCCTCAGGTGTGCCCAGCCACTGGCTAGCCGAACTGAGGTCAAATCCATCCCAACCATAGGCCAACATGAGTTATTCAGGCTGGGTCAAGAGAAAACAACTCCCAGCAACACCCTGACCAAGCCTGTGTGGCAGCCTTGTGCCTCAATACACAACTAGACACTCCTCTATCAACCAATAACCAAAAGTAGATCAAAGAAATGAGGTGTCAGGTATAAGATTTGAAACTTTTTGGCCCAACATCACACTAATAACCATTAAACAAAAACTAAACAAGACCAAAATAGATCCTTAAGGTGATTTCTAGTCACCAGAAGTTGGAATGTTAGTTCTGTTTTAAAGACTGCATAACTGGGGGCTGGAGAGATGGCTCAGCAATTAATAGCACTGGCTGCTCTTCCAGAGGTCCTGAGTTCAATTCCCAGCAACCACATGGTGGTTCACAACCATCTGTAACGGGATCTGATGTCCTCTTCTGGTGTGTCTGAAGAGAACTATAGTGTACTCACATACATAAAATAAATTTTTAAAAAAATTGTTTAAAAAAAAAAAAGACTGTATAACTCTACTTTTATTACATGACTTGAGTTTGAACTGTCTAGAAACTTAAACAATGATAACCAGATGACATTTTGCTTGGTGACTAGTCAGGACCTACCTTGCAGCTCTGGTTTGAAAGAGATATTAATAAAAAAAAAAAGCAAAAACAAAAAAGTTTTTCCCAGGAGTTGGTTATTTCGATGCACAGTCTCACTCCTGTTGACAACGTCAGAGTAAGACTTTTGCAGCTAATGGCCATAGAAGGAAACTGTCAGTCCAATATTTCCACTTACATGTAAGCGTTCACTGGGGCCATGTCCAGAAGGAGTACTTACTTATCTCTGGGAAATTCCCACTTTGGATCCTCTGGCAACTCATACTCAGAGACCCCTGCTAGCATCGGGGTGTCCGCTGTTGAGGACAGCCGCGTCGTTATCCTCACCAGTGGGGTGTTGGAGTTCATGGAGGAGCTGGACTCGGCCGAAACCTGTATACAAAATGCAAAGAAGCAGATGTAACGTCGGCTCTACCTGAGGAGGCTGGAAGTGAGCTGGGACCCAGCCAGAGCATAGGCTCCTACAAAGAAAGGGGAAGGAACCAGGAAAAAAACAAAACAAAAACAAAACCAAGCAAACAAACAAAACCCAAAGCAAAACAAAAAATATAAAATAAAACAAACAAACACCACAAAACAAACAAACAACAACAAAAACAGGGGTCAAAATGAAAATTCACAGGATCCCAAGGTCAGGTTTCCAAATAAAAATGTTTCTAGAAGTTTAATCATAGTATTTCTTCTTCTCTTCTTAACTTTTTAAAAATTAGTTTTTATTTTTCTGTACATCAGTTTTTTGCCTGCATGTGTATCTGTGTGAGGATGTCGGCACCCTTGGAACTGGAGTTACAGACACTTGTGAGCTGTCATGTGGGTGCTGGGAACTGAACCCAGGTCCTCTGGAAAAGCCAGTGCCCTTAGTTGCTGAACCATCTCTCCAACCCTTTATCTGAATTGTTTTAAAACCGCCACGTAAGAATGTGCAGATGGGGGGGGGGGGGCACATAGAGGCAGATGTTCCCGTGTCTTCGCCAGTCAAAGATAGTTGGTATATCTAGATTGGGCATCTTATTATTGAGCATTACTAAACTTATAAAGCCTTTGATTAACATTTTTTTTTTAAAAAAAGTTACTAATGGAAAAAAAAAAGAATGTGCATACACACCCTACCCTACTTGGTTTTTTTTGCTTTTCCTTTTCCTTGTTCAGAACCCTGGATGACCAAGATCCCCTTAGTCCTTCCTGCTCAGCCTACAGATCAATGCTGTGCTCCTGAGATTCACTAACTGGAAGGCTCCATTACAGGGTGCTGGACAAGCCTATGCAAGACCCCACATTCAATTTCCAGCACCATAAAATAAGAACACATCCAAAATCAAGTCAGCAGGGAGGAATTTACAAACATTTAACAAAGGAGTTCATCTATACTAACATTGCCTCCAAAGGAAGATCTCAAGGAAAGAGCTGTAGGGTATGCATAGTGTGGTGGTTTGAATACTTGGCCCATAGGGAGTGTCACTATTAAGAGGTGTGGCCTTGTTAGACAACATGTAGCCCTGTTGGAAAAGCTTGTCACTATAGGGTGGGCTTTGAGGTTTCCTTTGCTCAAACTCCATCCAGTGTGGCATACAATCCCCTTTTGCTGCTTGTGGATTTAGATGTAGAACTCCAGCTCCTTCTCCAGCACTGTGTCCACTTGGAAGCTGCCATCCTTCCCACCATGATGATAACGAACTAAACCTCTGAAACTGTAAGCAAGCCCCAATTAAATGTTTTCCTTTATAAGAGTTGCTTTGGTCATATCTGTTTGCAGCAATAAAACCCTAACTAAGACACAGGGAAAGGGCATTCTGGTAACTGAAAGGTCTTTCATTCAAGGAAATCCTGAGCACTGGGAGGTTACTCTCCATCTCTCCCCAGTCCTTCTGAAACTTGATGATGCCCAGACCATATAGTGAAAATGATCACGTTAGCTTCAGAAACCAGAGCAGTGAATACATGAGACCAAGGGTTGAGGAAAAGACGTTTTCACTCAGAACCACCTAGGAGGGACCCTCTCTCACCCAGCGGCACACAGGGCTTCGCCAAGTTTTCTCATTCACCTTGATGTGTATCAGTTTAAGTCAGACCCAATGTCTATCTGTCTCTTAAACACACCGTCTCTCCTCTGCTGATTTCTGAGAAAGAAAATATACGCAGAGCCCACACAAAGGCTGTGCCTGGGTGTGACTACACAATCTTGGTGTGATTGTGGGCTGCTGAATACTGCTTTCACCTCAGACCACAACTGAGACTTTGGTCCAGGACACACCGAGTGTGAGGTTAGACAAGAGCCACCCAGGGAGCACACCAGGCCACCCTCGATTCTATCTCCCCGGGTGGGTGACAATCCCTCCCCCATTCCCCCTTCCCCACTGAGCATACAAACTCCTTCTTAATCCAGCCAGCAAAGATGAAGCCAAAGGAACTTTCACATGTGGAGCCTAGACTCATCAGAGGATCCCAAGGACCTATGTTCTTCCTACGACTGTCCCATTGGCAAGCCCTTCTGCTCTTTAGAAACCCAACTTCCCTTAATGGAATTGAGGAGAAGTCTTTGCAGTATTAAAGTCAGATGTGCAAGGTTATCTTTGGCTGTCTATTGAGTTCAATCCCAGAGACCCTATCTCCACCCCCCCCCCAAAAAAAAAACCCACAAAGAAATGTTAAAATCAATAAGTAAATTTTTATATGAAATCTTATTATCATTTAAAATACACATGAGAACATTTCTGAACCTTCTAAGTATCTTTTGGGAAGGGAAAAGGTAATTTTCTTTTTAAATAAAAAAAATGTCTCTGTGTGCTTGTGTTTGTGTTCACATCAGTGTAGTGCACGTGTTTGCGTGCATATAAGTGTGGAAGTCAGAGGACAACTTCTAGGGTCAGTTCTCTTTTTCTACCATGTGGGTTCTGGGGGTTGAATGCAGACTATGGGGCTTGGCCTTAAGCACCTTAGCCCACTGAGCCATCTCAGCAACCCCCAAGGAGAAGCTATATTTAAATTATACTATGCAGACAGGACATTTATTCATTGTGCCACAACAAAAATCGATGCTTTTTTTCTTTTTCAATGAAGGAACCTGATAGTTTTGTAGTAGAGAGCCATACATTCAAGAATCCCAACCTCTATGGCAAATGCAGAAGCAAGGAGGGGAAGATTCGCTGCTAGGAAACCTGTGGGTGCCTCTAGAATCCACTCCCATTGTTCCCTCCTTTGTTCTAGAATAGGCGCTCTGCCGAGCATAACAAAAGATGAGTCCCAAGCCTCTCCCACTGTCCACATGGTGTCCAGCCGAGCTGTGGTGAACAGGCTGCAGCAGAAACCAGGGCCTTCCTGACAACATCAAGATGTCCACTTTCCACTGGCCACAAAAACATCATGAGCTTCATCTACAGAGAAGGGACTCAGAAGATTCCGGAATGGGGCTGGTCCATAGTGTTTCCTTGGAACCACCTACCTGACTCATTCTGAATCAGGGTCACAAGTTATGTTGGCAAAAGGCATGTAATTTAAAACAAAAAAAAATTTTAAGATCTTTCTGGAAATCCTTCCACACAAATAGGTGAAAATCATCACCTAGTAGAAATATAAAATATTTATAACAAATAGGTAAAAAGTTCATACCAGTGGATCAGAAGAAGTTACAGCCAAACTAGTAAAAGTCAGCCCAGTAATGAGACAACACAGACCCCAGAGCAAAGAGCCAGCAGAGGCTGTGCACAGCCAGGACACTCTTTATAGAGCCATCATCAGCTTGCTTCAGCATCACTGGACCTTAAAGTCAGTTCCAAGCTTAGTTGTTAGGACCTACTGTGTGCTAAGACCAGTGAGGAGGGGACACTAACTGGGAAATCTCCAGAGACCACAGTTCTGAATGATGTAAATAGCTGGAAGCTAGTGGCACATCGAAGCTTCTGTGGGAAGCTTCTTGTCCCTGGGAGTCAGTACTCACCCCATGAAGGTTTACAGGCTGGATTGTGACCACAGGAATTTTCTGGAAGGATATCTAAGGGTTTAGCTATGGTCACCTTTGGGGAGAGAGATCAACAGTTGGGAAGCAAGGCAGGAAATGTTTCCTGGAAAGATATCTAAGGATTTAGTAGTGGTCACCTTTGGGGAGAGAGAGAGAGATCAAGAATAGGGAGCACGGTAGGAAATAGGACTTATTCTAGAACTTTCTACACCATTTATATTTTATTACCCTGGTCTTGTATTTCTTTTGTGTTTTAGTAGACATTCTCTCTAGCGAAAATATCATTTGGAATAAAATAAATATGAACAATGGGAAAGGACGGCACAGGCTTGAAATAGGCAGACTTCAGTTTAGAAACTAGCAAGACCCCCGTCTGTACTTCTCTCTTGTTCCCCCAGGCTGTTTTGTGATGTTTCCACATCCTTCAACATGTGACCTGGTGACCATCCAGGGCCAAGATGCCCTGGGTCTGGCAGGCTACAACCTGGGCAATGGCATAGGTCAAGGTCATATTCCTGGGTCTACCTCTCTATTATAAAGCACAGCACCTATGAGTCTCAGGCAGTCTCAATCATAGTTCATAGAGTTAGCAGGACAGAATGAAGACTGTATTAACTGCTTGCTGCATAGCTCATCAGACTGCTCTGTGACAGAGCACCTCCACAAGGTTTTAATGTGAACATTTTCAAAATGGAAAACAGGAGAAGAAAAAAAAAAACCTAAACTAATATGGAAGAAAAAAAAACCTTGACAGTCTTTGCTGCAGCCACTGCTATTAAAATACAAAACCGCCTTTCCTTATGGGAATTTTGTTCAATATAAAGTGCAGATTCGGGTTCAATGTTAAGTCTGGAAAATACCTTTGTAAAAAACACCCAGAGAGAGAAAGGGTAAGAAAATATGCGAAGTATCTGAACACATAGAATCTGCTCCCCCTGTCTACAGAGGTACATCTTAATTTTACCTCCATGCCTTTTACTCTACTTTAAAATCCCTCTGGGGCTGTAAAGCATGACTGGCTTTCTCTTCACTCGCCTCTCCTCAGAAAGTCAACCTGTCTGGAGGGCTTGGCAAAATCCCCAGTAGGGGTTCCCGAGGAACCCTGCCTTTCAGGGGCTCCTCCCTCTGAATTGTGGCCCCACCGCACACCTTGGACGGTTCCTCATGCCATTGTATTACCGACTTTCTTTCTTCTCTTTCCTTTGTAGTTATGACTTCCCTCCTCAGATATTCTTCAAGCCTTTTCTAGAAACTTCAATTTTGGAGTTTCCCTTTCAACCACTTAAAAATATCCCACTGCTAGAAGTCACTTATAAACAATAAATGCTAACACTCTAGTAAACTGTTTCTCCACCCACCCGAATCTTGGCAGGCAGTTTTTAGAAAGCCACACACTCTTCACAGTCTCCAATTCGGCAGCCTTACATGCCGGGATCTTTTTACCACGTGCCATAAATCAAGCTTTTAACTAAATGTGCTTTTCATGTATTTCCATGGTACATATGGGAGATTAACGGAGGAAGTGGGTTTTCTCCCCTTTTCTTTTTAAAGGGCCACCAAGTAATAGCAGTCTCTCTTTATGCTGGATTAAGCTGAGCATCCAGAAGGGACCTCACAGATGACAGAGCAGGCGAAAGCAAAGACACTATGGGGAGGGGTGAGTCAAGTTTGTCTTTGTTCCTGAGAATTGACACATACTCTTGGACCACAGCAGACTTGAGACACCCTCTGACTCCCAGGCAGCAGATGGAGTCTTCCACATCAGAACAGAAGGCCAGCATATACATACTTCTGTCTTAAATCTAGCACCACACCAAGCTTCAGAGGGCTTGGGGGGGGGGGGAGTTTTTTTCTCCTTCCATAACAAAATCTAGGTAATCATTCACACTGTCCCTTAAACAGCCTCTACCTCCTCTAGAGACTTGAATGCTCTATCACAACAATAAAAGCACCTGGCTCAGGTGTTCCGATTCTACTTACAGCTCATCAGCAAACGTCTAGGGGTAGATCTAAGTCAAAGAAGCATGTCTTTCAGAGGCTGAGAGAAAAGACAGGCTAAGTTGGGAGACAAGGAAAGCCATCCTCCCTACAAAAATGAAGACTCGGCTTGGGTCATCCACAACTATCCAGTTTCCCAAATGTTTCCCAGAATCAGGACACTGCAACTCTAGCTTGACTACACCATGAAGGAGATTCCAGGTCACGGTCTTGGGCTGCTAAGCAGGAAGTGAGTCAGAAGTTACTTTCACTGTTTCATATACTCTAAGACCATGAATATATTGCCCTGATAACAGCTCGGGAATTAAGTGTTCCTCCAGCCCACCCCTAATAAGCATAGGCCTCAGAGGCACTGTGAAACTGCTCTCTGGTTTTCTCAGCTACCCATGTCAGTGACTGAGGCTGGGAACAAACTCACTACAGTCCCAGGTGAGACTGGGAGATGGGTAGGCTATGGATTCATCTGGACACAGGCAGTCAATAGACAGATGAATCTCCATCTTGCCCTATGCAAACTTCTGGCTCCAGAGAAGAGCTGATACAACCTGGGAAAGCTTGTCAATAAACACAGCATTCCACAAAACAAGGCTTCCTCTGTGCCGCTCTACACCCAGGCCCCACCTCCCCAACAAGGGACTTGTGGAAAACACAGAAGGCAAATCCCTCCACTTGGACTCAGGAAAACACAAAGACCACTTCCCAGTGACCACTGATGGTCCAGTTGGGTCACAAGGTACCCTTCTCTAGGTTGGCTACTGCCATTTAACATTAGGTACTAAGAAGTAGCCACAGGTGAACAAGCGCCTATTAAGTGTCTAGTCCTGGCCTTGGATGAGAGGGATGAATCTTTGTTAATAGGGAGATCCCACAAGCTACCTACCAGTCTGTCCCACCAAAAAGCTGCTTATCTTTCTCCAAGCATCAACGTATATACAATGTCTCCCAAAATTAATGTTTACTAGAAAGACTATAAAGAATTTATTTGATACAGAAAACAAACAAAAAAAAACCACCTTTTTACCTCAGAAAAATAAAATGAAATAGCTGTTTTATACAAGTTCAGGGTTGGGAAGTAAACATCAAGGAGAAAGAAGGATTAAGAAGATTGCTCAGTAGGTAAAACAGCCTGCCTTTCTTGCCCTGAGAGCAATCTCCAGCAGCTACATTTAAAAAAAACAAAAACGTAACTGAGACTTGGAATCCTAACAGGGAGGAGGGGAGGAGAAAGTGGGGCCAAATGGGGCCCTGGGGCTCACAGGCCAGGCAGCCTAGCTTACTTGGCTAGTTCCAGGCCAGTGGGTGAGAAACTTAAGCACAAAAAAAGAGTAAGGAGTGGATGGCACCTGAGGAATGACACCTGAGGGCGATCGTTTGGCCTCAGCACGCATTCTGTACACACCTACATACCTGAACACGGAAAGACAACATGAAAAAACCCTAACTTTTCTCGTTCTAAAACAAAGACAAAGATGGAGTGAATAGAGAGAGGCTGTGAGCCTCCATGCTGTGCTGCGCAAGGGCCAGGAGGACCAAACATGGATGCTGCATCATAGAGAATCTCGGGCCAACACAGAATAAAGCCTGGGAATACCGTTCTCCAGACGTCTGATTAGAGGCTCACCTGTCGCCAGCTAAAGGCATGCCTGGCATCCTGTGGTATTCACTCTGTCATTAGCCTATCTGCAGGCCTTTGTGGGGCTTTTCCCTCCAGCCACAGCCCAATACCCTCTTTATCCAGATTCATGATAAGCATCTCTTCCTCCTCACAGTGGGCTGTGCTTTGGGAAAACCTTTGGGAAGAGACAGTAAGTACCACACTCCCACATGACTTCTAGGAAATGCTGGAGTATATCAGCACCTTTTCATCCCATTTATCTCCCAGAGACTTATTCATCCAGACAGTCTGGTCCTTACTCACTTTCCTTATACAATGTGACCCTGAAGAATCATTTTGAAAGGTCTTCACCAAAGGCAAATGGGCAGGCTTTCACTGACATGAGACTAGCTTAATTATTTTCTTTTGGTGATGCTGGGGACAAGCTAGGTGAGTACTCCATCACTGAGTCACACTCCCAGCCCAACAGTCCTAATTTAGGGCCATACACTAAAAGAAGCTGTGCACTCAGTAAATGACAATGAATAAAAGAAAAAAAGGAAGGTAAATGAGAAGAAACCCAACTTTTCCCTCTGGTCAAACCTGGTATATGAAAAAAAAAAATGGACAGCTTAGGTGGAGACAGACAGACAACGAAGAAACTAAGTTGAACAAACAGAAAGGAAGACATGCTGAACACATATGCCAAAGGTAACTCAAGGACACCTGTCTTCTTCACACGAAGCAAAAGGAAGAACGCTGAAGGTGTTAATTTTTTTTTTTTTCTTTAAAAGCCGAAGGAGTCAACAAAATCGGTCATCAGATAAGATGACCTGACCAAACCTGACTGGTTTGATTCCTGGGAACCATGTGGTAGAGGAAGGCACTGGCTCCCTTGTCAGTTGTCCTCTGGCCACCATAGACATGCTATGTGATGCGCACTCCCACATGCAAACACACACACACACACACACCCCTGAGCTACATAAATATATAAATGTAAAAAGAGTTTTCTTTAAAAGTGATGAGGACTGGAAAGAGGGCTCAGTGATTAGGAGCACTAGCTGCTCTTGCGGGGACCCAAGTTCTAGTCCCAGCACCCACATCAGAGAGCTCACAACTACCTGTGTTCCAGCTACAAGGGACCCAATGCCCTCCTCTAGCTTTCCAAGAGCTCCCGCACACATGTGTAAGCATACACACACAGAAACAAAGATCTTTTTTTTTTAAATGATGAAATAATTATGGGTCAATGGCCTATCTACCTCAAGTTACGGATTTTACTTGTTTTCTCTCTTATAAAAACAAATAATGAGACAGGACAACACTCCCCTTACTTAAATTCCTTACAAATTCCTTACGCCTGAATCCAGAGGTTAAGGATGGCCCAGGGCTAAGAGATCCGGAAAGGCTGTGAAGGAGTGGCCAAAGGAGTGGCCATTCAGCCTGAAGTCTTAGCACTATCACGAGCCAGGTGAGAGTTTTACTATTGGACTCTTCCAGCAACTCAGTAGGCAACTAACTTAACTTTAGCACCATCTTGCTTCTCTGGTCCCACAAATGACAGTGGTGTCACTCAAAGTAACACAGCATTCTCAGGACTAAAAGGAACCCGCTGAGCCTCTTTGACTTCGCATTCAATAGCTGGCCAATGGCTGCATCTGACATTTGCTCCAAATTATATCTTAAACCTCTATAAGAAACACCTGTTGGAGGTTTCGAGGAAGTTGACAAGGACCTGCTCAGCCTGTAGTATGAAGATAGGTTGAGAACAGCCAAGGCCCTGTGTCCGAGCCACTAGTGGCCTGCTGGTTTCAGTCCATCCCAGAACTGTCCCAGAACCTTGTCCACAGAAAGGGCCTTGCTAGCTGACCAGGAAAGGCAGGGTTGGGCTGAACCGAGAGATTCTTAAAGTATTACACAGTATCACCAGAGGAAGTGTTTAAAATGCAGACTTGCAGATCCAGTCAAGAACTACTGAATAAGAATTTCTAGGGCAAACTAATGAATCTGCAATTTTAACAAACACTTCCCAGTTCTGTCTACTAAGACGGACAGTGTAACACAGTCCAAGTAGGTCATTTCAATTGCTAATTAAAAAATAGTGACAATCTTATCAGAATCAAGTTCCAAATCCTATCATAAAGATTTACACCCACACTTCCCTGGCCCTTAGAATCCCTGAACAAACACAGAAGTCAAGCATTTTTTCTTATCCACCTTTGAAGGGCTTTGTTTTATGGCCCAGTGAAGGTTCTACCTGGCCTTACCTCCCCCAAAGCCAGGCATCAAAGACTAAGCTCAAGGTTAAAGGGAATTTTCTCCCTGTTCTACATAATAATAAATTTATCTGGGGCTGAAGGACTGGCTCAATGGTTAATTAGTGCTTGCTGTTCTTCTAGAAGACCAGAGTTCAATTCCCACCATCTATGAAGGGACGATCACAATCGCCTTAACTCTAGCACTAGTGGATCTTACACTCTCTTTTGGTCTCCACAGGCACCAGCACATGTGTTTATAACACAAATACACACACGCACACATATACACATAAAATCATCCTATCACTGAATTCCTAGTCACACCTGTAACCTGTAACAATCAACTATAAGCATACAACATTGTTTCAAAAACAAAACAGATTCAGCCAAGACAGACAGATTCAGTTTAGAAGAAATCACAGACCACTTTTATGCAAGCATTAGTTCGGGTGTACCTCTGTACTCTATGTTTCTGATCTCTACATAAAACAGTTAATCAAAGAAAACTAGACTCTCTTTCCTAGTAAGGGTAAAATCTGAACCTGAACATCCTGCCTCATAAGAAAGCAATGGACCCCAGACAAAATGCCTGTTCTCCCAAAGAAGCCCTGTGCTGGAGTCTTCCCACAGGCCCAGAGGGCATGGCCTCCTCTGGCCTCAAGAGTAACTGCCCACCCCACTGGGCAGCTCCAATCTTCATACTATTGTCCTTTAAAACTAGACCCAACCTACCAACCCCAGAGCAGCACTGTGACTTAATGCTCTTCAGTCCCAACTCAGACTGAAACTCCACACAGTGGTAGAATTGCCTGCAGTTCTGAAGCTCACAGACTTGTTAGAAGGAGAATCAAAGCAGAGGGAAAAGATCCAAGAGCTGGCTGGGTGGTGGAGGGGAGTAAATTTCTTCAAACTCTTTATCTACTTTCTGTTACCTGTCTCCGCAGGGGGATGCGCTTGGTCAGCTTGTGCACAGCTGGCTGGCTGCTGAAGTCTGGTTTCTTGGTCGTGGTCTTCATTCGGCAAAAGATGACTGTCACCACCATGCAGGCAATTAAGAAGACCCCTATGCAGTAAATAGCTATCTCCAGGTAATCTGGGGAAGCTGTGATCTCCTTCTCTCTCACAGGCGCTGGGTTGCAGATCACAGGAGAAGGACAAATAAGCAGGCCACAGAGTTAGGATACCAGAGGGATGTATCAAAGCATGCCTCAAGGGTTGAGGCCAAAGACATCAAGGGTTTCCCCATCAACAGGTCAATGCAGAAAGATACCCAGATGCAGAGCAGCCACGTGTCGCTGCCTGGGCCTCTCCAATGCCAACAAAGGACCAAGGGTTCCTCAATTTATCACTACAGCGAAGGCAGACACCTCCTCTAGCCTCAATGGGCATCTGCCACCAGCAAGCAGCTAATACCAAATTGTAATGGGAGACTAAAAGGCCACATTCTGCTAGGCCCCTGGTCAGAGAAGGACACCCAGTTCACCCACCACAAGAGGACTATCTTTCATGATGGTCACTCAACATAAACCAAACAGAATTGTTAAAGGGTCATTAATTGTATCCACTGTTGTTTCTAAAGAGATAGGGACAATGCTTGCTAGCTAGGGAGGTGCCCCAAGGGGAAGGCTCAACAGGGTCCCCAGAGGATCACAGCTCCACAGGGCTCACACTTAACTAGTAGGCTGGCCCAAAATGCTTTGGTGAGTTCCTTCATACAGTCCAGAATATTATTCAGTTAAACAAACAAATGTATCAACCATGAGACAACCATATATATATATATATATATATATATATATATATATATATATATATATATATCTTAATGATCACTAAAATGTTTGTAAATCCAGTTATATTAACTTGTTACTGAACTGTTTAAAAATACAATGGTACTGCATGTGAGCAGAGAACTGTGATTAATTTAGCACGTTCTTCTGTCAACTATATCAGTTCCTCAATTGGTCAATCTACAAGCAGTGTATTTCCAAACATGATTATTTTCAAGCTGCATCTCCTTAAGGGTAGTGCTGTCAGGCAAATTGGTTAAGAGGTGCCAGGTAGGCACTTACAGAGCGCATGGCATTGCAAGTACAAGCAAGCTCAACAGGAGAGGCATCTCTGTTTCAGGAATAAATACTCACAGAGCGGATTCATAACATAACCAAAGGGCAAAGTGGATGCGACGGTTATTATTTTCAAGCTTATACGTTTTAATCAGAAAAACAAATATTTGCAAAGATAGTCAAAACTCTCAGCAGCACAGCACAAAAACAAAATGATCCATCTATTTTTATGAGCTATAAAACAAGCATGCAGTAGGCATGGTACTCTAGAAACAAGGCATTCATAACTGGAGCAGGAGAGCATCCTGGCTTGCAACCCAGTCTGTGCAGTTTTCCAGAGGAAATGTTAGGCAATGCATGAGAGAGAGCAGTATATACCAAGAAAGTTGGACTAGAACAGAGGCATTGGTTAAAGACTTAGACAGCAATGGGCTTTGTTGATGTTTATTTCTCTATGAGGCAGAAATAACATCGAGCCCGAGACAGCATACACATGCTTCTGCAGTAAAAGCAAACCACTCTACCAAGGCATGCAGCAAGCCACCCGATTCCCAAGGTAACACACTGCTTCTGCACACCTCCCTTCAGGGGTGCTTCCCGGGCACCTCAATACAAGTCTTATCTGCACTCAAATTAGATGTAAGCAAGTCAGACCAAGAGGCATCAGACCACATAGGGGCTTTCAGCAAAGTGGAATTTACAATGGGGAAAAAAATTACTTTGAATTTCACAAAGTAATTTTGACTTCCTCCTTAGGGGGAGTGGGGGATGGGTTCATTGAGTCAACAACTCAAGGATTCACTAAGATTATAAGATCCCTTTGGGTTTAAAGGTAACATTTTATTTGATCATAAATTCTAGTATGGGATCTCCTTGTGCATGAATTTCTAAGGCGGTTTCTTGTTCCTGGGCGTCATTTGGAACATTTTGGGAGGGGGCATCTTTATGTAACGGATAAATGGGGCTATTTCTAAGAACAGAAGCTGTGTTAATTTATAGCAATCAACCAAGGAAAGAGGCCAACCCACGGAGAGAAAGAGCAGTATGTACCTGGCAGAACTGTCAACCATGCAGAGTGAAAGGATATCCCGATAGAATTACCCGCCAAGCACGTATATTCCCCAGCATCCTCAAAAGTAACATTCCGAATATAGAGAACCTCAATCTCTTTGTCCGTGGTGTTAACACCGGCAGCCTAGAAAACAAACGAAGCAAGAAAAGGGCTAGACATAGGAATGATTGTGGAGGGGGCCTTGGAACCAAGAGGCCTCGTCCCAGCAGGTCCAGGGGGTGCTGGCCATCAGGAGATTCCAACTGCAGCCCGTCCACAAAGCCCACAACCGAGAGACACTGAGAGACACCGGCCAGCTCACCTCTGCAGGCCCGTCACCACACCGGCGTCACCACCTAGACATGCATGCAATTGAACACATGGAAAAATCGGCCCACAGAGTCCGTTTTCTTTGAATTCGGTTTCATTTGGATTTGGGGTTGGGTTTCCAAAAAGTTTAATATTCAGAGGGTTAATCTGGTTTCTGGTCCTGTTGGATGCAGACTCCCACTGTGAGTCCACATACCTTAGGCTCTATGGGAACCGGGGTGGAAGGTTGTCTTGGTTACCAGATTCTGGTTAATTTCACTCAAGCTAAAGTCATCTTGCTTTACATATCACTGAAAGAACCTGCAGTAAGCATAATACTGGTAACAGAAAAACTGGACTTTTAGTTTGTTTCCTTTTCTAATATAAACATGTCTGTGTGTGAAGAATGAAAACTGAAAAGTCCGCCGCCTGCCTTTACCATCCTCCAGTGTCACATTCACTAGAAGATAACCAGCCTCCAGTTTTGGATAGGATCCGGTGTGGAACCAAACCAAAGAACAAACCTTTCATTAGGTGAATCCTATCATGCTAGCACTTCTCTATACAACCAGCACTAAAAAAGTCCGGCTTAATAATCAGATAGTTGCAGACTCCACAGGCATGCAAACGTAAGGTCCATGTGTACTTGGACACAGTGATCACGGGAAGTATGCAGTCCAAACAGTCTTGACCAGAAAGAAGGGCTTGAAAACAGGGTGGGGGTGGAAGATGATCTTCAAGTACTTTGAACATTGTGGGCATTTTTCCATGGCCGCTGGCATGATGCCAGCTGCACCACCAAAGAAAGATGATTATAAATATACCAAGGCCACAAGAGTTATTCTAGAAGCTGCCTGCTGCCTCCCAAAGCACCGAGTCTTTTTAACTCCTACATCCAGTTCTCTTAAAAACAAAAACAAAATACACAAACACAAAAGCGTTGTTACCTTGCTGTTTGGGCAGGACAGTGAGCCAGGCAGACTGGTTGGCCTGCCCTATATAATTGGAGACCTTACATATATATTCCCCAGCATCCATCTCCGTCACATTGAACAGAGCCAGCACTTCTGCATTGGAGCTATTTATCCCCGAGTGCTAGAACAGACATAGGAAAACAATATAACGGCCAACCAAGATGGACTCGGTGCTGCCTATGGTCCCACCACCAACAAACATATCACAAGAAAACAATCTCCATTGATTACATCTAAAGAACTGTGGGAGGGAGGAGAACAAAGTAAGTCAAGTAGTGGAGAACAGTAGTGATCAGAGTCGGCCAGAAGAGGTGACCAGTTGGTGGGATGGGTAAGCAGCTCTCCGGGCTGGCCATCTTTCTCCAGCACTTTGGATCCTGAGTATTGCTGGCTAGAGAGAAGACTATAGGTTGAGAGGTCTTCATGAGCCACCTGTTGCTCCTATAGTTGAATAGGAAGACTGAATGTTTGTTGTATACTCCCTGGGAGCATGGTAGACAGGCAGACAGTGGCTTAGAATTGACAATACAGACTTAGCTCAGCACCCTGAAGAGGAAGCTAGACCCAAAAACTAAAGAGGCTAAAGCCACATCTAAAAAAAAAAAAAGGGTGCATGAAAAAGTATTTCTTTTAATACAAAGGGAAGGAAATTCTCCTCACTTAATGTTTTACAGATGCAACCTTCCCCCCACACACCATTCACTCTCCAGACCACACAAAAATCATAAAAGGTGAGATTTTTTTTTTTTGAAAATGAAAGTTGAATTGTTTCTAACTACTAAAACTTGATTCAAATGTTATATCAACATAGCATTAAATATCCTAAAGCAACATCAGACAAATATTAGTACTCTATTTAGAGCTTTCCAGTTATTTCCATCTACTCCATCCCGTTTAGTCTCTACATCGACTTATGAGCAGTACCCTGCCCCAGCTTTAGCATCTCCTCAGGGCTAATAAACAGCAGAATTCTCTGGTTCCAAGTACAGTAGCACCTCCCCTACTCCACAGCCCCCTCCTGAAACATTATTAACAAGCCTAAAGGCTATTCATTCTCTAATACACTCTACTGACTAGTCCATAAAGAGAGCCATCTCTGAAATCCAACAGGAAATCAAAGACCCTGGCCAAACCTCCAAGGAAGCCCTCACCAAGGGTCCCTTGGGATTCAGAGTTCTCACCTTCAGGACCTTGAGGTAGGGCAGCCCATCAGGCCCGTATTTACTGCCGTTCTTTTCCACGTGCTTGATCCACTGGATGTGGGGCTGAGCATCACTGTAAACCTTGCAGACAAACTCCACGTCCCCTCCGACCACTGTGGAGGCATTTGCAGGCAGTCCGGCTTGGAGGATGGGCCGGTGTGGTGATCGCTCTGATGGAAACAGGCCATGGGAGGGGGAGAGACAGCAATAAATAAATTGTGTTGTCCAGAAGGCTGTGAGGGAACTCAAGCCAAAAAGGCCTCCCGTTTGCTGGCTGACTCCATTGCAATAACACAGGGACCCCATGCACAACACAAATGACTTCAAAGCAGATCACTGAAGCACAACCCTTGCAAAGGATAACTGATTTAGAGAATCAGAAAAAGAATGCATTACACTGTGAGTTATAGACTACCTAATGAACAAGGGGAAATTCTTTATTGTGGCAACCCAAGAGACAGATGGAGCTGGTAGAAGGCCACTTATTCACTTATTTGTCTTGAGATGATGGCCAGATTCACTTTAAACATGAGGTAGAGAACACAGGCAAGTGACACAGCTAACTCTTAAGGTTGTATTGACTATTAAGAGAGGTTCTCCTACATATGATCATTTCCAGTCAGTTGCTAAGATGCTCTGGGAAGTCTTGTCTCCCCTGCTTTAAAAAGCAAATTGGAAACCAAAGCTCCAAGTGAGATGAAACCAAATTTACTGGATACCTCTTTTTATCATGACACAGACTCCATTCAAGTGGTTCCTTCTTTAGCTATTCAACCACTTGACAAGTACCGAGCTTCACCGTGTGCCAGGCACCAGATGCATAGAAGCATATATTCCTTAGTGTATTGTGATGTGGCACTAAAGAAGCACAGGGACAGATGCCTGTTTCCAGGCTAAATTTCATAGTGCTAGAGGAGACCCCACAGGAGGGATGCTTGGCCATTCCTTTCTAGCCTTACTGAGTATATTGTCAACAAAGCACATTTTTCCTTACATATCAGAAGGTTCTGCTCCAAGAGGTATTCTTGGCAGAAACCCATAGAGATCAGGTCAGGATCTGCTTGCACCTACACACGAGGTCCCTAAAGAACTAGGTAATGCCCAATTAAAAGTGGACTAAGGAGCTTCTCCAAAGACATACCAATGGCTAATAAGCAGCTGAAAAGATCAGTAATAGTTAGGAAAATGCAAATCAAAACTATCGTTAAAGAGATAATAAGACAAGTACAGTTGAGGGCCTGGAGAACAAACCCCAGTACCACTGCTAGTGGGAATGCAATTGTTAGGATAAGGACAGGAAGCTGGAATTAAAAAACAAAGCAGTTCATCTGATCCAGTAACTCTCACTTCAGTGAGGCTCAGAAATACAGCCATCACAAGGCTCTTCACAACAACCAAGATTTTAATGTAATCAACACCCTCAATGCCCATCAACAGAAAACTGGGTAAAACCAAAACTGGTCTCTATATACAATGGAAAAACTAACCCACTTTAAAAAGAAGGAAAACATGCAATTTGATGCCAACTGACAGCAGGAGGGGACCTGGAGGACATTATGCTAGGAAAACTATGTCAGTCACAGGACAAATACTGTGTGATCCCACTTATAAGGAGGGATCCAAAACTCTCAAATTCATATAGCAAAAGAATAGAATTGTGGTGGCCAGGAATGGAGAAGAAATGGAACAGCTAATCCCAGAATATAAACTTTCAGTCACATAAGATGAATACATTCTAGAGATCTGGTCTACCTACATTGGAAGATAAGAGTCTATACACTTAAAGCTACACTAGGAATTAAGACACACGTTACTGCTCTTACAACAGTAAAATGAATGCTGAACAAATGAATGGATGATTGAGAGCAAGAAAGAATTAACTAACGGAGTGGGCTGCTGTTTAATCTCAAATACAAAAACACTGTGATCACAAAGTTACTAGAACCTTCTTCACAGCAGCTCTATCAATAACCACATGCACCCTGGTAACCAATCCATTCCCAAATATATGCTTACATACTCAAATCCTTCTCTTTTCTTCTTTCTCCAACAGAGAGTTCCACTGTCATAGGTTAATAAATACAATTCAGGCAGAGCAGAGCACAATGGCACACACCTTTCATCTCAGTACTTGGAGGCAGAGTCAAGTGGATCTCTATGAGTTCGAGGCCAGCCTGGTCTACATAGTAAATTCTAGACAAGGCCAACATAGGAAGACTTTGTCTCATAACAACAACAAAAAATAGCTAAAAATAAGAAGAAACGTACACACCAGCAGCACTGCCACCAAACAGCCCACCATATCAAGGATGATCCTATGTTTGAGATTCCTGGGCACTGGGCTGGAAGGAGGAAAATCAGAATGATAGATCTCTATCTATCTTTCTGGTTTGGGGCCTTTCCTATTAAAATATCATCCTGTGGAATTTGCTGAACCATCGCCAGACTGTATACAAATTGACTCTACTCCATAAGATCGTTGCTGGCCCTTAAGAAACTTTTTAAAAAGAGAGAAAAAGTTGGAGCACATTTCATTCTGGAATCTTCCATCACTTCATAGACACCTACATTGCCATGCAATAAAGATAAAAATTTCAGAGCCCCCCAAAGAGCCATCCATCTCCTCCTTTATCACCCATGTAGAACTGAGAAGTTAGACTGTTCATTATTGTGACTGGAAAAACAATCTCAAAGGTTCATTTCTTCATCCATCACAGGAAGCCCTCTGCTCTGTGGGATGGTGTGCTGCTTCTGGAATGGGCCAGAGGGACTTGGCCACAGAGAATGACCGAGGTTTGCTTTAATCCCGGCTGGGCCCTTTAAAATGGGGAGGATAGAATTAAGTCCCTGTATTCATGTCTCTGCTGTCTCTACCAAGCGTATGTACCAGGAAACCTACCAGCAGGATAGAAGCTGACCTCTGGGCTGGTTGCTGCCAGCCAAACTCACAAATATGCTTATTTTTACCTGTCAAATACCAAGAAGGTCATTTCCTTCCCATAAAAGGAGGAGTTGTAGAGCTGAACAGATGGCTCTGTCGATCTAGCACCTTCTGCATAAGCTTGCGGTCCTGAGTTCAATTCTCTAGATCATGTACTTAAAAAGCAAAGTGGGACAGCACATGGCTGAAACTGGAAAAGTGGAGAAGAAAGGTCTTTGGAACTCACAGGCCAGCCTAGACAAACTTGTGAGTTCCAGGTTCAACGGGAGTCCCTGTCTAAAATATAATAAAAATAATAAAGTTGAGGGTGACTGAGAACATCTGCTTCTAGCCTCCACGTGCTCACGGGCACGACTGTGTGTGTTTGCACATGTCTGTTCATGTGTGTGCATGTGAATGCAGGTCCCGAGGGCCAGAGGAGGGTCCTAGATCCCTAAAAATGGAGTTACATGCAGTTCTGAGTACCCATCATGAGTTCTAGGTACTGAACTTGGGTCCTCTGCAAGAGCAGTACACTCTTTTTGCACCAAGCTCTCTCTCAAGCCCCAGGGAAAGAATTTTAGTTATCAGTTCATTCCCTGCCTTGGTTTTCCAATTCTGCATTCACAAATATGCTTTTATGCATGTATGCATGTGTGCGCACGCGTGGACAGTGCAACTTTCCTTGGAAACAGAAGTACTACAAAAATCTCTAAGGTTCTGAGCCAGATTATGGAATTTCATTGCAAGTCTTTTTCATTAGCCATACTTGTTTCTAATAAACCATCTCACATGCAAACATTACACACGTAATACCAAATAACACTGCCCATGAACAAGGAGTGCTTTCAGAACTCATCTCCCGCACCAGCCTTGGGCAGGGAATCGGTCGCTGGGGTAACACTGGCAGGGCCTGGTCCAGAGCTTGCAGTCTTGTTTTCCTTGTGGTCAAAGGGCTGCTGAGCTCCAGTTATTAAGTTATTCCAAGCTATCCGGACTATTTTCACCCAAAGGGAAAAAGGAGACCTTTGCAATGGTTCAGTGTTAGTGCGTTTGCAAATTACGGCATATTGAACGTTATAGCTCGCAGTCTTGAATTCATCTTTTCAAATTTTCTCACCTTATACAAAATAACCTCCAAACTACCAGCTCTCCCCTCTCGGCCCTTTCTCACTTTGGGCAGAACAAACTGCAAGTACAGTTGCTGTGTAATAGAAACCTTACACCGTCTTCCAAAACTTCTTACAGCTGCGCTCAGTATAAAATGAAACCTCAGAGAATGTTATTTAAAATGTTTTTAAAAAGTCAGTAGGCCTCATGTTTCATTTCTCCACATCAGGCTTTGATTTCCTTTGCAACCTTAGTCTCTGCCCTTAAACAAGTCGAAGAATGAGGCCTGAAACATCTTGGAAAAGGCCCCAGGCTGCCAGCATCTGCCATCTTGTCCTTCTCAGCCATCGATCTGGTGTCAATAGACCCTGAACAACAGCTATTGGCCTGGCAGGGCTGGGGGTGCACACCTGTGACTGTATGTGACTGTAGCACTCAGAACCAGAGACAAGAGGAACATAAGCTCATAGTGAGACCTTGTCATGGCGGGGGGGGGGGGGGGGTGCACAAAAAGCAGCCACCAGGAAGTTGGTGGAAGTATATGGAAAGCTTCTGGAAAGCTGGGGTGTAAGGAAGTCAGATGCTGGTGAGGAGATCTGATACAGGTGGCCCAGTGCAGCCTTCCCAGTGGGCACAGGAGAAGAGGGTAGTGCTTCCAAAAGCTCCTCTGAACCTCATCTAGCCCCAGGCAAATCAAAACTCACAGGTTTGCAGCTTCTCGCAGTACACTGAAGTAAAGGGATTAGGCCTGGGAATTATTTCTGGACGAGAGACTGAAGCCCATTGCTGGCTCAGCTCTTCTATGTGACAACAAAAATCACATCTCCTCCAGCAGGCAGGATTTACAGAGAGGCCAGCTTCTCTTCTAGCATGTTGTACTCTCAGATATTATAGAAAACACATTTTTCTTCTTCTAGAGGAGTGAGTGAAATAAATACAAGGAAGGGGGCTAGGCCCACGGACAGCTTACCTCTACTTCTGGACTGCAATTTGAAAATAGAATTTGGACTTAGAGGCTGTAGATCTGGGGACCCAAAATGCGAGGAAGGGAGGGGAGGGGCTTTAAAATAGCCTTTGAGGCCCCTGTGTGAATTTCAAATTAAGACACAGTGGAAAAGCAGTCCAAAGGGTGGGGCCATGGCCAATGGGACAGTTGACCGCAGCTCTGGAATGAGATTCCTTTGAATAAATGCTTAGTAAATACAGCCTAAAGTGCTTTAAAAAAAAAAAAAAAATACATGCCCTCCAGCCTCTCTCTCTCTCTCTCTCTGTCTCTCTCTCTCTCTGTGTCTCTCTCTCTCTGTCTCTCTCGCCTCTTTGCTTCAAGTGTCTACTTCACCACAGCAGAAAGCCCAGCTGCTGAGAGACTACATAGACACATTAACTCTCAAGCCTTGCACTGTAGCTGGGAGCCGCGACACAGCCAAAGAGAGGAGAAGGACTACAGCTCGCTTCATTCCAAGGTTACTATGGAGCTGGGGGGAGGGGGAAGGGACAGGGGAAATACCTGAGTGACGGAGTATAAGTCTTTGTTAATTGACCATTGGAACTTTATAACATGTCAGGACTCCTCTGGACATAATGATGTCTTTGCTTATGATAGATCTACAACTTCTGCTGTGACAGAACAGAGGCCTCTGATCTACAGATGCCGGTAAACAGGTATCTCAGGGATCAGAGGACCGGGCTCTTAAATCACACCTATAAATTAATCAAGCCATGTTTCCAGCATGCCTCAATCTCCTGAGTTTTTCTTCTCAAAAGTTAAGTAGCACTTATCACTCCCTGCCCCTCTCCCCAAAAGTTGAAAGCTACTTTCTCTGGCAGCGAGTCTGAAGCCATGCCGAGTTCCCAGGAAGGCCCTGGAAGCAGCCAGTGTCCTCTTGGGAAACACATCCATTGAAGGATAACCTCGCCTGCTCTATCCTTAAATCAAAATCGAAATTTAATTGCCCTTCTTCTAAAATGGCAGTTTCTTAGCAACTGCAAAGGGCCGAATAGAGAAAGAACATTCTGCAATTTGCAAGACAAGTAAAAACAAGAAAGAAGTCTTTTTTTCTAAAGTCAGCTTGACTTTTCTCTCAAGAATGCACTAAACCAGTTGATGAGGCATGACTATTAGGAGAGGCAGCCATCAAAGCTCTGGTGTTCAGGGCCCAATAACCTGCTAAAGGCCTCACACTCATTACAATTAGCAGAGTGAGTTCATTGCCCTGTCAGGCCTCTGTGGACATATTCACACTGGCCAGGCTCAAGCCAGTTGAATTCTGAGTTTGGTTTTGTTTTCCCACCTCTAGATATCAACACAATAGATGGTCAGAACTAAAAATGATCAGTAGAGAAGGCAGTGCTGGGATCAAGGGAGCACTATACTTTCAGAATAAGTGCTGTGACCAGGACAAGGATATTAGTGAATAGTCGGTCTGGCCTCCCTCCCTCTGTCTCCTTCTGTCTCTCTCTGTCCCTCCCTGCTCCCTCTTCCACACATGAATAGCTCTGAAACTTATTATGTAGACTAGACTGGCCTTGAACTCAGAGATCTGTCTATCTCTGCCTCTCAGGTTATTAACTTTTGAAACGCAGGGTCTTGCTCTGTGGCCTGAGCTGGGCTTAAACTCGTGAGCCTCCTACCTTGGCTTCTCCAGTGTTGAGTGACAGGCATGCACCACGAGACCCAGTGTTCTTTATGGCTTTTTCCTTTCTTCTCTTTCTTTTCCTCTGTCTTCTTTTGTGTGCACACACAACACCTATGTGTGCAGGTGTACTCCTCTGAGTGGAGACCAGGTCAATACTGGGTGTGTCTCCCTTGGCTACTCTCTCCCTTAGTTTTATTTATTACTGTATGTACAATGTATGTGAGGAGTGCACACTTGCCATGGCACTATGTAGAGATGGTTCTCGCCTTCCACATTATGTGGGTTCTAAGGATCAAACTCAGGTCATCAGGATTGTATGGCAAGTACTGTAACCACTGAACCATCTCACCCTTTAGTTTTGAGATCTTACAGATTTGGGAGCTCATCAATTGACTTGGTTAGCTGGTCAACAAAATCAAGAGGTTCTCCAATCTCTGCCTCCCAGCTTTTTTTGAATGGATTCTGGGGATCTGAACTCATGGTCTCATGTTTATACAATAAGCACTATACCCATTGAGCTGTCTCCCCCAACCTCTGCCCAACCTCTTCCCAACCTCTCTCTACTTCTGTATTACTTTAAAAAAAAAAAAAAAAAAAGACTTGTTTTGTTATTTTTAATAATGTGTGTACACACATCATTATAGGGAGGTACACAGTATATGCTCTTAAGAGCTCTGAGACACTAGATCTTCCAGAGCTGGAGTTCCAGACAGGTGTGAGCCACCTGATATGGGTTCTTGGAACCTGACTGGGGTCCTCTGCAAAAAGAGTATGCACTTTTATACCAAGGAGTGCCTGGCTTACTGTCTTCCCCTCTTCTGATCGGTCACTCCTGTTGCAGCCTGTAGCCATCCCCTCTGTTCCAGCAGGTAGCCACCCCTCCTGTTGGAATGTCTGCCTATGCAAAGTCTTGTAAGAATCAGGCTGGAACTCTGGCTGCCTCCAACTAACCCCACCCCAGACCCTCTCCTGCACCTTTGTAGAGTCTGAGGAACAAGGTTGTTTAGGAAGTGATGAGTGTCTCCCCTCCAGTGCCAAAGTCTCAGAATGACTTATGAAGGGTGCACCATGCAAAATGCTAGAAGCAAAACAGCACTAATTCCTTTGTGCTTGCTCACTGGTGTGGACAGGCAGAGGGAAGGGCTAGCTGGGCTCAGGCCTGTGAAGACCCAGAAATGTAGAAGAAAAATGCCCTAATGAATGCCACAAAGGACAACTGGCTTGGAATTGAGCATTTTCTACCTGCTGGGTTGTCCATTTAGATCTTCTTAGGCAAATTATAGGAGCTGAGCTTGGTGTCATTTATACCCCAAATGCTTAAGACACCCTTGAGCTCTGTGGCTTCAGGGGTACAACAGCACTGATGTCATGTTTTGATTCAAAAGGGCCTCTGCTTTTCTTTACAGGAGACTTGGCTCCAGGGAGGTAAACAAGATTCAGGAGACAGACAAGGATGATGTTTTCATTATGTTAAATATCACTAAACCAGATCATCAAAAACAGTTTAAAATGGCCAGTTTTACGCTATACATGTAGCCCAGGCTGGCTTCAAACCGGCCATATTGATGACCATGCCCTTAGATTTCTGATCCTTCTGCCTCCTCCTGGGATTACAGGTGCATACTACTAGCACACTTAGTTTCTGTGGTACTGGGGGTAAGACCTGGGGGGGTTCATGAACACAAGGCAAGCACTCTACATCTGAGCTACATCTCCAATCCACACACAGCTTTGTTTTTGTGTGTGTGTGTGTCTTTTTAAAGGAGACACAAGAAATGTGACAACATCGTTGAATTCATTTGGTTTATTCCTAGGGACAATATCATTGAATCAATGCAGTTTATTCCTAGGGTCATGACAACCCACTCTTTTAGTGAAGTCTACTACCCTACCTTGTTCCATTTACTAAATGACAGTTGTTCTTTCAATGCCAAGCCTACACAAGGTCCCCACCACACTGGCCTTTGGTGTGGATGCTGATGTCAATTCAGACGTCAGATGTTCACAATCTCCCTCCTGAGGAGCAGAGGTAAACACAGCTGAGATCCACCCCACTGGGCAGGACACCATAAAACCCTGCACCCCACTAGCCTAAGAGGAGCAGCACAATTCAGGAATGTGTGATTTTAGCTGGTGTGTGCAGTGCTGGGCTGCCCTCACAGGAAAAGCGTGCTGGACAAGGTTTTGTTCTTTTTAAATTGCTCGGGCATTAAATACATCCTCTTGTTAGAAAAGTTGAAATACATCCTCTTGTCAGAAAAGCTGAATTCCCGATTAGACTCTATCTTTTCTCATGTAATTTGCAAAGAACCAAAATGGGACTCACTGGAAAACCCCCAAAGCCA
Organism: Mastomys natalensis; assembly: GCA_021653895.1. Lineage (NCBI taxonomy): Eukaryota > Metazoa > Chordata > Mammalia > Rodentia > Muridae > Mastomys > Mastomys natalensis. The sequence goes on from JAJTUV010001279.1 coordinate 313,369, forward strand.
AAATGCAATGCTGTGGGTTTCAAATGCTATGCAAATAGCTCTCTGAAAGGATCAAGCTAGCCTATTTTTAGAAATACATCCTAGAAAAGTATTCACACAGGTGTCCAAGAAATAGATGTGTACCAGGCTTGTCATGGTCCTGTTGTAATGGAAAAGGGGGGTATACACAACCTAAATATGATGACACACTATGACTCTGTCAGCAGCATATGGGCCACAAGGATGAACTGAATAGACTGGAATGTGTAGAGACAAAGACAATTTGGCTTCCATTATCAGCTTCCACCATTAAAAAAAGCCTTCCTTAGAGGAAGTCGGAAAGCTTCATGCTAATCCCTCAGATGTCTTGGTTTGCTCCTGGGGTGGATCAAGCAGAAGGAAAAACTCTCAGCACATCTGAGCAAACAAGAAATGTCTCCCTCAGGTACAGACAACAGGGGAAGCTAAAAGATCAACTGTTTGTTTTCCTAGCACCAAAACGGGATGCTCAAGATTACTTGTAGTTCACAATGCACTCAAGTAGCAGAAAGCTGGGAATCATCACTCGGACCCCCAAAGGCTGCACCGCCAAGACAGAGTTCACCACCACAATACAACATGGACGATGTCCTAACCTCTCCCTCCAAATCAACCCTGACGATATACTGACATGCTCTCCCTCCAAATCAGGACAGGGACTTCCTCACAGCCTCCTCTTTCGTCACAGAAGAACAATCCCCATGACAATAGCCATGTCCTTGGTCACCTTCTCCCACAGCCTCCTGCTCTGGACCTGCTATGTAAAAACTCCACCAGTAAAAACCATACCCTTCCAAATCAAATCTCCTACGTTAGCAGCACATCCTGGCCACCTTCTCCCTTCTCCTTGTCTGTGGACATAGAAACCAAACGGGATGATGATGCACTCAGTAACAATAGCAGGGTGTGCTAAGGGAAAGGGAGTCCGTGAGCGCAAACCTAGGTGTATCACTTACAAGGGGAAGAACATGGCACCACAGCCATACTTCTAATAAGAGCTGGCTTAAGACTCAATAACACGGCCCTTTGGTTTATAGAGCCCGATGCTGATTAAGCTGGATGAATACATGTATTTAAAAACTCTGAAGTTTCTCTGTTTCAGAATTTGAAATATGTTAAGACGCCTCAAACTCAAATGTAAATTGCTCATGAATTAGTTTCTCTGTTACAGGGTAAATGTGTTTTATAGGAAATGCTTGGGGCTAGAAGTGCTTCGAGTTAGGGCATTTCTCGGATGTCAGGCTGTGCGTGCATCTGCTTTACTGGTTGAACATCTGTAATTCTAAATCCCTGAAATCCTAAATTCTCCAAAATCTGAAACTTGTAACATGACAATCCTTGACTGTCAATACAATAAATTAGAGAATTAAGACATTTTGGAGACTGGATTTACAGATTAGAGATGTTCAACCCAAGGGGCCCATTACCGAGCACACTGTTGCTGTGATCCATGAACACATCCACAAGCTAAGCTGGCTCCCAGGCTGCGTGCGGTTAAGTCGCATTCTATATCTACCTGCTCCCATCTGCACTTTCTACGCACAATCCCAGGAAAAGACCATCTTCACACAGAACTGTAGGACATTAACCTGACCATGACACTTCTACATCCTCTGAGCTCCTATCACAGATTCCATGCCAACGATCAGACAGCCAACCAAACATCAGCCCTCTTTGTCAATCACCTTTACCAAGACTCTTGTCAGAACTGAGAGGAATCAATAACTTTCCTTCCTCAACTGTAGGTCAGAGGGCTTCTGAAGGTCCGCAGGAACATAGCAAAAACAGTCTATTAACCAAGCACTGATAGATCCCTACCAGATTGGCGCCTACAAGCCACCATCTGCGAGGGCTGACTTCTCCCAGGAAAGCACTCATTTGCCAGACAGAGCCTTTGAAGCAGCTGACCGCCGACAAGTCTTTGCCCCTGGAAGCCCTGTGGTAAGGCAGGAATGTGGAGCCACTCTGGAGCAATGAAATCTCATTAACCAGCTTTGACCCCAGGGAATTTTGAAATCCCCATCAAGAAAGTACTAAGCCTCAGCACCCCTGTAATGAGGAATAGGCTGAGTGTGTGTGTCTCAGCCTGGAGACAGATGAAGAAGCACAGGACTGTCTAATAAGTGTGATGATCACCCCGGGCCATGATTTAGAGCCCTGTTCTCATAGCAACTCTTTCTTGGCTGGGTGCAAAAAACAAAGCATGTTGTTGCCCATCATGGTTTGAGTCAGGAATGGCACCCATAGGCTCTGGTTTTGAATGCTTGAATCCCAGCTGGTGGCACTAGTTTGAGGGCTGGAGAGGGCCTTTAGGGGTTGAGACCTGGTTGCCAAAAGTAAGTCCCTAAGAGTGGGCCTGGCCACAGATCAATGGGGACATGTTTCCTGCACACTGCTACTCTGGGCCTAGGATTCTGTGTCCATTCAAACAGGCTCTCGCTGTGAACTATCACCTGCATACCACCTTAACCCTCAGCTGGTTGACAATAGAGGGCTTTCTCCTCCCTCTGTCTAGGTTTTCTAAATCCAGGGCTGGCAGAGACAGACAGCTCCAGCATGATGTCAAGCTACACAAGAAACGGGACAGTGTCCACTGGCAGCAAGATCAGAAATACAAACAGATCTAGGTGAAGCCTGGAGGTCAGGAAACCACTGGAGGGCCTCTGAGGGTCCCAGTGCTGAAACCCGGCTGGTGCTGGGGGAACATAAGGCTTACAACCAAGAATGGAAGGAAAGTCAGCATTCAGTGTTAAAACCTCTAGATCTTGGTTAGGAGTCACTTAAATTCTCTACCCAAGATCCCCCCTGTCACATCAAGCTCTAAGAAGCCAATCAGATGGAAACCAAGACTCATATAAGATCAGCAGAATTCAAGGAGATCCTACTAGTGGCAGATTCTATAAAGGAGTCACTATCAAACATCTTATCACCATGCCTTTATTTTTATCCATATAGCCCAGGCAGGCCCCAAACTCACTTTGTAGCCAAAGATAACCATGGACTTCTAACCCTCTCCACAATTACTAAGATTACAGATGTGCCACACTATACCTGGTTATATGCAGTGCTTGGTGGGGGTGGGGGTGTCAGACATAGGACTTCAACATGTATGCTGGGCAAGCTCCCTACCAACTGAGCCACACCCCCGTCCCGGCCCCTAGTATCACATCAAGGACTTGAACACTATTCCAGATCCACAGGCAGATCCCAAGTTAGATAATAAGGCTCTTCTGATCCCTTCCTCACTGCTATGAGATCACACCGCGGAGCCTTTGTCATCCTAGCCTCTGAGTAGCAAACGTCTCACTGGAGACTGCCAAAGGCTCCAGGCCAGGGGTCAGCCACACAGCAGGGCTTAACAGTCTGTGCTTAGAAGAAGCAGGACTTCATTCTTCTTGAATACACACCTGAGGTGCTCAGCACATGCTGCCAGGCTGTGTCCCATCACGTCTAGAGCTGAGCTGTGGAGGATTTGTGTCAAGGGCTAGCCAACAGTGTCATTCTGGCCTGCCAGTGACAAGCCAGGACAGGACTGGTGGTAAAGGCTGAGCCACCTCCACCCAGCCAGAAGTGAAGGACAGAAAATGGCAGCCCTAACCATCCAACACCTAAGGTGGGAAATGAGATTTCAGAGAATTTGTTTAAACTAATAAGGGATCAGACGTGTTATTCATGCCTCCACTGTACTCCACCCACCCCATACCAAATATCAGGAAAAAAGAGTTACCAGTAAGTATCCAATAGACTCTGGGAACACAGAAGTATCATGGTTAGCAAGAAAAAAAGGCTCAGAATTCAGAGTCGAAGGGGCTACATGAGTGAAGAAGGGTATAGCCCCTTACTTCTTCATATATATGCATGTATGTATGTATCCTTGTATATGTGTGGGTCCAAGTGTGTATGTACCTGTGGCAGTCTGAGGTTCATATCAGGAATTTCCTTATTTTTCTACTGTATTCTTTGTGAAAGGGTCTTTCTAAGTCAGAGCTCCCTGACACAGCTAATCTCACTAGCTAGCCTACTCAGGGGATCTGTCTCCACCCTCCAAGGCTGTGTTGACCCAGCATTTACCTGGGTTCTAAGGATCCAAACTCCTGTCCACTAGTCCTCAAGTCCATTTGCTTGGCAAGTGCTTTACCTGCTGAGCAATCTCCCCTTGCCTGAAACTAATCTTCTGAATTAGAGCTAAGGGGACCAGGTCTGAGATGCCTACTGTAGTGACTTCTCCAATCCTTATACAATCACTGACCCCTGCTGGGCCCAGGTCTCCTTATCCTTGAGATGCGAGATGCGAGATGCGGGAGGGATGGAAAGAGTAGTAAGGACACTCTGTGATCCTCTGCAAGCCAAGCAACCAAACCAGTCTAAGATGACAGCATTACCCAAAGATGCAAAGTCAGCAGGAAAGAGAACTTCACCCACTGGTCCCCAGATGGCACTCACTTTGCCTAATTAAGACTTGTGGGGCTCAGGAGATAGCTCAGTCAGTAAAACGCCTGCTTTTCAAGTATGAGAACCTGAATTTGATTCCCCAAACCCATGTAAAAAAGCCAGGCATGATGAGGTATGCTTGCAATCCCAGAGCTGAGGAGGCACAGACGTGCTGACCAGCCAGCTCAGCCTAATTGCTCAGTTCAAGGTCGCAGTGACAGACCTTGTGAGGAGGAGGACAAAGAGAAGGAGGAGGAGGAGGAGAGGGGGAGGAGGAGGAGGAAGATTGAAAGACTCCCATGGACTAGATCAGAAGTTGACCTCTAGCATTCACACACTCCTAGACACGTTAACACACAACACAAATGCACACACACACACACACACCTACTTCTGGTTGGGACTAACAAAAGTTATTAAAGAGTAATCTTCATGAGGACATTTGTTACAGCAGTTTTAAGGCACCAATATGGCCATCAAACAAGTGAGACAAACATCTTCTTTCCAATGTTGCTAGTTATAATGCAGGTTCAGAAGAGCCCGGCAACTCTCCTGGTGCCCAGATGTTTCTGACATTGGGCTGGCTACTCTTATCACTACACCAAGCCGTACTTGTTCCTAACATGCCAGGGCCTCAGTTCTTGGGTTAGACCCAAGAGATGTTGAAAAGAGTTAATGACTTCTAGGCGCCAGTTGGTGGTGGCGGGACATCCGTTAGATCAAGGACTTGAACATCCTCACTGAGTAATCGCGTTGAAGACTCACTACCTCCTGTAGCCGTTTACCTGGCAGGCTGTTTTATTATCGCCACAGTCATTGAGACATGGAGCTTCTTGCTAATTTTCCTTTGCTGTAAATGGCTGAAAAGTAATGGTGTCAATTTTAATGATGATCAAGCAAGGCTTCTAAAAGGACCTTGCAAATAAATGAACAGCGATCCCCTCACACACAAGAACGACCAGCTGTTTTATTCCAGGACACGAGAGTATCACTTAAATTATACAGCTTCACAGCTTTTAACATGGGCGTGCAGGAGTGGAGCGTTCAGTCTTGATGCTTCCTACCAACACCTGAACCTCAGAAGGAGCTAGCACAGAGACAGTGCAGCAAGAGCCAGACCTTCCGTTCACTGGCAACAGTTTCTAATTTTCTGTGACGTACAGAGGCAACTGAGACCCTGTTACCACACAGCAAAGTATAGCATTTGGGCTCCAGGGCCACCAGGAGTTTGTTGCCTAAGCCTGAATCTTTTCTGTTTCCACTTGCCAAGATGTTCAGAATGACTGCCAACACTGTAAGTCTCTATGAGAGTCTTCAGCTGACTCACTTCTCCTTTTATTAGAAGTTCTCCAAAGCACGCCGAGGTTTTCAGAGAGGGGGGAGGGGAGGGACAGAGAGAGAGAGAGAGAGAGAGAAAGAGAGAGAATTTCACACCTCCATCTTTACTGAAAATGTCTTATATTCCACTGACTTTTGACTATTTATAAAGAAGGCTTAAGACTTAGAAAAAGAATCACTGGAGTTGTGCTTTAATGGCTATTCCCAACCAGCATTGTGTCATTATTGGCCCGGGCTGAGCTGGGCGATCTCCCAAACTTGTGACATAATCAGGCCTCTCTCTGCATTACTCCATACACTCCACGCTCCCTCCACATCACACCACTGAATCATATGCTCTTTTCAGCAAGACTGATTGCCAGGGGATTAACATTAGACAGCCCAATTCCATTATTCAGCAGGCTCATTCAAATCCCAGCCCTAAACTCTAAGAGAGATTTCAGAGCTTTCACAGGGATGAGCTGCCAGAGAGCTCAAAGGGGAGGTGGGGCAGGGGGGCTTTTGAATGTTTAACACAACAACTCAAGCTAAAACCTGCTGTAAGCAAGACCCTGGGGCGACAGCGGCCCTGCCTTGACTCCTCAATTCTTGGAATAGCCCCAACCATGAATAATTTGTAAACCTGTGCTAGCCTACAGTCCCAAAGGACTCCTACAGAACAATTTTTTTTTCCTCCATAATAAATTACTTAATTTTAAATTTAAGTATTCAGAACTTTTAGCCCCAAATCTGGCATTCTTAATGCAAACAGTTTGTGTCAGATTTTGTCTGTGCAGCCTGAAGTAAATCCCAAGTCATGTGCTCTTTGATGAATGGATTTAGAGCCATTTGTGACAAAAGAAATCCTCTCACACGTCACTCCTCTGTGTGTGTGTGTTTACTAAAATATCTGAGTCTAGCATACCACAAATGTCTCTATAAGAAACAGGACCAGAGCCAGGCCTGATGATGCAGGTCTCAAGAGGAGCTACCACTTAGGATGCTAAGGCAGAAAGATGATCGAAACATTGACCTGCCTGGGCCCAGAGCAAGGCTAGCCTGGACAACTTAACAAAATCTCATCTCAATTGATAATATACATATTTTTAAAAGTTTCTGGAAGATGGCTCAATGATAGAGTAGTTGCCTAATTTCAGTCCTCAGTATTTGAGGATGTGAAAGTGGGGAACACAAACCAGGTATGGGGCAGGCAGACCAGGAGTGTTCAAGATCACCTTCTCCTCCAGAAGTTCAAGGCTAGCCTGGGCTACGTAACACTCTATCTCAAAAACATAAAATAAAAAGTAAGAAATAAAGAAGGCTCTGACACTCTTTTATGAATGAGATAAATATTACATCGTGCCGATCAAATTTCACACTCAGGCTCCTGAATAACTCATCCGCTTGGCATTGAATGTTTACACCCAAATGTAAGCTAAAGACTGCATGTTATGCTTTGAAAAGCAGCTTTTGTGAATGTAACCTCATTTAACCAGACAGTAAAATCAATATGACTTTCTATTTAACTATTAGTTAATGTAAATCTTCAATTCAACAAATCTATGAGGTTTGGTTAATCCTGTATTGAGGGAGTTTTTTTATTGGTTCTTGGGCAATTCAAGAATTTGCAGAATTTCCCTTCAAACAGTTTACATCTTATGAAAGAGGCAGAAATATCCATAAGTAAGATAATATCCAGGGTCATGCATGCAGAGGACATGATGTAGCAGAGTCTGTGTCTGCTTGGGTGCATCCATTTGTGTCATCTTGTCACCCATGGAAAAAATCAAAACGAATCCCTCTAAGTTGACCCCTCAGTCATCAATCTGCACACAGAAGAGTAACCCAAAGAAATGACGGAGGACAGAGAAGAAGCCAAGTGTCACTCTCAAGTCAGAGCACAAAAAACTCCTTAGGAAGAGATCTAAACCCACCATCCCTGTGGCGTAGAGGAGTCCTAGCTGCAGACTCATGTCAGTAACTGTGTGGCAAACACTAACTATTGGCTTGATGGGACCTAGGATCACCTAGAAGACAAACCTCTGGGCAAGACTGTGCAGTTTTTAGATAAAGTCAATAAAGGTGGGAAGACCCACCCTAAAAGTGGGCACCCCATTAGTATACTGTACAAGAAGAGAAACGTGAGCTGGGTGGTAGTATTCCCCTGTTTCCTGACTGCAGATACGATGTGACCCCATGCCTGGCCTTGAGTCCCATGATGGACTCACTGGGAACCCAAATGAACCCTTCCTTCCATAAGTTGCTTTTGTTAAGTATTTTGTGCAACAATGAGAAAAGTAACTTATGTAGCAATCAATCAAATGTCTTTAGTGACACAAACTCATGATAACCAATAAAATTTGGGAAGAAATGTCCTTTTCTGAAACTACCAGCTGTGTAACCTTAAGATGGGAAATGAAAATGACCTACTTATGTGTGCACTGTGACAAAAACATATTTGTGAGTCTCAAACATAGGTGGCTCCCTTTGCTCAGAGAAGTATGTTCCAGGAGTAGGCATCGAACTACCTAAGGACCATTTCTGACATTGACTTTCTTTTCTTCCAGCCAGACATGGACTCAATCAGTAAATTAACTGTTTCTTTATTTCTCAGGTCATGTGATAAGTTGCCCTTCTTTAAACAATGTGCCTCTCTTTTAAAAACAAAAATTTCCAGGGCTGGAAAGGTGGCTTAGCAGTTAAGAGCACACATTGTTCTTCAAGAGGACCTGAGTTCCGTTCCCAACATCCACATTAGTGGTACCCAACTGCCTAGAACTCTACCTCCAGGAAATCTAACGCCCTCTTCTGTCCACTACAAGCACTGCACTCACTTGCACATATCCACACTTCAAAACATAATTAAAAGTTTCCCTTCACACACTAAGATTATTCAAAGTAATCTTAGCTTCCAGAATGAAATGTATTATACCACATCCACCTGATAAAAATAAAAAAAATACGGCTTAGGAACCAAGAAGATCTCCCTCAAGCCCATAAAACCTGGCTACCCAGGAAACAGAACACAGTCATATGACAGATGAGACCTTCTCAGATGATATCTTATGGATACAAAGCCAATTCTCCTTAAGTGTGAGGAAAAAAACACCCACACTGTCATGGTCTGAAAGAAGTTGAGCCAGAAAGCAAACTCACCAACAACATCAAGGTGGTAGGTGTGGTTGATGGACCCGTATTCATTCTCCACCAGGCAGGTGTAATTGCCTTTGTCCGATGGGACCACACTTTCCATAATAAGGCTCCAGTGTTGGTTTCGTACCTGAAAGAATCAAAGAGACAATGACTCTTTATCACAGACTAAGCACCATATACACTCAGTATGAATCAAATTGGCTGGATGGGAGTTGAGTTCATGGACAGAACATATTCAGCCTGCACACGGCCTGGGTTCAATGCCCAGGAAGTTGGTAGAAGCAGAGAACGGAGAGGATTTGTAAACTTCCCTACACTTAATATTCAGAAAGCCTTCCCTAGAACAGCCTGACAGGCTGGTATTCAAGAGGCTGTACACGTGTGTCTTTGTCTTGGATTTAAGGTTCCATTAGGAAAACCTACATGGCCAAGAGGTCCAATGAGTGAACCTCACGATGTCATACCTCACTGGTAAATGAACTACTTAGACCACCCTCCCACCACGAGCCTGCAGTCCCCAGAGCACTATGGAATCACCTAGAGCCAACTCTGATGATCCCTGGCTGTATGCCACGCTTTCTGCCTTAGCTAATTTAATTCCCCCAAGAAGCCCTTGGGTCAGATCTATTATTGTTCCTAGGGCTGTTTGTTTCATTCTCTGGGCCCTCAGATATGTGGACAGTATGTCTTCACTGGGACCATGGGTCTGCCCCTTCCCCTCCCTGATGGGGAGATAAATAAATAGCACATGTTCCTGGTATTCCCAGAATTCCAGACATGGGAGCAAGGACTCCAAGTTACATATGTTTGTTTGTAAATGTCTTGAGACTTTCCAAAGATAAGAAGTGCATGTAAAACTACGCTCTTATGATTCCCACCCACAGCCTGTCAGCTCACATGAGGTTCTAATGTTCTCATCTTGTGAGAACCTAAACTAGGCAGTGGGGAAAGGCACCTCATAGCCATACCCTTCTAAGAACAGAGGATGGGGCAGCTGTCCCAGGATGCACCTGCAAACAAGGGCAATAGTATGCTGTGGCTATAACTGCTGAGCAGAGCTACTGCTACTGACTCAAAGCCAAGATCACTCTTTCCCACTAAGATGTCACATGGTACCACTGGGGTGAGGCCCTGATCCCTCTTATCAGCACAAGCAGAGGGTTAGAAATGAGGTGGGACAGTTGCCTTGCTTAGATGCCACTGACCCCAACCCTTGCACAACCATGGAGTTGCCTCAGAGTCCAGCACAGGAGGCTGGTAAAGGAACAATGACTCAAAAAAGCCAGATAAGTGGGGAGAAGGAATGAATCTGAGGGTTTCAGACTGGTGACAGAGAAGGTCTGGGCTCTACTCAAAAGACTCACATTGGTCCCCTTGCAGGACCTGCAAGACCACCTGAGAGAAAGCCAGGTAGCCCCTTAACAGGTAAAAGCTCCCTACCCTGTGCAATATGAGTGTCCTGATGGGGGAAGCCACGCCAATTCCACAGTCTTCTGGAACCCTATCAAATTCCAGTCCCAGGGTGCTACTTGGAGATGTCACTCTGAGAGATGAGGGAGGCAGTGGCGGGCTGGTTCATCTACAGAACTCAAGGCAGACGGGGACACAAGGGTACCCTCTGTATCCAGGCTCTCAGAGCAATCAGAACTGGTTCTCTCCCTGCCAGTCACGTGGAAGGTAGTTTAGGGATGCAGCCACAAGCTCCAGAGTCCACGCTTCATAATCCAGCTCTGAGCCCTGCTGTAAATATTCAGTTCTTTGAGCCCCCGCTCAGATGTCATGCCTGTGAGCCTTTAATCATGGCAGTGCCACACTCTGGACCCCATCCAAACTGTCAATGTCTTTCTTGTGCCTGGATTCAGACTCTGGCACATGGCATATTCCAAATGGACTTGCCCACGAACTGCTAAGGGGGGGTGACATTGGCTGCCCAAGACATCAGATCTTGGCTTAGGGCAGTACAGCCTGGCAGCTGCCCTTTTGGATACCACCCCCAAGCCCCATCTCAGAGCAATGAGCAGCCAAGTGTTTCCTTGGGTCTATGGCATTCTAAGAAAGCACCCTGGATATTAACTTCTCAGAGACACACTACAAATATCAATAGGTTAACATGGATTAAATGCTTTTGCAACAAGAAGCACATAGACCAAAGTGAGTATTTCTACCCTTTCTAGAACTTAGTAATTCCAGATTTCTAGAACCTTGTGACTCCATCAATAATCTCCCACATGCAGTGACTCTCTGACACCTCTACTCCCAACTGAATTCCTTAACACATCATGAGACTCAAACATTAAAGATATGGCATTTTCCAAAGGGACGCTCTTAGAAACTAAACTGCCAAAAGCAGGACTTAGATACTTCTGTAGAGGAGTGCCTACTGTCCATTAGCGACTGCTCAAACAACTACAGCAGCAACTATTTAAGAAATGGCAGCCATAAGCACCGGGTTTGGAAATTTATTAAATCAGTGATTGCACACCAAGCTTCTGTGTGACCTGAAGCGGACACCCTTTGCAGAAAGGATATGACAAATACTGTGTCCTTCAATGTGCTCTGAGTGTCTCAGGGCCACAACTGTTTTGTCATTTGGGTCAAATGCACGTACATTGTTTTTGTACATGAAATATAACTACCTCCCCCCAAATCTAAGGAGCTGCTCGTCCTCATTAACAATCAAGGGAATGCAAATTAAAACAATAATGAGATACTT